>CM037777.1:10583927-10633927 GCA_021229015.1 Solen grandis | reverse complement strand
TTAAGTTATGATGGGCACAAATGTGTATAATCAATTAAGAATAGCAAAAAAAAATGTATACTGAAAATGAAACGTTGCTGACTAATTTTCATCGGACATTTTGTCCTTTAAAAAGTTTTAGAGTTCTGGCTACAGATTGACTGCCAAAATGAAAAATAACAGGATGTGGTATGCCGTTAGTTTATTTCATTTACAAGGTCGATGTTTGCTTTATAATATTATCTGTTTCCCAAATGCAATTACATGTATTGATAAACTGCGCAATTCAATAAGCATGTACGAGTATGTCATAAAAAGTATATACTGGACAAGTAAAACGTTTTCATTGTGAATCGTTAGCTTTTACCCAGCTATTAAACTTCTTATCAAATCCATTTAACAAAGTATGTTTTAACCCTTTTGGGATTTTTTTTTCACTTTCTCCACTATCCATGTCTGATCTGAAGTTTTTTGATCGCTAATCTTCCTCTGAGGTAACAGTTATACATTTAAACATTTCACCAGAGTATATTTCATCAAACGCTCTAGTAAACGTGTATCGCAGATGACTTATTTAATTATAACCCAATTTACCTTTGAATGGTTTTAAATTAGTGCTCATATTTCATAATTTGGGAGTGGGGGTTAAAAATGGTAAAATGTCTCCTGGTTATCTATGTTCACGTACGTCTCCTGGTGACATATAGTCGTTCGATGAATGGGTGAAACTAACAGCTATACTCTGTAGCACATGAAGACCTTCTGAGTAAAGAGAATTTGTAGTTTCTGTTTGATGATCAAGATGGCACGCTTCGATGTGGAAGCCTCTGTTTTGTTCAGTGTTCTATATATGAGGCAATTTTTTTTTTGTGCATATATTAGGCATAGTCTACACCAATTCTCTACATATTTTCTACGATTATACCAAAAGAATCTTTGTCTGACTTTATCCTTGGTTTTCTTGATACGTACATTTTCCCCACATACACCATCATATAACTGTTCCAAAACAGTCTGTCTTAAACAACTAAGTAGTATATAGCCTGTAAAATTGCAATGTTGCGTCAAGCAGTTTCCAATTTCTTATACAGAATTCCATCATTCAAACCAAATGATTCATATCTGTACTAACCCAATAGTATTTAACTTCTTTACCATATTTAGCATACTTAAAAACTTTTGTGAAGACATAAACCAGCTGACAAAAATATTCATAACTGGGTCATCATCTATCTGCAATTCCTTAAAATTGCTAAAATCTTTGGCTCTTTAGCTAGACATCATTGATCCGTGTGACACTGTCCTACTCTTAGTTTTTCTTTGGGTTTTCTCTGACCTCCATTGAACCTTTAAAACATGAAATACATTGACCTAGATTTTTCCTTGATATTTGTCGGTTTGGTCTTTCTCATTATTTAACTATTTTACCAGTGTTCACATCAAAAGTATAATACTCCTGATTTCAGGTGAGTAATCCGAACTCAGTGTTTTCTTATCACTTATTTGAGAATTCTCGTTCAATGTATCTCAAATCATTTTCTTGCTTCTCAGTCTTGTATACTGGTAACTTAGTTTAATTATGACTTAAGTCACACTGTATATTACTTGTACATCCCTTGTCAGTATCTACTAGAAATTTGCTAGAAATGTTATTTCCAACACTTAGCTTGAATATATCAGATTTGTACTGAAGTACAGTGGTAAAGTACAGAATGAAAATCAAGCCTTTCACAGACAAAACCAATATAATAATCAAGTTTTCACCTGGACGTTTGACCAGTTTTATCAGTCATTGGTATGATTTGCCCTGTCATATTCTCTTTACACTAACAGTTTCAGTTGTTTTTTGGTGCAAAGTAACTGCCGATGGATTTTTGCAGCTGGGTACAATGTCTCTCTTTATCATTTACTTGTTTGTTTCCTGTTGTTTCCATATTCTCAAATTTTGAATAAACCCTATCACAATGTAAACAGCTTCTATCAAAACAAGGCTTTCTGCCTAAAATGGCACAATCAGATTGTAAACTTTGTATAATATCATAGTCAATATTCACCCATCTGTACAACTGACCTTCTCCATTTTAAAAGTTTTTGATCATTCTCAGACTAGCACGATCTGTTCTGACGGTGTATTTCATATCATAGAGATAATAGTGAAAATGTTTAATACAACTGCAAAAAATACTCTTTCCATGTCACAAAAAATGACTTTTCAGCTTTAGAAAAAAAAAACATTTCGCGTAATAAGTAATTACCCTTTCCTCAACCTGTCGGACTTGTGATAGCACAAATCTCATTTCAAATTACTAGCATTAGGGAAAGCTAATATGGGGTTGCTTACTAAAGAAGTTACTTTCAGAGTTTTAAAGGCGATAACGCAACCAGCAGTCCATACAAACTCTTTTCCTTATAGTACGTGCAATGGTTTAGCAATAGTTAAAATGTCCCTAATATATTTTCTATGGAAGAATGCTTAATATATAAATCTTTATACTGTTTTGCTATTTTTAGGAATTGGCCATTCTTGTACATATGTCACTTTCACGGGACATGTTGAAGTGCCTTGTTCTGATATGACATGACCAAGAAAGGATTCTTGTTTCTTGAAGAATTTGTTTTTCTTTGGATGAAGTCTTAAGTTTGCATTCCTAACTTTAACAAATGTTTCTTACAAATTCTCAAGAGCCTTGTCAAATGTCTTGGCAAATAAAATTATTTCATCTTAATATAACGAACCAATGTTGGTTTTGGTCTACCTAAATCATCTATTACAGTTTGCCAGGATCTTCACTTCAAACACAGAAAACCAATTAGATCTCGAAAATGCATTTAAATTGTCCACAATATTACGTAGAGGTTGATATTCTTTGACAGTTCTGTCATTCTGTTTTCTAAAATCACAGCTGACTCTAAAACTTTTGTCAACTTTGGTAACCATTAAAATAAGAGACAGCCATAGTGTAGTTGCAGTTTTATTATTCCATTTGCAGCCACTGTTCTGATTTCTTCTTAAACTGTCTTTTAACAAAATGCATTATGTATGGGTATGTTTTAATTGGTTTGTGATCACCAGTATATATGCTATGTTTCACCAGGTCTGTTGTTTCTTTGCAAATAAAAGTATAATACTAATATCTCTATCATTTCTTGAAAACACATCAAATGATATCTAATTAAGAACTGTTTTAACTTTTTCTTTTGACCAATATCAAGGTGTTAAGGGTTTTTTCAAACAATCAGGTATTTTGTAGTCAGTAGCTAGGTTTGTATACTGTGAATAATTTTTAGGCATACTTTCAGACAGATTCTCATAGTTTACAATTACTGTATCAGCATACATGGAACATGGAGAGTCATTAAAACTGGATAGTCTAAAAGGATTCAATTGGATAAATTGTGCCTTTTCCTACCAAAACAACCGTTTTCTCTATATACATGTATTTTAATGATGACTCTATCAATCCAACTTGACCTTTATCCACTTTATATAATGGTTTGCCAGAAACAATCGCTGTAGCCATAGGTGTTATAACATGTCTATACTGCTATCCTTCAGCAGGAAATTTCAGCATAATTACTTTTTAAATACGTATCCTTTACGTATGGTCGTACTGAGGTAAATATCACATTTATGTGTAATCAAAGAATCTAAACCAATGATTCCCCTAAGTTTTATATCAGCTAACAGAAATTGATGTTTTACTTTATATTTTTACATATCTCAGTTTCCATTTTCCCATGCTTTTAATATGACTGCGAACTTCTCTGCCTGTCATATCTTATGTTCAACCTCTCTGAGCCTCAATCGGATATCAGATTCAGTCAATGATTCAATAAAACTGTCCAATGCAAGGGCCTCAGAGGTTATTTCTTGACTTGCTGTAGAGTAAGCTTGTCTTGTCAATTTTCTGATAGATTGTGCCAATTTCACTTAACAATTAACTGGCATTTCCTATCAGAGAATTTGCTAATTACAAAGATTTCTGTGAGTAGTTCCACCCATTACTAGTATTTTCTGCAGTAATATAGTAAGAAAATCTGTTAAATTAGCATTTCCGTCAAATGTTTAGGGTCTTATTTAAATATTTTGTTTTCAGTCTAAGTTACCGGTACAGATGAGGTGCTACTGTGATTCATATTCCTTTTTCTGGCAGTCAGCAAGTCATTTTTTGTCCCTCTATACTGTATTATGACCATGGTAAGGAACGAAATCTGACATCACTTGATTTCGGAGGTCGTATTTTATATATTTATGTTTCTAATATATCATATGCACGGTTCAATCAGTCTGGCATTTATTTAACACTTGGTAATAGGAATCATTTGCCAAAAGGCAACCCTAACGAAGTAATAACGCGAAATGTTACATATGTCATACATATATTAAATCTGCTCCACTCTCAACTTACGTTGTTTTTTTTTTTTGGTTTTTTTTTTTGGCAATTCCCACTGGATGACATATACGCAAGCAATATCCCACAATCTGACGATGTCAATTTTACATCGTCCAATCATATCGCTCGATGCAAAATCGACCGAACATAAACGGAAGTTGATAGTGGAGCAGCTTATAAAGATGAACAAACTGTTGACATTTTGCGTTATTATTTCGTTTTTGTTGCCATTTGACAATGATTCGTTATTTCAGTGTTAATTAAATACCAGACTGATCGAACCGTGCATAGAATATGATACTAGCATACATTTATACAAAGTTACGACCTTCGTTATTTCCGTTCCTTACCATGTTTCAATATACAGTGAAAGAGAACTGATTTTTTTTTCAATCAAGATTCCAATGCGTGTGTTAATTCTACGGTTCTGGCGCCAGTGGGTAGACAGCTATAAGGTGACCATTTGTACGAAATGTAATAAGATTCAGACCATTAGTTTCATAGAAGAAAATGGTTATTTTTTTTATTTATTTATGTCTTTATTTATTTATTTAGCGTATATTAGGAAATTAGCTGGCCCTAATAGGGTTCTTATTTCTTAAAGAATAATCTTTTCATCAATAGAGGGCCATGAGATGACCATTTGTGCCAAATAAGATTGAAATCTAACCAATGGTTTCAGAGTAGATTTTTTTTATCATGCTATTTGTTGCCATAGTAACCAGAGTTCTGCATGAATTAAGTTTATGTTTGCAACCTTTATGGAGAGCCAGCAAGGCTTATTCATGCCAAGTTTAAACAATTTCTACCCTGTTTTTCCAGAGGAGCAAATTGTTAACAACACGCTGTCCAATGTTTTCTTCTTTGGTAGAAACAACATCAAAAGAACTCAGAGAGGGTTTCCAGGAACTCCAAAACATTTATCTGAAGAAAACAAGCTCCATCCTTCGTGTAAAACTGACTCTATTCTAACCACTCAAACATCGGACAGTCTGTGTTAAATGGATCATGGTCTGTGTGTAAAGAGACTCACAGTGGATACACTGTCAGCTACATTTATTAAATTCCCAATCAGTCTTTTTAGAATTAAGATGAAGCAAAATAGAGGATAGGAAAAAGGTAAAACTTGCTTGTAGTAAACGTGTATACGAGATTTAACCAAATTTCATTGAAAATACAGACCTAGATTTTCCGGTTTAGAACTCTGGTAAGACCATCAAATATTTTGTCATGAGTCATTATTATTTAGTGCATATATTACATTAGCAAATGCAGTATTTATACAATCAGCGTTCACTTCCAATACGACACTTAGCCTAAAAAATACCCAGTATGCATCGATATGGCGATGCTCATCTGCATATATTATGCGTGTTTAGGGGATTTCACCTGAAGGAATTGACACGTAACGATGTGAAAGTGATGATTTTGGTTGACAGTTTCGAGTAATGTGCAATTACATATAGCAGAAGAAGGCTAAACATCTCTAATAACAAACACGAACAAAAACCGGCCTCGTTCAACAGTACATGCATCAAACAAGTTTGCAGACAACAACACAAAATCTCACTATTGTTTAGCCGATATCTTGTCCTACGAGAGAAAAATAAAACTTTTATGCTATTCCAGCGTATGTAGTTCTGTTGAAATAAAATTCACCTTCATGACAAGTCTACAACACGCATAAATTATAGCGTTACTACTGAGTTATTAGCTTCAATATCATGGTTGATACTGTGTAATATACGAGTATAAAATTAAGTTTAAACTTTATTCATGTTATACTGCTTACGAAATTGGTTCTCCCAACAGATATAAACTACTTTCGATGATTTAGCTGGCGGCATATGTGGTCATTATTGTGCCTGAACAGGAGACCACCGAACTCTCGGGATTACCTACCTACCTGCAGGTATCGAATCCGGGGCGCAGTGTTGAGAAGTGAAGTACGTTTCCATTACGCTATCCAGGCACAAAATTATATATTATGGAAGAAATGTAAAAATTAGCAGTTGATTTTCTTCATTTTTTTTCTCTGTTTATATCGAATCCTTTCAGTTACAGAGAAAGAATATAATGCCATGTTACATGCTCTTTCTTTTTGTTTGCATTACCTATTTGAATATTGTTGGTAATATGAAATGTATATGTACTTTCAAAAATGCACTGCAATGCCATATCATAAAATAAAACATTGTACTTCATTGGTTTATAGGCCTATTGGATTAGTAAATAAGATATGTATCTATCTCTCAGAAGAAGGCTATTTTTATATTTATTTTTTTCTTACTATATGTGTAGGTTTTCAAACAAGAAAAGTATTCTTGTAAGGACCAATCAGAATGCACATGTTGAAATAACCAAAGTTCCCAATATGCGATTTTACACCAAAGATGAACAGCGATGCTACCATGAGGATTGTATGTGTTAAGTGTGCTTCTCAAAGATATATTTCAGCATCAGTACGCTTTTCACATTCCAAGCATGTTTCTTTGACGAATTGCACATGCGTATGACTGGATAAACACAACCCCCTACGTGCATACACATTCAGTTAAGTTAAAGTTACGCTCCCGTTCACCACTTACAATCTTTTTTCTTCCAAATATGAGAAACAAGAAAAAAATCCCTACCTACTTACCCACTGAAGGAAATATAGGAAGACTGACTGCAAACAAAAACTTTTATAAAATGATGGCCTAGGTTTAAAAACAATACGTTTGAACATTGACACGGCATGTAGTTAGTCGCGGTTAACATTTGCGGCCGTGACACATCAAAGGCGCTTATATGGTGCTAATAGCTTTCATTCAGCATGGATGAAAACTGGTACTATTACAGGTTATAAAATGACTATGTGTGGTACCATGCATTATGTTTACGGCTCAATACTGCAGCGTGGCAGCCCTATTCCTACCTTAAATTGACATAGTCTCTAAATGACCAAATTACTGCTGATACGATGTGAAACCAAACCAACATTGATATACTCGGTTGCAAAAGAAAGTACAATTTGAGTTTCATTAAGTTAAACTCTTTCTTTTTCAGAAATATATCATGTCTGGGTTAAAACGTCTCCATAGAATAACAAAACAAAAATATTACCATATTGGTCATACAACTTTATTTTTATACCACATATTGTTTAATAACGTTATTTAAAGAAAATAAAATTCGAGGTGGAGACTTCCTTTTGAAAATGAGAATGATACAATATTGCAAGTTCGTGGGTGTCTCTTAATCATGTTTATGGATCCGCATGTGAATCTCCGTTTAAAGCAGTGGGTATTTTGCTTTTGTCTATCCGGGCTATTGAAGTATATAAACCGCAGCTCATTTGAAGCGTAAATTGTGCAGATATCTGTAGGGTGGAGGGCTGTTAAGCAACTGACTTGTGATCTGCCATGTCACGCAACAAAAACAAAGTAAGCAAATTTCGTTGATGATTGCTTTTCAAAATTATTTACAATTGTTTTGTTTGTTATTTTTGTCATTGATAAACACAATTACTTCTACCGCTACTACTATTATTTTAGTTTAACATTTTTTTTTTAGTTTGAAATGTGGGTCTTATATGATAAGGTTGTACCATGCAAAATCTACTTCAGTTAGTAAGAGCGTCCTCCCTGTAACCGGGAGGTCGTGGGTTTGATCCGCGAACGACATATTAATGTCGTAAAAATGGTACCGACATGTCTCTCAGAGATGGTGCTCAGAGTATAAAATTGGATCGATTATTAAATGGACTGGTATAAGGATGTAAAAGGGTGTGTTATTTTGATTATGGTATGAAGGCAAAGTTAGGCAAGACTATATGTATTTCTTGAAGACGAAACCCCAAAATGACTGAAATTCTGACAGTGGTATACATTAGTTAAATACCTTAGAAATACTTAAGTTTTATTCTAATTATAAATATTTCTTTTGTTATTATTCCTCGATAGATAAGAATGAACATGTGTTATTTCAACAACGATAACTTCATTTTTATTACAAATATATTATTTTTATCTTTATTATTAATATAATGTTATAGAGAAAAATAATTATTAATACTAAACATTATTTTTAAGTTGAATATATTTCTATTTGAACGTTGTTTCAGTGAAAAATATATACCTAACATGTTCCACTTTCAAAAATAATTCCCGTATGAAGTTCTTACAATGAGGGTGTAAATTAGTTAATTCAAAATTTGATTTATAAGTTTTGTAGATTAGATCTTTAAGTACGATTCATAATTGCTTACTAAAGTTCACTCCTTAACCCTTTCCCTCATAGAGGACACCATGAAAAGACCTATGCGAACAGCATAAAACCAGATCAGCCTGCGAGTTACTCGCAGGCTGATCAGGTTTTATTCTGTTCGCTGCTCCTCAGTGGTCTGGAAATGAAGATTTTGTAATTGAATTTGGTAAGGTTTAACTGTGGTTTTCTGCAGATCAGGCTTTATGTGGTACCTACTGAGTGCGTCAAAATGAGTCTATATGAGGGAAAGGGTTAACTAGATAATTATGCAAATACATTATTCGATTATTTAATGAAACATATAGACCGAATTAAACTTGGCTCATACTAACGGTCCTACAACAAATAATCCTAACTTTGTTAGGTCCTCACCCTGCCACGCCCGTGCACACAACACTACAAATAACTAGCCATAATACACAGTCGTTGTTTCTAGCCTGTTTCACTTTTGCTCTCTTCTGCTATTTCAACGATAGCATTGGTGAGCTCGAGTTTCTCGTTACTACGACGAATTTCAGTCAACTAATTAGAAAAACTCGAGCGCATAGATGCACCCTAGTAACAACAATTATAATTGTTATTTTTACTACCAGTCCTATAATCATCATCATCATCATCAAAGCGATGAAAGACTGCAAAGCGATCAGAAAATAGGAGAAATGTTGAAGTTAACACTCTCTACCGACTTGTTTCCATACGAACAACTATTTTATCTCACAACTAGGCCTAATTTTGCGTAGAAATACATCAATATAAAAATGATACGCCAAGACTTCAGTAACTAGATTCAGTTCTGATTCTTAAAGCCTACTCCACACATGAGTATCGAAGTCTAAAAATTATATTGAGGCCACCTTAAATAAATTGTTTGTTTCCCCTCTCCCGACCGACCCTCAAAAATCCAGTCGACCAAATTTTTTTATTGGGTATTAATCTGCTATTCTTTTTTTATCTGGTACAAAATTGTCCTGTACGAAATCGATGCCACTCTAAAGCTTGCACTAAGAAAGTCGGAACTTCCATGGACGTCCTGTTGTTCTTTTTTTCACCCCCATTGTGTACATCGTCTAGGTTCACTGATTTGATGCATGTCACGTGCATCAAAGTTCCGCTTTCACCAGAACAGAACATACAGAACAGAACATACTAGTACTTTATTATGGACTTGAGCATTATAAGCTCATCATCATAATACAATGATTACAATAATAACATGTGACACATGACATGCAACAATACATAAAACAAACAGTGAGAATGTAAAGTGTTGAATGTTGAATGACTTACTTAAATTTGTAAGGTAGTAATATTAACACAAAGAATCTCTTAATTTAAAGGCTTTTACACAAAACAAAGCTATTTTTTTCTAATATAACGGTGTTTTCATTTTGCATTAAGTTAATATATTTGTCCACTTGTATACGTATATTATATTTTGGTATATATTTTCGTCTAAGTTCAGAATATACTTGGCATTTTAAAACAAACTGGTATTCATCTTCGATATCGTTAAGATTACAGAATGTACAATTTCTTTCACTTCTATTTATGTTATTATGTCTACCAACTTCAGTGTTCAATCTATGTGATGACAAACGTAGTTTAGCTAATGAATTCCTATATTTTGAATTTCCAATGACGCTTATATACGATGACTGCTTTAAACTTAAATTCTCTATAAATATCTAATGCAGATGAAACATCAATATTAGCTTTCCAGTTACTTATATAAATATCACGTAATCTACTTCGTAGGACAGGTATAAATATATTAATATTGACAGATTCAGGGAAAAGCCAAACATCGTTGAATCCAGCCGATTGGATAATATCACTTACTTTTGACACCCATATGATAGAATTATTTTGTCTATTTAAAGTATCAATTTGATCCCGCAACACAGATATTAAAATGCAATTATCTTTTTTAACAGTGTATAATTTCAAAAAGTATTTAATCATCCGTATATGCCTCTCAATATACAGAGGAAATCTTCCCAATTCAGCAAAGAATGCTAACGTATTTGTTTGACTGTTTAACATTTAAAATAAACTTACAAAATTTCTTATGAACCCTTTCAAGAACATCAGAGTTTATATAGCCCCAGATCTCACATCCATAGTTGAGAACCGATAATACAAAAGAGTCAAATAAATTGAACATAATATTAACAGGACATTTGATATCTCTAATTAATCCCATTAAGGAATGCAAAGATTTCAATCCTTTACCAGCAAGGGTCTGAACAGCTTGTATGAAGGATCCACTACTGGTAAATACCACCCCTAAATAATGAAAGGAGTTGACAATCTCTACTTCTTGGTCATTATATAACCACTTATCCTCCCTGCTTAACTTCCCGCCTTTTCTGAACACCACGATTTTAGTTTTGTCAACATTTACAGTTAATTTCCATTTACAGCAATACACGTAGAGGCTATCTAAAGACGCCTGGAGTCCGGATTTTGACTCTGAAACTATAACAATATCATCTGCAAACAACAGTAAAAATATAGAAATCTGATCAATATTCAATCCGGTGTTAAGATTTTCTTGTAAATGCATCTCTATATCATTTAGAAAAAGAGAAAATAACATGGGAGAAGTTATCTCCCCCCTGAAAAATCCGAGATTACTCTGAAAAAAAGCTGACAATGCCCCTAGGTGCTTAACACAAAGTTTAACTTCAGTATACATAGACCTTATAACTGCCAAGAGATCCCCATCAATGCCTGATTTAATCAGTATATACCACAGTCTTGTTCTATCTTTTTTAACAGTGTATAATTTCAAAAAGTATTTAATCATCCGTATATGCCTCTAAATATACAGAGGAAATCATACGCCTTTCTATAGTCAATAAAACAACAATAGAGTTTTGCCTTATTAGGACTTTCTGCCCTTTCGGCAGAAAGTCCTATTGGGTTTGTACTGATTTTTTTATTATTAGGACTTTCTGCCTACAGGCAGAAAGTCATATTGGGTTTGTACTGTTTATTCTTCTTCTTCTTCTTCTTATTATTCTTTTTTTCTTCCTCTTATATTTGTGTTAATTTCGATGTGTTGCCATTGGCCCTGAACAATCAGAATTTTATGGCATGTATTTCAAACCATGAGCTTTCGGATGCATTGAATTTCATATTCATATGACGTCATATAACGTCAGACTTGACGTCACCTGAAAAAGTTTGTACGCGGTCTACATCCATTATTTCTGGACCGACTTTCATCAAAATTTCACAGAATGTGTATGTTAGGCTGTAGTTGTGCATCCAGGTGTCCGTTTTTCAAAATTCGAAAAGTCCATGGTTCTATAGCGAATCCAAGATTCTATGATTTTCATAGCCTACAGGCAGAAAGTCATATTGGGTTTGTACTGTTTTTTTATTATTCTTCTGCTTCTTCTTCTTCTTCTTCTTCTTATTCTTTTTTTCTTCCTCTTATATTTGTGTTAATTTCGAGGTGTTGCCATTGACTCAGAACAATGAAAATTTTATGGCATATATTTCAAACCATGAGCTTTCGGATGCAATGAATTGTATATTCATATGACGTCATATAACGTCAGATTTGACGTCAGGTGAAAAAGTTTGTACGCGGTCTACAGCCATTATTTCTGGATCGATTTTCATCAAAATTTCACAGAATGTGTATGTTAGGCTCTAGTTGTGCATCCCGGTGTCCGTTTTTCCAAATTCGACAAGGCAAAGGTTTTATGGCGAATCTAAGATTCGAACTAATGACGTCAAATTTCAAATGCGTATAAAATCGCTTCCAGAAAAGCTAGAAAGCTGAGATTTGGGCTGAATATTAGTTTCCAGATCTTCTATACATTCTAAAAAAAATGAACGCCATATGACGTCACATGACGTCATAATGCTCTTAAAACTTTCGTATTAAAACTTAACGGTTTTTAAGCCCTGTAGGCTTTATTTTTTGTATGATTTACTTGAAAATTTGTCTGAAGATGCAGTATTAGAATCTATAGAGCCATGTCACTTCCGTTTCCGGAAAATCCCAAAGGTCAAGGTCATATATCAATTATCGGGTTTTTCTTCGGCCTTAAATATCTCAAAAACGGTAAATATTCTATCGAGACACTATGCGTATAATTTGTAGTGCTTAGAAAGACCTTTCAGATGATATTTAGTTTTTGATGATCGGGGTTGAATCGGTTGAGTTATGGCGGAAAAAACAAAATTCGGTAACCCTCAGTGTGTTTAACAGTTTATATCTCGAAATCCTTTGATTTTTGAAAATATGATGATGAATATTATTTGTAGAGCAATGTTTGGCCGTTCTTTTGATGCTTAAAGTTTAATGATTGACCTAAGAATCATGGAGTAATGGGGAAAAAACGAAATTCGTGCATATAGCTTTGGTGATTTTTTCATTTTTCAAGAGGTTTAAGAGCTTGTATATCAAAAAGTATTAAAAATATTCCTATAGATAAAGCGTGTGAAATGTAGAGAATTTTAAGACGATTATTTTGGTACCTAAAGTTTTGAAATTGATCCAAGTATAAGGAAGTTACATCAAAAATAAGAATTTAAACATTTTAGAATTTTAAGACGATTATTTTGGCACCTAGAGTTTTGAAATTGATCAAGAAATAAGGAAGTTACATAAAAAATACGAATATAAAGCCATTTGTAAGAATTTTCATAAAATATCCTACTTTCGCTTTCACCTTAATTGAAGCATTTTCGGAAAATGTAAGTTTACAGATATGTATTAGTCATATAAATTGAAAAAAAAAAACTTTTTACTTATATCATACTGATATTACTAGCTAAACAGGTGTACCGTTCCCGGTGGCCGAGTGTTTAGAGCGTCCGCCTCGGGAGCGGGAGGTCGTGGGTTCGATACCAAAGTCGTAAAAAATGGTACTGTTATAGCTCCCTTGCTTGACACTTAGCATATAAGGGTAGTTGCAGGACTGGTTGGCCCGGTATCAGGATAATGTGACTGGGTGTGGTATCATGCCACATGTCTACGACGTGATACTGCAGTGTGGCAGCACTATAACTGCATTAAGTAGACATCGTCTCCAAATGACTGAAATACTGTCGGTGGGACGTTAAACCGAACAAACAAACAAACAAATTAAACAAGTGTTGACAATGATTTAATGTTTTGTCAAATCATTTTATTTACGTTACTTATGAATATCAGTTGCAGCATTGTGTTACCCATAATCCTTTGAGCGTTTTGACACATGTCATTTAGACCGTTGTTGAAACATTGCAATTTCCCGACTTTATTGTTGCATCAATCGATAAATGTTGTACAAGCTATATTCCAAATTTATGATAAATGATAACCTATGTGAAAATATATGTTATAGTACAATGTAATTTAATTGCCAGCTTGAGATACCATGAGCGTGTATAAGTGTAGACGTTTTAAACAAAATGATCAACACATGTCATCCGTTCAAGACGCTGCAAGCTAATTTGTCTGTAATGCGGCGTTCACACAGTGCCGATTATGGCTCCCGTTTGAGATCAGACAGCGCTACGACACGAAAAGCGAAAAAGTCGGATTATTATCCTCAATGTCCTATTATTGTCTGAACGCAGTCGTATATGTTCGTAAATTGTGGTTGCTATGGTAACGGAAATAGTGAAAATATGGCAAAAATGGGATCCCGCGATAACTTTATAATCAAGCAAGCTTACTTGATGAAACTTGGTATATGACTAGATGGCAATGTGTAGATTATGCACATTGTTTTATTTTTTTTATTCGACTAAAGTTGTGGTTGCTATGGTAACGGAAATAGTGAAAATATGGCAAATAAAAAAGGGATCCCGCGATAACTTTATAACTAAGCAAGCTAACTTGATGAAACTTGGTATATGACTAGATGGCAATGTGTCGATTATGCACGTTGTTTTATTTTTGTTCTTCAACTAAAATTGTTGTTGATATGTTAATGGAAAAAGTGAAAATATGGCAAAAATGGGATCCCATGATAACTTTATAACTAAGCATGCTAACTTGATGAAACTTGGTACACTAGATGGCAATATGTAGATTATGCACATCATTTTATTTTTGTTCTTTGACTAAAATTGTGGTTGCTATGGTAACGGAAATAGTGAAAATATGGCAAAAAATGGGATCCCGCGACCGCGATAACTTTATAATAAATTTTATAAGGCATGTATATAGTCAGGGTGGTGATGCAGAGTGAAAGTTCTCATTTCTCATCAACAAGACTAAAGACTAAAGAAAAACATTTTGGATCAGCCAAGGTAACTATTATTAATTCTATTTCTTGCATCTGTCTTGCTTGCATGAATTGTATAGTGGGCACACCAGAGACAACAACTCTACATATAAGTCTTGCTTAAATGGTCATAACTTAAATATTCCCTTACATTTACTTTAACCAAAGTCTTGTTTTTCTTGGACCAAAATTCTGGTTGCTGTGGTAATGGAAAAATTATGCACCTCACCGGTAGGGGACTCATGTGTTGCTTGCAACACCAGTTACTTGTTTATTTTTGGAATATGGCTTATTTCAAAAAGTTCATGCATGAGAAGTCCATACGAAAAAAAAAGAAGGAAAAGGTAGGGACTTTAATATATATCCTTTCTATCGGAATTAATCTTTATATTTTTCAATGTTAGCAGAAAGTCCTATCATTCGTATCAACGAATGAAATCTAGTTATTCTTTTTTTCTTCCTCTTATATTTGTGTTAATTTTGAGGTGTTGCCATTGACTCAGAACAATGAAAATTTTATGGCATATATTTCAACCCATGAGCTTTCGGGTGCAATGAATTTAATATTCATATGACGTCATATAACGTCAGATTCGACGTCAAGTGAAAAAGTTTGTACGCGGTCTACAGCCATTATTTCTAGACCGATTTTCATCAAAATTTCACAGAATGTGTATGTTAGTCTCTAGTTGTGCCTTTCGGTGTCCTTGTTTCCAATTTCGAAAAGGCAAAGGTTTTATGGCGAATCCAAGATTCGAACTAATGACGTCAAAATTCAAATGCATATAAAATCGCTTCCAGAAAAGCTTGAAAGCTGATATTTGGACTGAATATTAGTCTCTAGGTCTTCTTTATATTCTGAAAAGATGAACGCCATATGACGTCACATGACGTCATAATGCTATTAAAACTTTCGTATTAAAACTTAACGGTTTTTAATCCCTGTAGGCTTTATTTTTTGTATGATTTGCTTGAAATTTTGTCTGAAGATGCAGTATTAGATTCTATGGAGCCATGTCACTTCCGTTTTCGGAAAATCCTAAAGGTCAAGGTCATATATCAATTATCGGGTTTTTCTTCGAACTTAAATATCTCAAAAACGGTAAATATTCTATCGAGACACTATGCGTATAATTTGTAGTGCTTAGAAAGACCTTTCAGATGATACTTAGTTTTTGATGATCGCGGATGAATTGGATGAGTTATGGCGGAAAAATGAAAATTTGGTAACCCCCAGTGTGTTTAACAGTTTATACCTCTAAAACCTTTGATTTTTCAAAATATGATGATGAATATTATTTGTAGAGCAATGTTTGGCCGTTCTTTTGATGCCTAAAGTTTAATGATTGGCCAAAGACTGATGGAGTAATGGGAAAAAAACGAAATTCGTGTATGTAGCTTTGGTGAATTTTTCATTTTTCAGGTGGTTTAAGAGCTTGTATCTCAAAAAGTATTAGTAATATTCCTGTACATAAAGCGTGTGAAATGTAGAGAATTTTCAGACGATTGTTTTGGTACCTTAAGTTTTGAATTGAACAAAGTATAAGGAAGTTACATCAAAAATAAGAATTTAAACATATAGAATTTCAGCGATTCTGCCGTGTTGTCAAATTTTACGGCTAATATCTCAAAGCTCATTAGAAATAAGTCCACACCTTAAGCGAGTGAGATGTAGATACTTTTAAGACGATTACTTTGGTACTTAGAGTTTTAAAATTGATTAAAGTATAAGGAAGTTACATCAAAAATACGAATATAAACCCAAGTGTAAGAATTTTCGAGAAATATCCTACTTTCGCTTTCACGTTAATTGAAGCATTTTCGGAAAATATGTAAGTTTACAGCTATGTATTAGTCATATAAATTGCAAAAAACCTTTTACTTATATCATATTGATATTACTAGCTAAACAAGCGTACCCTTTCCGGTGGCCGAGTGGTTAGAGCGTCCGCCTCGGGAGCGGAAGGTCGTGGGTTCGATCCCCGACCCGACATACCAAAGTCGTAAAAGATTGAACTGTTATAGCTCCCTTGCTTGGCGCTCAGCATATAAAGGTATTTGCAGGACTGGTTAGCGCGGTATCAGGATGATGTGACTGGGTGTGGTATCATGCCACATGTCTACGGCGTGATACTGCAGTGTGGTAGTCCTATACCCGCATGAAGTAGACATCGTGACTGGCTGAATTACTGTCGGTGGGACGTTAAAGCCAACAAACAAACTGATATCATACATGGCAGTGTTTACTACACCGATCCCTACACACGAGGTGTGCACACTGGCGCATGTTGACGTCTTTTGTAAACGTTTATTAAAGTTGCTTAAATAATCATGTTTATAGATAAACATTTACATAAGAATGAGGAGTTTCGGAAATATTTTTTGCAAAGGGACTCCTAAGGAAAGAAAAAGATGCTAAATTAAATACTAAAATACAAGTATAGTTTATTAGGTTTAACGTCCCTCCGACAGTATTTAAGTCTTTTGGAGACAATGTCTACTTGAGACAAATGTAGTGTTGTCACACTGCACAGTATCACGTCGTAGACAGTTGGCATGATACCACACCCAGTCACATTATCCGGACACCGGGCCATCAGTCCTGGAACTACCCTTATTAAGCTGAGCGCTAACCAAGGGAGCTATACCAGTACCTATGTTTACGAATTTGGTAAATACAAGAATTGAAATAATTAATATAACGTTTTTAAACAACTTACAGATCATGTGTTATCTCGTTTGATTTGGTTTTTCCGGGGTATTCCTAGCCTTGATATCTTCCGCTGACACCGACTTTTTTAAACGATTATTTTTTACATATTTCGTTCTTTCCTTAATGTCAATCAGTTGATATTTTCTGATTTCTCAACTAATTAAAACAAGATAAATAAATTTAAATAAAAACAGCCATCACATAAATTGATTGAAATCTGAAAAAGAAATGAGCCGACGGTCAAAAAATGCGCGAAATGTATGTGTTACATCCATATTTGGAAAGCACGTGCACGTGTGTGAATACTTTAACAACACGCTGACGTAACACTTATATGGCGCCATCTTCTAATATAGCAGCATAACGAAGTAATAGGGCGGGGCAAACTCTAAGTTAGTCAGTGTTAATTAAGCTAAGCCGCGCGACCGATTTAATGCTTACTAAATAACACTAACCTACTTAGTGTTTGAAATTATGTTTTGAAATTTAACGCAGTCGCACATTCCAAATATAGTATTGATTTTTTAGACTCCGCCCTATCAATCTGTTCCCGGCGTGAATTACATCACGTGATATGTAACATGTTATGTCAAAGGTCAATGCGTCGCTCTAGCTGTGTATATCTATGTAGATCTACGCTCCAAATGAGCATGGAACCGGAAGCCGACTTTGATCTCTTCGGCAAAAAGTGTTGATGGAAATTTGAATAAAAGATACTGTTTAGAAAGGTTCATATATCTGCACCTATATATGTTGTGTTTGGGACATTATTTTTTTTTATTATTTAAGTAACCCTTGTTTGTTAGTGTTTTTTTTTCTTCTCTTCTAATTATTTATATACATTTTTCAATTTGAATTTATTTAATCGGATATTTACTTAATCGCTTTGTTTAGAAATTAGTTATATATTGCCCATTCTGTGTTAACATGTGTAGACATTGAAATTACACAAGTGTCTTTAAAGCGATGACCGATACTAATGTTGTTAGAACTTGTGGTCAAACCCTCTTACTTATTTTTTTAAAAATCTTCAATGTTGTATCATCATTACTTAGGCAATAATACATGTTTAAACTAAACTAAGCGGAAGGGCAGAGTTCTTTTGTTATTTTGGATTAATCAGAATGCTGGTGAGTAAATGTTTGTTCTCTATGGTTGCTGTGTATTATTTTTTGTCGATGTTCATGCGTTCACATCAAAACTCCCTGTAACACGTTACACATGCGTGCTGTAAGGGACATTGGCATCCAAACTTACCCTCATTAGATAGATCTATTCAAGAGAAATAATTCTGTACATTTTAAACATGGAGTCACCCGACTACTTTTTGACCTATTTAAGGCCAAATAACATGCGTATGAATTAAGTGCACCGGTCGGCTTGAAGTTGGTTTTAAATTTATCAGTTGATTTAGCGGAATAGTGTTTAGTGACAAGTTGATGCCGATTAAATGAATTAAATGGAGACAAAATTTGAAAAAATGAAATGATTTCGTTGGACAAAATATAATTTCAAACACCAAGAGAAATTAAACAGTTAAGAAGCCGTCACTCGCTACGCTCATTCTGGCTTCTTAACTGTTAAATTCTCTCTTAATAAACACTAACTATAACGTAATACAGTCGTCTCCATCGTATGTACAAGCATTATTGAAATTTAACTCACGAGGCTACACGCGTCGACGAATCTATTGCATGGTAGCATTTACGGTTTTATTCCCGCGACTGTACACGAAATTAAAAAAAAAAAGAATTTTGATATGCAGAATTAATAGGTTTAAGTTTAATTTCCTATATTTTGAAAACCTATAAAACTAGACCCAAATATGCTACAATTGAATTGTAGGGATTTTCAGGACATTTATTTTGGTACCTAGAATACTAAACTTGGAATCTCTCAGCCCCTCACCGCTGTGGGTTCGAATTCCGGTAGGGACTTCGGATTTTTCATGTGAGGAAGCCTTCCAGCTGGCTTGCGGTAGGTCGGTGGTTATATCCGCGTATATCTGTGTACTCGGGGTCTTCCTCCACCTGTAATTAGCTGGACGTCTCTTTATGATTAAAATACTACCACAGCGACGGTAAACCCCAATACAACAACAACAACAACAACTAAAATTGGTCAAGTTATAAGAAAGCGATATCAAAATAAAGATTTATTTATTTTCGACATATGGCTTACTTCACAAAGTTCATGCATGAGAAGTCCATACGAAAAAAAAAAGTTAAAGGTAGGAAATATAATATATATTCTTTCTAACGGTATTAATCTTTACATTTCAAAATGTTGCAGAAAGTCCTATCATTCGTATCAACGAATGAAATCTAGTTATTAGGACTTTCTGCCCTTTCGGCAGAAAGTCCTATTGGGTTTGTTATGTTTTTTATTAGGGCTTTCTGCTTTTCGCAGAAAGACCTATTGGGTTTGTTCTGTCTTTTATTATTAGGACTTTCTGCCTACAGGCAGAAAGTCATATTGGGTTTGTACTGTTTTTTTATTCTTCTTCTTCTTCTTCTTCTTCTTATTCTTTTTTTTCTTCCTCTTATATTTGTGTTAATTTCGAGGTGTTGCCATTGACTCAGAACAATGAAAATTTTATGACATATATTTCAAACCATGAGCTTTCGGATGCAATGAATTTTATATTCATACGACGTCATATGACGTCAGATTTGACGTCAGGTGAAAAAGTTTGTACGCGGTCTACAGCCATTATTTCTGGACCAATTTTCATCAACATTTCACAGAATGTGTATGTTAGGCTCTAGTTGTGCATCCCTGTGTCCGTTTTTCAAAATTCGAAAAGTCCATGGTTCTATAGCGAATCCAAGATTCGAACCAAGGTCGTAAATTTTAAAATGCTTATAAAATCTGTCCTATTTAAGATAGAAAGTTGATATTTGGTCAGTATATAGGTCTCTAGAAGTTTTAAACATTTTGTGAAAATAAATGTCATATGACGTCACGTGACGTCATTATATGATAATGTATTTCCAATATTAACAAGAATATTTCTATATGTTGAAATTGTCGAAGGGCAATGAAAATTTAATGACAAATGCTTCAAAGGCGGAAATTTTGATTTCTATGATTTTCATATGCCTATGACGTCATATGACGTCACACTTGAAATATGCAACAAAAGTTTGTACGCGGTCTACAGCCATTGTTTATGAACCGATTTTCATCAAATTTTCACAGAATGTGTATATTAAGTTCTAGTTGTGCATCTCGGTGTCCGTTTTTCAAAATTCGAAAAGTCCATGGTTCTATAGCGAATTCAAGATTCGAACCAAGGTCGTAAATTTTTAAATGCTTATAAAATCGGATTTATTTGAGATAGAAAAGTGATATTTGGTCAGTAAATAGGTCACTGGGAGTCACATTTTGTGAAAATAAACGTCACATGACGTCACTTGACGTCATTATATGATAGTGTATTTCTAATATTAATAAGAGTATTTCTATATGTTGAAATTGTCGAAGGGCAATGAAAATTTGATGACAAATAATTCAGACGCTGAAATTTTGATTTCAATGATTTTCAGAAGCCTATGACGTCATATGACGTCACATTTGAAATTGACTACGAAAGTTTGTACACGGTTCAGAGCCATTATTAATGGGCCGATTTTTATCAAATTTTCACAGAATGTGTATATTACGTTCTTATTGTGTATACCGGTGTCCGTTTTTCAAAATTCGAAAAGTCCAAGCATTTATGGCGGATCCAAGATTCGAACCAAGGACGTCAATTTTTAAATGCTTATAAAAACTGTCCTATTTGAGATAGAAAGTTGAAGTTTTGTCAGTTAGTAGGTCTCTGGGTGTCTAATAATTATGTGAAAATAAACGTCATATGACGTCACGTGACGTCATTTTTTTATTATTATTATTCTTTTCTTCTTCCTAACTAAACGTTTATTTTAATATGTTGCAATAGTCCTAGGACCATGAAATTTTTATGGGTTATTAGTCAGGTGAGGAAATTTTGATTTCAATGATTGTCAGCAGCCTATGACGTCACATGACGTCACAGCTAAAAATAGTGTAAAATGGTGTTTGCGCTCTACAGCCGTCATTTATAGTCGGATTTTCTTCAAATTTTCACAGATGGTACATCTTGAAACTAAGGTGTGCATATCCTGTCAGCTAACCGAAATTCCGAAAGACCGAAGTTCTGTGGCTGAAATAAGATTCGAACATAGGACCGAAAATTTCATTTTAGGATTAAAGAGCTTCAGGATGAGATAGAAAGTTGAAACTTACACAGTTTGCAGTTCTGCAGAATTTCTACATATATTTTGATTCCTGACGTCATATGACGTCATAAGCATACTTCTTAAATTTTATTTTAGGGCAATGATTTCGACATGATGCCAGTTGTTCAGAATAATGAAAATTTCAGAGTTATGACAGTAAAGTATGCGCTTTTGAACAAAAGCATCTTCAGCACCTTATTTCGTCATATGACGTCAGAGCTAAAAATAGTGAAAAATGGTGTTCACGCTCTACAGCCGCCATTTATGGTCGGATTTTCTTCAAATTTTCACAGATGGTACATCTTGAAACTAAGGTGTGCATATCCTGTCAGCTAACCGAATTTCCGAAAGACCGAAGTTCTGTGGCTGAAATAATATTCGAACATAGGACCGAAAATTTCATTTTAGGATAAAAGAGCTTCAGGATGAGATAGAAAGTTGAAACTTACACAGTTTGCAGTTCTGCAGAATTTCTATACATATTTTGAGTCGTGACGTCATATGTCGTCATGTGACGTCATAAGCATACTTCTTAATTTTCATTTTAGGGCAATGATTTCGACATGATGCCAGTTGTTCAGAATAATGAAGATTTTAGAGTTATGACTGTAAAGTATGCGTTTTTGAACAAAAGCATCTTCAGCACCCTATGACGTCATGTGACGTCAGAGCTAAAAATATTGAACAATGGTTTTCGCGCTCTACTGCTGCCATTTATGGTCGGATTTTCTTGTAATTTTCACAGATGGTACAACTTGAAAGTGTACATATCCTGCCAGCTTACCGAAATTCCGAAAAACCGAAGTTCTGTGGCTGAAGTAATATTCGAACATAGGACCAAAAATTTCATTTTAGGATTGAAGAGCTTCAGGATGAGATAGAAAGTTGAAACTTGCACATTTTGCAGTTCTGCATTATTTCTACAAATATTTTGAATCGTGACGTCAGAGGACGTCATAAGCATACCACTTATTTTTAATTTGGGGCAATGATTTCGACATGATGCCAATTGTTCAGAATAATGAAAATTTCAGAGTTATTGCAGTAAAGTATGCGCTTTTAAGCAACAGCATTTTCAACACCCTATGACGTCACGTGACGTCAGAGCTAAAAATAGTGAAAAATGGTGTTCGCGCTCTACAGCCGCCATTTATGGTCTGATTTTCTTCAAATTTTTACAGATGGTACATCTTGAAACTAAGGTGTGAATATTTTGTCAGCTAACCTTAATTCCGAAAAACCGAAGTATTGTGGCTGAATTAAGATTCGAACATAGGACCAAAAATTTCATTTTAGGGCTAAAGAACTTCGGGATGAGATAGAAAGTTGAAACTTACACAGTTTGCAGTTATGCAGAATTTCTTAATATATTTTGAGTCGTGACGTCATATGACGTTATAAGCATACTACTACTACTGCTACTTTCTTTTTTTTCTTCGTAACTAAACGCTTACTTATAATATAATGTCAATTAATCACCATGAACATGAAATACTACCAGAGATGATACATTACATGAAACTTCTATCTCCTGATTTTTGCATTAACACAGGTTACAGAAAGTCCTATCATTCGTTTAGACGAATGACATCTAGTTATTATTCTTTTTTTCCAACCTTTTCATGTTGTTATTTCATTAAGTTGCTGAAGGTCTAGGACAAAGAAATTCTACCAACAGACACCTGAAGCAATGGCATTTTGGAATATATTATCTTTATCTTCACATGACGTCACATGACGTCAGAACTAAAAAAAGCTACCAAAGTTTGTACGCGCTGTACAGTCGTCATTTATGGACGGATTGTCATGGAATTTTCACAGGAGTTATATATTACGACCTCATTGTGCAGGATTATATAGGTTTGCCAAGATTCGAAAGAACTAAGGTTCTTTGGCGAATCCAAGATTCGAACCAAGGACGTCAAATTTCAAATCCATATAAAATCGATTCTAGATGAGATAGAAAGTTGATATTTGGCGAGATTATATGTCTCTGTGTTTCCTTTGCATTTTGTAAAGATGAACGTCATATGACGTCATCAAGTTGTATAGAATTTCCGATTTCTTGATGTCAATTTACTCATGTTGCAAAGGTTCATAGACATTGAAAATTTAATGTCCTATGTAGGTAATCATGAACATTTAGATTCAATGCTTAAAATTTTCATATGACGTCACATGACGTCAGAACTAAAAATAGCTACCAAAGATTGTACGCGCTGTACAGCCGTCATTTATGGACGGATTGGCATGGAATTTTCACAGAAGTTCTATATTACGACCTCATTGTGCAGGATTATATAGGTTTGCCAAGATTCGAAAGAACTAAGGTTCTATGGCGATTCCAAGATTCGAACCAAGGACGTCAAATTTCAAATCCATATAAAAAAAACGTTTCTAGATGAGATAGAAAGTTGATATTTGGCGAGATTATACGTCTCTGTGTTTCATTTGCATTTTGTAAAGATGAACGTCATATGACGTCATTTGACGTCATCAAGTTGTATAGAATTTCCGATTTCTTGATGTCAATTTACTCATGTTGCAAGGGTTCATTAACAATGGAAATTGAAAGTCCTTTGTAGGTGATCATGTTCATTTTGATCCAATGTTTAAAATTTTCATATGACGTCACATGACGTCAGAACTAAAAATAGCTACCAAAGTTTGTACGCGCTGTACAGCCGTCATTTATGGACGGATTGGCATGGAATTTTCACAGAAGTTATATATTACGATCTCATTGTGCAGGATTATATAGGTTTGCCAAGATTCGAAAAAGCAAAGGTTTTATGGCGAATCCAAGATTCGAACCAAGGACGTCAAATTTCAAAAACGTATAAAATCGTTTCTAGATGAGATAGAAAGTTGATATTTGGAGAGATTATATATCTCTGTGTTTCCTTTGCATTTTGTAAAGATGAACGTCATATGACGTCATCAAGTTGTATAGAATTTCCGATTTCTTGATGTCAATTTTCCTCATGTTGCAAAGCTTCATAGACAATGCAAAATAAATATCCTTTGTACATAATCAGGAACATTTAGATTCAATGTTTAAAATTTTCATATGACGTCACATGACGTCAGAACTATAAATAACTACCAAAGTTTGTCCGCTCTGTACAGCCGTCGTTTATTGATAGATTGGCATGGAATCTTCACAGAAGTTATATATTACGACCTCATTGTGCAGGATTATATAGGTTTGCCAAGATTCGAAAGAACTAAGGTTCTTTGGCGAATCCAAGATTCGAACCAAGGACGTCAAATTTTAAATACGTATAAAATCGTTTCTAGATGAGATAGAAATTTGATATTTAGCGAGCTTATACGTCTCTGTGTTTCCTTTGCATTTTGTAAAGATGAACGTCATATGACGTCATCAAAATGTATAGAATTTCCGATTTCTTGATGTCATTTTTCCTAATGTTGCAAAGCTTCATAGACAATGCAAATTAAATATCCTTTGTATATAATCAGGAACATTTAGATTCAATGTTTAAAATTTTCATATGACGTCACATGACGTCAGAACTATAACTAACTACCAAAGTTTGTCCGCTCTGTACAGCCGTTGTTTATTGATAGATTGGCATGGAATCTTCACAGAAGTTATATATTACGACCTCATTGTGCAGGATTATATAGGTTTGCCAAGATTCGAAAGAACTAAGGTTCTTTGGCGAATCCAAGATTCGAACCAAGGACGTCAAATTTTAAATACGTATAAAATCGTTTCTAGATGAGATAGAAATTTGATATACATCGAGCTTATACGTCTCTGTGTTTCCTTTGCATTTTGTAAAGATGAACGTCATATGACGTCATATGACGTCATCAAATTGTAGAGAATTTCCGATTCCTGAATGTCAATTTACTCATGTTGCAAAGGTTCATAGACAATGGAAATTTAATGTCCTATGTAGGTAATCATAAACATTAAGATTTAATGAGTAAAATTTTCATATGACGTCACATGACATCAAAACTTAAAAAAGCTACCAAAGTTCATCTGCGCTGTACAGCCGTCATTTATGGACGGATTGGCATGGAATTTTCACAGAAGTTAGTTATTACGACTTCATTGTGCAGGATTATATAGGTTTGCCAAAATTCGAAAAACACCGGGTTTGTCATGGTTTGCAGTGCAGAAAGCCCTATCTTTTGTTCAAAACAAAAGAAGTCTAGTTATTCTTATTCTTCTTATTCTTTTTTTCTTCCTCTTATATTTGTGTTAATTTCGATGTGTTGCCATTGGCCCAAAACAATGAAAATTTTATGGTATATATTTCAAACCATGATCTTTCGAATGCAATGAATTTCATATTTATATGGCGTCATATAACGTCAGATTTGACGTCAGGTGAAAAAGTTTGTACGCGGTCTACAGCCATTATTATTGGGCCGATTTTCATCAAAATTTCACAGAATGTGTACGTTAGGCTCTAGTTGTGCCTTCCGGTGTCCGTTTTTCAAAATTCGAAAAGGCAATGGTTCTATGGCGAGTCAAAGAATCGAACCATTAACGTCAAATTTCAAATGCATATCAAATCGCTTCCAGATGAGCTAGAAAGCCAATATTTAAATAGAATATAAGTCTCTAAGATTTCTTTAGATAACGAGAGAATGAACTTCATATGACGTCATATGACGTCATGAAGTGAAAAGAAATTTCTAATTATTACGTGTTAAATTCTATATGTTGAAAACGTCCGAGGACCTTGAAAATCCAATAGCTTATGCTTCAGATAGAACATTTTGCATTTCAATGATTTTCATTTGCTTATGACGTTTCTTGACGTCAAACTTGACGTCGTCTTAAAATGTTTTTACGCGGCCTACAGCCATTATTTCTGGACCGATTTTCATCAAAATTTCACAGAATGTGTATGTTAGGCTCTAGTGCATCCCTGTGTCCGTTTTTCCAAATTCGCAAAGATTATGCGAATAAAGTTTAAATTTATTAACGTCAGTTGACGTCATAAAAATTTTTTGATATCTACGCATTAAATTAAATATGTTGTTAAGTTCTCAGGACCATTGAATTTGAATGGCATATACATTTATCCATGTACGTTTGAATGCAATGTATTTCATATTAATTTGACGTCATATAACGTCAGATTTGACGTCAGATCCAAAAGGTTTTAAGCAGTATACAGCAATTATTTCTGGACCGATTTACATCAAAATTTCACAGTACGCATATGTAATGCTCTAGTTGTGTATCCTGGTGTCCGTTTTCCAAATTCAAAAAGGCAATGGTTCTATGGCGAATCCAAGATTCGAACCATTGACGTCAAATATCAAAAACGTATAAATTCGCTTCCAGATGACTTAGAATGCTGATATTTGGACTGAATATTAGTCTCTATGACTTCCTTCTATTCGGTTAGTGCGAACGTCATAAGGTCAAAAATAATTTCTGATAACTACGCGTTAATTTCTATATATTGCTAAGGTCCCAGGGGCATGACACATTTTCTGCATATATTTAAGGTAATGAAGATTTCATTTTATTGATTTTCTTATGTCTATGACATCATATGGCATCAAACTTGACGTTGTCTACACAAGTTTGTCCGCGGTCTACAGACATTTTTTTCTGGACAGATTTTCATCAAAATTTCACAGAATTTGTATGTTACGCTCTAACCGGTGTCCATTTTTTTAAATTCGAACTGGCAAAGGTTTTATGGCTAATCCAAGATTAGAGGCATTGACGTCAAATTTCAGTATAAGTCTATAAGTCTTCTTTATATTCAGAGAAGATGAACGTCATATGACATCATGTGACCTCATAAGGCCAAAGTTATTTTTTTTCTGTTGAAATTAAATGGTTTTAAGACCTGAGGGCCTTATTTTTTGTTTGATTTGCATGAATTCTTATTGAAGGTGTAGCATTTGATCCTGTGGAACAATGTCACTTCCATTTTGATGAAAATGTTAAGTTCAATCATTGTTTATATCTTGAAAACCTCTAAAGCTGGACCAATTGTGACAATCGAATTGTAAGCATTTACAATAAATTTGTTTTGTTACATAGATTATAAGAAAAGGACAAGTTAAATGAAATTTAAAAAAAAAACAATAAAAAAACAACAACAAAAAAAAACACAATGATTTTCAGTTACTTTTGCCATACCCTCCAAGTTAATCGGTTTATTTTTCAAAGTTTATGGAGTTATGGCCCTACAAAACATGTTAAAAGTAGAAATTTGATATCCTTATACTTTCTTCGATTTTAGTATTTGACAAATGTAGCAGAAAGTCCTATCATTCGTATCAACGAATGAAATCTAGTTCTTATTCTTCTTATTTTTTTTTTCTTCCTCTTGTATTTGTGTTAATTTCGATGTGTTGCAAATTACTAAGAGCAGTTAAAATTTTATGGCATATATTTCAAACCATGACGTCATATAACGTCAGATTTGACGTCAGGTGAAAACATTTGTACGCGGTCTACAGCCACTATTGCTGGGTCGATTTTCATCAAACTTTCACAGAATGTGTATGTTAGGCTCTAGTTGTGCCTTCCGTTGTCCGTTTTTAAAAATTCGAAAAGGCAATGGTTCTATGGCGAATCCAAGATTCGAACCATTTACGTCAAATTTCAAATGCGTATAAAATCGGTTACAAATGAGCTAGAAAGATGATATTTGGACAGAATATAAGTCTCAAAGGTTACTTTACATTCTCTGAAGATGAACGTCAGACGACGTCATATGACGTTATGAGGTGAAAGGTAATTTTTAATTTTTACGTGTTAATTTTTATATGTTGTACACGTCCAAGCACCTTGAAAATTTAATAGCATATGCTTCTGATAGATCTGTTTACATTTCAATAATTTTCATTAGACTATGACGTGTTTTGACGTCAAACTTAACGTCGTCTAAAAATGTTTTTACGCGGAATACAGCCATTATTTCTGGGCCGATTTTCATCAAAATTTCACAGAATGCGTATGTTAGGCTCTAGTTGTGCCTTCCGGTGTCCGTTTTTAAAAATTCGAAAATGCAATAGTTCTATGGCGAATTTAAGATTCGAACTATTGACGTCAAATTTCAAATGCGTATTAAATCGCTTACAAATAAGCTAGAAAGATTATGTTTGGACAGAATATAAGTCTCAAGGGTTTCTTTACATTCTCTGAAGATGAACGTCATAGGACGTCATATGACGTCATGAGGTGAAAGGTAATTTCTAATTTTTACGCGTTAACTTTTATATGTTGTTCACGTCCGAGCACCTTGAAAATTTAATAGCATATGCTTCCGATAAAACAGTTTGCATTTCAATAATTTTCATTTGACTATGACGTGTTTTGACGTCAAACTTGACGTCGTCTAAAAATGTTTGTACGCGGTCTACAGCCATTATTTCTGGGCCGATTTTCATCAAAATTTCACAGAATGTGTATGTTAGAGTCTTGTTGTATATTCCGGTGTCCTTTTTTCTAAATTCGAAAAGGCAAAAGTTTTATGGCGGATCCAAAATTCGAACCATTGACGTCAAATTTCAAATACGTATAAAATCGTTTCCAGATGAGTTAGAAATCTAATATTTTGGTAGTATATAAGTCTCCAAGAGTGCTTTATATTCTATGAAGATGAACGTCATATGACGTCATAAGATCAAAAATGATTTAATATATACGCGTTAATTTAAATATGTTTTTAACTTCCCAGGACCATGGCAATCTTATGGTATATACATCAATCCTTGTGCTTTAGAATGCAATGTAATTCATATTAATGTGACGTTATATCACGTCAGATTTGACGTCAGGACAAAAAGGTTTTACGCGGTGTACAGCCATTATTTTTGGACCGATTTTCATCAAAACTTCACAGAATGTATATGTAACGCTCTATATGTGTATCCCGGGTCCCTTTTTACAAATTCGAAAAAGCAATGGTTATATGGCGAATCCAAGTTTCGAACCATTGACGTCAAATTTCAGATACATATAAAATCGCTTCCAGATGATTTAGAAAGTTGATATTTGGACTGAATATTAGTCTTTGAGACTTATTCATATTCTGTGAGGATTAACGTCATTTGACGTCATAATGTCAAAAAGAATGTTAATATATCTACGCGTTAATTTCTATATGTTGCAAAGTTGCAAGGAGCATGAAAAAATTACTTGATATATTTAAGATACTTTATATTTCATGTAATTGATTTTCTTATGCCTATGACGTCATATGACATCAAACTTGACGTTGTCTACACAAGCTTTTACGTGGTCTACAGCAATTATTACAGGATGAAATTCGAATTCTAAGCATTTTAAATAAATTTGATTTGTAACACAGATTATAAGAATAGTCTAAGTTAAATAAATCGATATAAAAATATGATTTTCAGTTACTTTTGCCATATCCTCCAAGTTAAACGGTTTATTTTTCAAAGTTATGGCCATACAAAAGCAAGTTAAAGGCTGGAATTTCATATCCTTTTACTTTTTTTGCTTTTAAGTGTTTGACAAATGTAGCAGAAAGTCCTATCATTCGTATCAACGAATGAAATCTAGTTATTCTTCTTCTTATTTTTATTATTCTTTTTTTTCTTCCTCTTATATTTGTGTTAATTTCGAGGTGTTGCCATTGACTCAGAACAATGAAATTTTTATGGCATTTATTTCAAACCATGAGCTTTCGGATGCAATGAATTTCATATTCATATGACGTCACATAACGTCAGATTTGACGTCAGGTGAAAAAGTTTGTACGCGGTCTACAGCCATTATTTCTGGACCGATTTTCATCAAAATTTCACAGAATGTGTATATTAGGCTCTAGTTGTGCATCCCTGTGTCCGTTTTTTAAAATTCGAAAAGTCCATGGTTCTATAGCGAATCCAAGATTCGAACCAAGGTCGTAAATTTTTTAATGCTTATAAAATCTGTCCTATTTAAGATAAAAAGTTGATATTTAGTCAGTATATAGGTCTCTAGAAGTTTTAAACATTTTTGAAAAAAATTTAATCTATATGTTGAAATTGTCGAAGGGCAATGAAAATTTAATGATCAAACGCTGAAATTTTGATTTCTATGATTTTCATATGCCTATGACGTCATATGACGTCACACTTGAAATATGCAACAAATGTTTGTACGCGGTCTACAGCCATTGTTTATGAACCGATTTTCATCAAATTTTCACAGAATGTGTATATTAAGTTCTAGTTGTGCATCTCGGTGTCCGTTTTTCAAAATTCGAAATGTCCATGGTTCTATAGCGAATTCTAGATTCGAACCAAGGTCGTAAATTTTTAAATGCTTATAAAATCGGATTTATTTGAGATAGAAAAGTGATATTTGGTCAGTATATAGGTCTCTGGGAGTCTTAAACATTTTGTGAAAATAAACGTCATATGACGTCACTTGACGTCATTATATGATAATGTATTTCTAATATTAATAAGAGTATTTCTATATGTTGAAATTGTCGAAGGGCAATGAAAATTTGAGGACAAATAATTCAGACGCTGAAATTTCGATTTCACTGATTTTCAGAAGACTATGACGTCATATGACGTCACATTTGAAATTGACTACGAAAGTTTGTACACGGTCCAGAGCCATTATTAATGGGCTGATTTTTATCAAATTTTCACAGAATGTGTATATTACGTTCTTATTGTGTATACCGGTGTCCGTTTTTCAAAATTCGAAAAGTCCAAGCATCTATGGCGGATCCAAGATTCGAACCAAGGACGTCAATTTTTAAATGCTTATAAAAACTGTCCTATTTGAGATAGAAAGTTGAAATTTTGTCAGTTAGTAGGTCTCTGGGTGTCTAACAATTATGTAAAAATAAACGTCATATGACGTCACGTGACGTCATTTTTTTATTATTATTATTCTTTTCTTCTTCCTAACTAAACGCTTATTTTAATATGTTGCAATAGTCCTAGGACCATGAAATTTTTATGGGTTATTAGTCACGTGAGGAAATTTTAATTTCAATGATTGTCAGCAGCCTATGACGTCACAGCTAAAAATAGTGAAAATGGTGTTTGCGCTCTACAGCCGTCATTTATAGTCGGATTTTCTTTAAATTTTCACAGATGGTACATCTTGAAACTAAGGTGTGCATATCCTGTCAGCTAACCGAAATTCCGAAAGACCGAAGTTCTGTGGCTGAATTAAGATTCGAACATAGGACCGAAAATTTCATTTTAGGATTAAAGAGCTTCAGGATGAGAAAGAAAGTTGAAACTTACACAGTTTGCAGTTCTGCAGAATTTCTACATATATTTTGATTCCTGACGTCATATGACGTCATGTGACGTCATAAGCATACTTCTTAATTTTTATTTTAGGGCAATGATTTCGACATGATGCCAGTTGTTCAAAATAATGAAAATTTCAGAGTTATGACAGTAAAGTATGCGCTTTTGCACAAAAGCATCTTCAGCACCCTATGTCGTCATATGACGTCAGAGCTAAAAATAGTGAAAAATGGTGTTCACGCTCTACAGCTGCCATTTATGGTAGGATTTTCTTCAAATTTTCACAGATGGTACATCTTGAAACTAAGGTGTGCATATCCTGTCAGCCAACCTAATTTCCGAAATCCGAAGTTCTGTGGCTGAAATAAGATTCGAACATAGGACCGAAAATTTCATTTTAGCATTAAAGAGCTTCAGGATGAGATAGAAAGTTGAAACTTACACAATTTGCAGTTCTGCAGAATTTCTACATATATTTTGAGTCGTGACGTCAAATGTCGTCATGTGACGTCATAAGCATACTTCTTAATTTTCATTTTAGGGCAATGATTTCGATTTTAGGGCAATGATTCCGAAAAACCGAAGTTCTGTGGCTGAAGTAATATTCGAACATAGTACCAAAAATTTCATTTTAGGATTTCAGAGCTTCAGGATGAGATAGAAAGTTGAAACTTACACAGTTTGCAGTTCTGCATTATTTCTACAAATATTATGAATCGTGACGTCAGAGGACGTCATAAGCATACCACTTATTTTTAATTTGGGGCAATGATTTCGACATGATGCCAATTGTTCAGAAAAGTTAAAATTTCAGAGTTATTGCAGTAAAGTATGCGCTTTTGAGCAACAGCATTTTCAGCACCCTATGACGTCACGTGACGTCAGAGCTAAAATAGTGAAAAATGGTATTCGCGCTCTACAGCCGCCATTTATGATCAGATTTTCTTCAAATTTTTACAAATGGTACATCTTGAAACTAAGGTGTGAATATTTGTCAGCTAACCTTAATTCCGAAAAACCGAAGTATTGTGGCTGAAGTAAGATTCGAACATAGGACCACAAATTTCATTTTAGGGCTAAAGAACTTCGGGATGAGAACACAGTTTGCAGTTCTGCAGAATATCTTACTATATTTTGAGTCGTGACGTCATATGACGTCATAAGCATACTACTACTACTGCTATTTTTTTTTTCTTCGTAACTAAACGCTTATTTTTCGCGGAATATAATGTCAATTAATCAGCATGAACATGAAATACTACCAGAGGTGAGTCATTACATGAAACTTCTATCTCCTGCTTTTTGCATTAACACAAGTTGCAGAAAGTCCTATCATTCGTTTAGACGAATGACATCTAGTTCTTTTTTTCTTCCTCTTATATTTGTGTTAATTTCGATATGTTGCCATTGACTCAGAACAATGAAAATTTTATGGCAAATATTTCAAACCATGAGCTTCCAGATGCAATGAATACCATATTTATATGACGTCATATAACGTCAGATTTGACGTCAGGTGAAAATGTTTGTACGCGGTCTACAGCCATTATTTCTGGACCGATTTTCATCAAAATTTCACAGAATGTGTATGTTAGGCTTTAGTTGTGCCTTCCGGTGTCCATTTTTCAAAATTCGAAAAGGCAATGGTTCTATGGCGAATCCAAGATTCGAACCATTAACGTCAAATTTCAAATGCGTATAAAATCGGTTACAAATGAGCTAGAAAGATGATATTTGGACAGAATATAAGTCTCAAGGTTTTTTTTACAATCTCTGAAGATGAACGTCATATGACGTCATGAGGTGAAAGATAATTTCTAATTTTTTTACGTGTTAATTTTTATATGTTGTACACATCCGAGCACCTTGAAAATTTAATAGCATATGCTTCAGATAGAATTGTTAGCATTTCAATAATTTTCATTTGACTATGACCTGTTTTGACGTCAAACTTGACGTCGTCTAAAAATGTTTGTACGCGGTCTACAGCCATTATTTCTGGGCCGATTTTCATCAAATTTTCACAGAATGCGTATGTTAGGCTCTAGTTGTGCATTCCGGTGTCCTTTTTTCCAAATTCGAAAAGGCAATCGTTCTATGGCGAATCCAAGATTCGAATCATTGACGTCAAATTTTAAATGCGTTTAAAATCGCTTACAAATGAGCTAGAAAGATGATATTTGGACAGAATATAAGTCTCAGGGGTTTCTTTACATTTTATGAAAATGAACGTCATATAACGTCTTATGACGTCATGAGGTGAAAGGTAACTTCTTATTTTTACGTGTTAATATTTATATGTTGTTCACGTCCGAGCACCTTGAAAATTTAATAGCTTATGCTTCAGATAGAACTGTTTGCATTTCAGTAATTTTCATTTGACTATGACGTGTTTTGACGTCAAACTTGACGTCGTCTAAAAATGCTTGTACGCGGTCTACAGCCATTATTTCTGGGTCGATTTTCATCAAAATTTCACAGAATGTGTATGTTTGAGTCTAGTTGTACATTCCGATGTCCGTTTTTTCTAAATTCGAAAATGCAAAGGTTTTATGGCGGATCCAAAATTCAAACCATTGACGTCAAATTTCAAATACATATAAAATCGTTTCCAGATGAGTTAGAAATCTAATATTTGGACAGTATACAGGTCTCCAAGAGTGCTTTACATTCTATGAAAATGAACGTCACATGACGTCATATGACGTCATCAGGTCAAAAATAATTTCTGATATATATGCATTAATTTAAATATGTTGTTAACTTCCCAGGACTATGGAAATCTAATGGTATATACATCAATCTATTTGCTTTAAAATGCAATGTAATTCATATTAATGTGACGTTATATCACGTCAGATTTGACGTCAGGACAAAAAGGTTTTACGCGGTGTACAGCCATTATTTTTGGACCGATTTTCATCAAAATTTCACAGAATGTATATGTAACGCTCTATATGTGTATCCCGGGTCCCTTTTTACAAATTCGAAAAAGCAATGGTTCTATGGCGAATCCAAGTTTCGAACCACTGACGTCAAATTTCAAATCCATATAAAATCACTTCCAGATGATTTAGAAAGTTAATATTTGGACTGAATATTAGTCTTTGAGACTTATTCATATTCTGTGAGGATTAACTTCATTTGACGTCATAAGGTCAAAAAGAATGTTAATATATCTACGCGTTAATTTCTATATGTTGCAAAGTTGCAAGGAGCATGAAAAAATTACTTGATATATTTAAGATACTTAATATTTCATTCCATTGGTTTTCTTATGCTATGAAGTCATATGACATCAAACTTGACGTTGTCTACACAAGCTTTTACGCGGTATTCGGCAATTATTACAGGATGAAATTCGAATTGTAAGCATTTTAAATAAATTTGATTTGTAACATAGATTATAAAAATAGTCCAAGTTAAATAAATCGATATCAAAAAGTGATTTTCAGTTACTTTTGCCATATCCTCCAAGTTAAACGGTTATATTTTTCAAAGTTTATTTAAGTTATGGCCATACAAAAGCAAGTTGAAGGCTGGAATTTCAGATCCGTTTATTGTTTTTTGCTTTTAAGTGTTTGACAAATGTAGCAGAAAGTCCTATCATTCGTATCAACGAATGAATTCTAGTTCTTCTTCTTATTATTCTTTTTTTCCTCCTTTTGAGGTTGTAATTAAACAAAGTTACAGTTGAGATAGAATCTTCAATTTGTTTCAGTGATCAGCTAAATAGAGTCCCTTTCGATCTGCATTGTTTCAACTATTAGTGACGTCATATGACGTCATAGCTGAAAACTACTACAAAAGTTTGTTCGCGGTGTACAGCCATTGGTTATGAACCGATTTTCATCAAAATTTCACAGAATGTGTATATTAATATCTAGTTGTGCATCCTGGTGTCCGTTTTTCAAAATTCGAAAAGACCAAGGTTCTAAAGCGAATCCAAGATTCGAACCCAGGTCGCAAATTTTCAAATGCTTATAAAATCCGTCGTATTTGAGATAGAACGTTGATATTTTTTTCAGTTTGTAGGTCTCTGGATGCCTAAACGATTTTGTGAAATGAACGTCATGTAACGTCAAATGACGTCATTACATGAAATCTATTTCTTATATTTACAAGATAATTTCTATATGTTCAAAAGGTCCATGGAAATGAAAATAATAAGACTTTTGTTTCAAACGAAGTTTATTTGAATTCTACAGTTTTCATATGCCTATGACGTCATATGACGTCACATTTGAAATATGCTACAAAAGTTTGTACGCGGTCTACAGCCATTGTTTGTGAACCAATTTGCATCAAGTTTTCACCGAAGGTGTATATTAAGGTCTAGTTGTGCATCGCGGTGTCCGTTTTTCAAAATTTGAAAAGGCCTTGGTTCTATGGAGAATCCAAAATTCGAACCAAGGTCGAAAATTTTCAAATGATTATAAAATCGGTCCTATATGAGATAGAAGGTTAATATTTGATCAGTATATAGGTCTCTGGATGTCTGAACGATTTTGTAAAAATAAACGTCATGTGACGTCATATGACGTCATAACATGAAAATCTTTTTCTTATATTTACAAGATAATTTCTATATGTTTAAATGGTCCATGGAAATGAAAATTATATGACATTTGCTTCGAATACTGATGATTTAAATTATACAATTTTCATGTGGCTATGACGTCATATGACGTCACACTTGACATATGGTACAAAAGATTGTACGCGGTCTAAAGCCATTGTTTATGAACCGATTTTCATCAAATTTTCACCGAAGGTGTATATTAATATTAGTTGTGCATCCCGGTGTCCGTTTTTCAAAATTCGAAAAGACCAAGGTTCTATGGCGAATCCAAGATTCAAACCAAGGACGTCAAATTCTAAATGCTTATAAAATCGGTCCTATATGAGATAGAAAGTTGAAATTTTGTCAGTATATTAGTCTCTGTGTGCCTAAAAGATTTTGTGAAAATGAATGACATATGACGTCACATGACGTCATAAGATGAAAATGTATTTCTAATATTTACAAGAAAATTTCTATATGTTTAAATAGTCCATAGGCATGAACATTTTATGACTTATGTTTCAATTGCTGATTTTTTTAATTCTGCAATTATCATAGACCTATGACTTCATATGACGTCACAATTCACATATGCTACATAAGATTTACAAGAAAATTTATATGAGATAGAAAGTTGAAATTTTGTCAGTATATTAGTCTCTGTGTGCCTAAAAGATTTTGTTAAAATGAACGACATATGACGTCACATGACATCATAAGATGAAAATGTATTTCTAATATTTACAAGAAAATTTCTATATGTTTAAATAGTCCATAGGCATGAACATTTTATGACTTATGTTTCAATTGCTGATTTTTTTAATTCTGCAATTATCATAGACCTATGACGTCATATGACGTCACAATTCACAAATGCTACATAAGATTGTAAGCGGTCTACAGACATTGTTTATGAACCGATTTTCATAAAAATTTCACTGAAAGTGTATATTAGGATATAGTTGTGCATCGCGGTGACCGTTTTTCAAAATTAAAAAAATCCAAGGTTCAAAGGCGAATCCAAGGTTCGAACCAAGGACGTCAAATTTTTAAATGCTTATAAAAATCGGTCCTATTTGAGATAGAAAGTTGAAATTTTGTCAGTGAATTGATCTCTGTAAGTATTAAAAAAATTGTGAAAATGAACGTCAAATGACGTCACGTGACGTCATTTTACATAAATATATTTCTAATATTTGCAGGAACATTTTTATATGTTAAAATGGTCAAAAAGCAATAAAAATTTTAAGTACTTTTTCTTTAGAATCTGAAATTTCGATATCAAAGATTTTAATAGGTTTATGACGTCATATGACGTCACATTTGAAATATGCTACAAAGGTTTGTACCGGTCCAGAGCCATTATTAATGCGCCGATTTTCATCAAATTTTCACAGAATGTGCATAATAGGTTATTTTTGTGTATCCGTTGCAGTTTTTCAAAAATCAAAAAGTCCAAGGTGTAATTGCGAATCCAAGATTCGAATAAGGACGTCTTCTTTAAAATGCTTATACAATCGGCCCTATATGAGATACAAAGTTGATATTTTGTCAGAAAAATAGGTCTCTTAGTCTCATTTGACATTGGCTTTGAATATGTACATGTATATTTCTTCTTATTATTATTCTTTTTTCCTCCTTTTGAGGTTGTAATTAAACAAAGTTACAATTGAGATAGAGTCTTCAAATTGTTTCAGTGATCAGCTAAATAGAGTCCCTTTCGATCTGCATTGTTTCAACTATTAGTGACGTATATGACGTCATAGCTGAAAACTACTACAAAGTTTGTTCGCGGTCTACAGCCGACATTTTTTGACGGATCTTCATAAAATTTTTTCACAGAATGTGAACATTAGGTCCTAGATGTTTAAGCATAACTTCGCTTCGAGGGGGTGCTAGAAACCGAAATTTGGACAGCATCTGTATCTTGAGGTTTCCTTTGCATGCTGAGAAGAAACGACGTCAATAACGTCATATGAGGTCATAATTGCAAAGCAAACATTTTTTTTTCCCTTCTTTTGGGGGTGTAATTAAACAAAAAATACCGTTGGGATAGAACGTTCAATTTTTTTACAATGATCAGCAAATAGAATCACTTTCGAGCTGCAGTGTTTTAATTTTCAGTGACGTAAAATGATCATTACTGAAACTGCAACAAAAGATTTTTTCGCGGTCTACAGCCTACATTTTTTGACGGATCTTCATGATTTTTTTTACAGAATGTGTCATTAGGTCCTAGATGTGCATATTTCTTCCATATTTGAAAATATGAAAAGACCAGGAAAATATGGCTGAACCAAGATTCGAACCAAAAACGTCAAAATTCATTTAAGCATAACTTCGCTTTAGATGTGCTAGAAAGCTGAAATTTGGATAGCATCTGTATCTGAGGTTTACTTTACATGCTGAGAAATTCGACGTCATTTGACGTCATAATTACCAAACATTTAATGTTAAAAAATAGTGGTTTTTAGCCCTACAGGAGCTACTTTTAGACGATTTGCATATTTTTTCACAACATGTGCAGATACTGTTCCATTGTGAATGGTAACTTCCGTTTCTGGAAAATATGAAAGGTCAAGGTCATATGTCAAATATCGTTTTTAGCTCACCTGAGCACGAAGTTATTGTGATGCCGCTTCGTCCGTCGTCAACAGTTAACATTCTAAAGGCCACAGATTTTACCCATTCTTCACCAAACTTGGTCAGAATGTTTAATGGCAAGTTCGAAAACTGGGCCATGTGGGTTCAAAAAGTATGTCATGAGGCCAAAAATAGGTCAATTTAAAGTAAAATCCTGTTTACACTCTAGAGGCCATATTTTTAAGCCAATTTTTACCAGACTTGGCCAAAATGTTAATCTGCATGAGAGCTTGGATAAGTTTCGAAACTGGGTCATGTGGGGTAACAAACTAGGTCACTAGGTCAAATCATAAAAATTGTGTTAGCACTATTCAGTTTGCTTGTTAACACTCTACAGGCCTATTTTTGATCCAATCTTTACCAAACGTTATCAAAATGTTTATCTGCATGAAAGCTTGAACAAGTTCGAAAATGGGTCACGTTGGGTCAAAAAGTTACGAGGTCAAATTGATGTAAAATCTTGTTTCACTCTAGAAGCCATATTTATGATCCAATCATCACCAAAACTTGGTCAGAATGTTTATTAGCATGAAAGCTTGAACAAGTTCATTTGGGGTCAAAAAGTAGGCCATTGAGAAAAATGTTTCTCAGGTGAGCGATTTAGGGCCATCTTTTTTTCTTTGGAGCTTCATATCTCAAAAAAGAAATATATATTCTATCAAGAGACTATGGGTATTTATATATAGTTTCTTTCAAAAAGACCTTTCAGATGACATCCGGTTTTTGAAGATCAGGCTTGAAACGGTTTAGTTATGCGGGAAAACTAAATATGTAGTGACCCCAACAGCATTTCACAACTGATATCGCGTAAGTATTGATTTTTGTTGATAATATATGAGCAAATATTTTAGAGCACATTCTTATCTTTCTGCTGATGTGCACATTTTAGATCGAATCAGAAATGACTATTTTTTCTATTGAAATTTGCAGTTTTCTCGAGGTTTAACAGCTTATATCTCGAAAACAGTTTTAAACATAAGTTCATATATAAAGCGTACGATATGTAGAGAAATTGAATCCTTTCAAATGGTACCCAGCATTTTTAAAATTAGACTTCACTGAAGAAAGTTATTAGAAAAATAATAGATCGCAATAACCATTTTGTCTTGCTTTTCTGCAGTTATTCTTAACGTCTTTGCCATGTTGATATTGATTTTTTTAAATAACAATATGAACAAGTGTTTTAGAGCACATTTGTACCTTTCAATAGGTATGCAGCATTTGAAAATCAGTTTTAGTAATGACAAAGTTATAGTGCAAAAACCATATGACTGGACATAATTTTGACTCGATGTTTGATGTTTTTCTCAAGGATTAGCCGTTTTTATCTCGATAAAAAGTTAACAATAAGTTTATTCATAAAGCTATGAAAATGTAGATAATTTGAAGACCTTTTGAATGGTACCTAGCATTTTAAAATTAGACTTTATATAAGAAAGTTAAATTAAAAATAATAATTTCTGCATGCAAAAAGAGGAAGGCCTGGCATTGAACCTTGGAGGACACCATTTCCTCCATCTTTTATGCATTAATTTTTATGTGATGCAAAGTAACTACGGTCATGAAATATTAATGGGAGAAAATTAAAACAACGACTTTTGCAATGCAGTGATATTTTTCGTCTGACGTCACCAGATATTCAACTGACATTGTCAACAAGTATATGCTCAACAGCTGATACTTCTGTACTGATCTCCATAGTTTTTAAACAAATAGATTGATATCTTCTACAGGTGTATGTCATTTCAAGATTGTCTGGCATCCCAAGATGTTTAAACTACGAATTGTGCAGGGCAGAAAGTCCTATCGTTTGTTCAACAAACGAAATTCTAGTTATTATTATTATTATTTTTTTCTTCTTTTCTACGCTTTAATTTCTATATGTTGCTATGTTCCAAGGGCGATGAAAATTAAATAGCATATACCTTAGATGCTGATATTTTGATTTCTATGATTTTTCATATTCCTATGATTTCATGTGACGTCACAGTTGACGTTGTCTACAAAAAGTTTGTACGCGGTCTACTGCCGCTATTTTTCGACCGATTTTCATCAAAATTTCAACTGAATACGTATGTTAGGCTCTAGTTGTGCACTTCCGGTGTCCGGTTTTCAAAATTCGAAAATGCAATAGTTCTTTGGCGAACCAGATTTGAACCATTGACGTCAAATTTCAAATGCGTATAAAATCGCTAACAAAAGAGATAGAAAGATGATATTTGGACAGAATATAAATCTCAAGGGTTTCTTTTACATTCTCTGAAGATGAACGTCATATGACGTCATGGGTGAAAAGTAATTTCTAATTTCTACCTGTTAATTTTTTATGTTGAAAACGTCCGAGCACCTAGAAAATTTAATACCATATGCTTCGTTTAGAACATTTTGCCATTTCAATAATTTTCATTTGACTATGACGTGTTTTTACGTAAAACCCTTGACGTCGTCTTAAAATTTTGTACGCGGTCTACAGCCATTATTTCTGGGCCGATTTTAATATTAATATTTCACAGAATGTGATGTTAGGCTCTAGTTGTGCATCCCGGTGTCCATTTATCGAAATTCGTAAAGGCAATGGTTTTTATGGCGAATCCAAGATTCGAACCATTGACGTCAAATTTAAAAATTTGTATAAAATCGCTCACAGATGAGGTAGAAAGATGATATTTAGGCAGAATATAATTCTCTAGGATTTATTTACATTCTTAAAAGATGAACGTCATAAAAACGTCATATGACGTCATGATGTGAAAAGAAATTTCTAATTATTATGTGTTAATTTGTATATGTTGAAAACGTCCAAGCACCTTGAAAATTAAATGCGTATGCTTTCAGTAAATCATTTTGAATTTCCATCTTTTTTTTTGTCTTTGACGTGTTATGACGTCAAACTTGCGTCGTCTTAAAATATTTTTACGCGGTCTACAGCCATTATTTCTGGACCGATTTTCATCAAAATATCACAGAATGTGTATATTGGCTCTAGTTGTACATCCTGGTGTCCGTTTTTCATTATTCAAAAAGGCAATGGTTCTATGGCGAATCCAAGATTCGAACCATTGACGTCCGAGCACCTTGAAAATTTAATAGCAAATGCTTCAGAGAGGGAAAATTTTGCAATTTCAATAATTTTCATTTGACTAGGACGTGTTTTGACGTCAAACTTGACTTCGTCTTAAAATATTTGTACGCGGTCTACAGCCATTATTTCTGGACCGATTTCATCAAAATGTTACACTCAAGTTTTGCACCCCGGTGTCCGTTTTCAAAATTCGCAAAGGCAAAGATTTGACGTCAAATTTCAAATGAGTATAAATCGCTTCCTGATGAGTGACAAATTTGATATTTTTCCCAGATTATGTGTCTTTTACATTCTGAGAAGATGAACGTCATTTGACGTCATGGGGACGTCTTAAGGTCAAAAGGAATTTCTTAGATCTATGCCTAAATTTTATATATGTTTTTAAGTTTCCAGGTCCATGGAAAAAGTAATTGCATATGCTTCAAACCATGTGGCTGTGAAATGCATTTAATTTAATATTCTTGTGACGTTTATTTCGTCGTATTTGGGCCGTCAGGACGAAGTTTAATGATTGGCCATAGATTCATGGAGAAATAATGGAAAAAAAAACAACGAAATTTGTGCATAATAGCTTTGGTGATTTTTTTCATTTTACAGGAGGTTTAAGAGCTTGTATCTCAAAAATTTTCAGGGACGATTATTTTGGTACCTTAAGTTTATGAAAATTGATCAAGTATAAGGAAGTTTCATTAAAAATAAAGAATTTAAACATGTAGAATTTCAGCGATTCTGCCGTGTTGTCAAAGTTTTACGGCTAATATCTTAAAACTTTTCAAAATAAGGGCACTCATTAAGTGTGTGAGATGTAGAGAATTTCATGACGATTACTTTGGTACTTAGAGATTTAGATTGATTAAAGTATAAGGAAGTTACATCAAAAATACAAAATTTAAACCCAATTGTAGAATTTTCGAAAAAATATCCTACTTTCGCTTTCACCTTAATTGAAGCATTTCGGAAAATATAAGTTTACAGATATGTATTAGTCATATAAATTGCAAAATAAACTTTTTACTTATATCATATATATGATATTACTAGCTAAACAAGTGATGACAATAATTTAATTCAATTCTATTCTTTATCAATATAGTACAGTACATTACAGTACGCAGAGCAACCCAAAGATGTAAACAAAATGGTCGCCCTCGTGTAAAAGGGAGTTTGCAGATTAAAACTTTTAAAAAAAACAATGTTCTACCAATAATCAAACGGATTTACTTGGCATAAACCTTAATTATAACTTGTAAAAGTAAATCAAGCTGGAAATGACATCTAAACCACACTGAATATCTAAATACAGACATTACACAAATGGATTACGTTCACATCGAGACCGATTGCAAATGTGACACGGAGGTGAAGAGAAGATTCCTGGCGTAATGCATTAATTTGGCTAGTTTGCTGGCAGATAAGTCAGTCAACTGTCAAAATTTATGTGATTTGTCAAAGACGCTGCAAATCAGATACAAATAGATACAAATAGCAGATATAAATTGATCCAACCCAAGACAAATACAAGGTAAGAAAAAATTAGTAATGCTTGGGCATTACATTATTGTCTTTTTCAAAACCTGAATGCACTTTTTTCTTATATATTCTTATATGGTAAAATTTTTTTTTAAAATTATTTATTTTTGTTTATCAAAAATAGGAAAAAAATGCTGAACAGATGTAGAAAAGATGGTATGTGTAGGCAATTTGAAATAATGTTTATTTTAACCCAAAACAGCATTGCTCTTTCTTTTTAGCTCACCTGAGCACAAAGTGCTCAAAGTGAGCTTTTGTGATCGCCCTTCGTCCGGTGTCCGTCGTCGTCCGTCGTCCGTCGTGCGTCGTCCGTCGTCAAACAATTTGCTTTAAATGACATCTCCTCTGAAACCACTGGACAGAATTTAAATGAAACTTTGCAGGAATGTTCCTTGGGTGAGGCTCTACAATAGTTGCTAAAATAAAGTTGATCCATGAAGAACTGTGGTTGCCATGGCAACAAAAAGAAAATAATTTGAAAACTTCTAAAATCATCTCCTTCAAAACTACTGGCCAGATTTCAAAATAATTTGGTACAGATGTTCCTTGGGTCAACCTCTACCAAAGTTGCTAAAATTATTCCGATCCTTTAAAAAAACATGGCCGCCAGGGGCGGGGCTTATTTGCCTTATATGTATATAGAGAAACCTTTAAACAACATCTCCTCTGAAACCACTGGACAGAATTTGATTAAACTTGGCAGGGATGATCCTTGGGTCAACCTTCACAAAAGTTACTAAAATAAACTTGATCCATGTAGGAACTCTGGTTGCCATGGCAACAAAAGGAAAAAAATATGAAAACTTTAAAAATCATCTTCTTCAAAACTACTGGCCAGATTTTAAAATAATTTGGTGCAGATGTTCCTTTGGTCAACCTCTACAATAGTTGCTAAAATAAAGTTGATCCATGAAGAACTGTGGTTGCCATGGCAACAAAAAGAAAATAATTTGAAAACTTCTAAAATCATCTCCTTCAAAACTACTGGCCAGATTTCAAAATAATTTGGTACAGATGTTCCTTGGGTCAACCTCTACCAAAGTTGCTAAAATTATTCCGATCCGTAAAAAAACATGGCCGCCAGGGGCGGGGCTTATTTGCCTTATATGTATATAGAGAAACCTTTAAACAACATCTCCTCTGAACCACTGGACAGAATTTAATGAAACTTTGCAGGGATGATCCTTGGGTCAACCTTCACAAAAGTTACTAAAATAAACTTGATCCATGTAGAACTCTGGTTGCCATGGCAACAAAAAGGAAAAAAATATGAAAACTTTAAAATCATCTTCTTCAAAACTACTGGCCAGATTTTAAAATAATTTGGTGCAGATGTTCCTTTGGTCAACCTCTACCAAAGTTGCTAAAATAATTCCGAACCGTAAAAAAACATGGCCGCCAGGGGCGGGGCTTATTTGCCTTATATGTATATAGAGAAACCTTTAAACAACATCTCCTCTGAAACCACTGGACAGAATTTGTTTTAAACTTGGCAGGGATGATCCTTGGTCAACCTTCACAAAAGTTGCTAAAATAAACTTGATCCATGTAAAAACTATGGTTGCCATGGCAACAAAAAAAAAAAAAAAAAAAACTTTAAAAATCATCTTCTTCAAAACTTCTGGCCAGATTTTAAAATAAATTGGTACAGATGCTCCTTGGGCCAATCTCTACCAATGTTGCTAAAATTATTCCGATCCGTAAAAAAAACATGGCGCCAGGGGCGGGGCTTATTTGCCTTATATGTATATAGGAAAACTTTAAACAACATTTCCTCTGAAACCACTGGACAGAATTTAATTAAACTTGGCAGGGATGTTCCTTGGGTCAACCTTCAAAAAGTTCCTAAAATAACTTATCCTTTATAGAACTCTGGTTGCCATGGCAACAAAAAGGAAAAAAATATGAAAACTTTAAAAATCATCTTCTTCAAAACTACTGGCCAGATTTTAAAAAAAAATTGGTACAGATGTTCCTTGGGTCAACCTATTTATCTCAGGTGAGCGATTTAGGGCCATCATGGGCCTCTTGTTTTTCATCTTGTAGGTTTTGATTTTGAACATGTTCTGTCGTAATGCGACAACCTTCAAATTACAGGTCATCTTTTTTTAACAAATGTCCAGTTATACTGCTAGTTCATTGGTGTTAAAATTTACATGAACTAAGTATACTCCAAAATGTAACGAAACAGTCATATCTCTTTTGAAATAGGGCTCCGTTAAGATTATATAATAGAGAAGGATTTCAATCATTAAAACAGGAGGACCAAAAATTTCAGACTAACAGACGTTAAGACAAAAATAAATACACATTTAAAATGTGTATTTATTTTGTCTTAACGTCTGTGATTTTTGCTCTGGGAAGTAAATCAGTTGTTTTATTTTCTTTATTTGCTGGCTACCTTTCGCGTTTGACATTCTTGTGATCATTCCGGGGCCAGCTAATTTTCGTCTTTTAATTTTTTCCCTTCAAATTTTACGGTTGTCTCTTGGACATTTTCTTTTTATATTAATGCTGTAATCAGTGCTATCACTCTTTTGGTAAAATTAATGCATAATAATTATCAACCCCTAACATAGCGTATCATGGTCAAGAATTAGTGATGCATGGATGCTGTGATAAATTCAACACGCCCTTGGCTGATCTGTCAATCAAATGCATGTGACAGGTGATTTGGAGAATATATACACACGCGTGTGTATTTCAGTGCATGTAAACATGGGTCCCAGTAGGGATTATGATATGTCGGCAAAATCAAAACATGTTGCACATCAACAGGCTAGTCACAAGCGCATGGGCAAAACCCATTATGAAACCATTATGAAGTTGAACTGAGTAAACGGTGCAGACAAATCATTAATCATTTTGCAAGCAACCCTGTTCTAAAAACCTTAAGATTTTATATTAATTAACGTGATACTAGGTGTTTATTGATTTATTTTTGTTTTGAAATGAAAACCCTGTAAACCAGCACAAATGGAAGTGAATCACCCTGTTGGTCGGTTGGTTGGTCAGTCGGTTGGTTGATCAGTCGGTCATGCGGTATTTAAGCAAATTCTTGTCCGGTACTTTCAGCCATTTCACCTGATACTTGGCATAAATATTTATCAGAACAGGGCTACAGATAAGGTTTGAGGTCAATTGGGTATTTACTCATCAATTTTTCAAGGAATTGGGTTTTCACAATTTTTAATTGAGTAATGAAAATATGGTTTCTCCATCAAATTTAAGTCAATTGCTTTTTTTTTTCATCAACTTAATTTTGGAATTGAAATAACAGTACATGTTCTTACTGGTATATGCCCCTGCTGTTCTTGTATGCAAAAATGTCAATTTAAAATTATCACATGCAGGATTTATCATTAGCTCCTCAATAATTAAATAAAAAAAAAATTCAATATTTTGATCTTCCTGATCCAAAGATTTAGCACTTTTAACTATTGAATTAAAACAAATTATTTACTGGTTAACATGGTTTGGATGCTATCGACTCTATCTCAACTTCCAGATTGTCAATTATTTGCGAGACAAATGCCTGACGTTTGGTTTGCAGTGCTAGGTATCTACTCAGTGTTGTTTTTAAACGTTTACCCGTTTCTTCCTGCCTTGTGTAACCATATTTGAAGCAAATGAATAGAAAAGCGTCAGATGAACTAATAAGACAGAATGGATTTATGTTTTACTTGAATGGAACCCAAAGTAGGAAATAACCAGAAATCGTTTGAAGTCTATTTTGCGGATTCGCAAATAACCAGTCAACATATTACGAGTATTTGTAAACATCACTCTGATTCAAAAAATGTTGCGTACTAGTATGCTTTAATATTTTGGATATTTGAGTAATCTAATTTTTAAATGCTTTTTGATATGCTAGAATTTTAAAAGAATTGGGGTTTTATCTATTTTATTTGTGAATTACACAAATACGCACCTTATCTGTACCCCTGACAGAAGCACTAAATGTGCAAGACGCAAATTTCACTTCATTCCCACGAGGATTACGCAGTTATTGCCCCTGATTTGACTTTAAATATCTTGTGACGCGAACTACATTTCTTAACCGACTCAGTTTCAAATGTTGTGTGTGAATCGATAATCAGGTGGATAGGTGCGTGTCATAAATTTCACTTGAGTTGTCTTTAGGATTGCAAATTATTGCCCTGGTTTCATTTTTGCATTATCTCCCTTTGGTTAATTTTGTTTTTCTTGTCCGGAACATTGCTCAAATATTATACAATGTATACTATTGACTTGAAATTTAAAAATGTAACTAGAATCTGATGGCAACTAGGAAAAATGCAGTGTCCAAGAACTGTAACTCTACCTGGTACCCATTTTTTAATTATCTCCCTTTGTTAAATAGCTTTTTTTTCTTGTCCCGACATTAACTTGAATATTATACATGGTATTTACTTGAAACTTAAAATGTAAACAGATGGCACTAGGAGAAGTGCAATGTCTAAGAACTGTGACTACACTTTAATACTGCTGTGCCAAATAACCATAACTGATTCTCTATCCACTTTAAAAATGACTTTACTTACTTATGATTGCTATCATATATAATATACTATGTATTACAGGTGCTTATCAATGCTCCGTCTGGAGTCTGGCTTCTCCTGTATCCAGCATTTTGCGGGGTATTAATGACCCCCAGTGCAGACATAGGTGCCGATTATCAGTGCTATATTGGCCCGGTAACTTCTGCTGACTGGGTATATTGTGTAGTTAAAGGCAACTATGAACTAACCTATACTACTTACGGGTAACTTTTCTATGTTGAAGCGGAGACAAAAGTTGGCAGTTTTGTCTTGGTTTTTATGCGTTTAGTGATGTTCTGGTCACATGGTATTGCTACACTGTAAGTTTAGCATTTTTGGAAAATAGAAAAACCCTACTTTCACTTTCACATAATTTTAAACATTTTCGGAAAATGTAATTGGCAATGGCCCAGAACAGTGAAAATTGAATGGCAAATATTTCAGACCATGTCTTTTTGACTGGGTATATTGTGTAGTTAAAGGCAACTATAAACTAACCTATACTACTTACGGGTACTTTTCTAGGTTGAAGCGGAGACAAAAGTTGGCAGTTTTGTCTTGGTTTGATCGTTTAGTGATGTTCTGGTCACATGTATTGCTACACTGTAAGTTTAGCATTTTGGAAATAGAAATACCTACTTTCACTTTCACATAATTTTAAACATTTTCGGAAAATGTAATTGGCAATGGCCCAGAACAGTGAAAATTGTATGGCAAATATTTCAGACCATGTCTTTTTGACTGGGTATTATTGGTAGTTAAAGGCAACTATGAACTAACCTATACTACTTACGGGTACTTTTCTATGTTGAAGCGGAGACAAAAGTTGGCAGTTTTTGTCTTGGTTTTGATGCGTTTAGTGATGTTCTGGTCACATGGTATTGCTACACTGTAAGTTTAGCATTTTTGGAAAATAAAAAATACCCTATTTTTCACTTTCACATAATTTTAACCATTTTCGGAAAATGTAATTGGCAATGGCCCAGAACAGTGAAATTGTATGGCAAATATTTCAGACAATGTCTTTTGAATGCAATGATTTTCAATTCATAGCACATCATATGACATCATAGACACTAGATTCGACTTTAAAAACGTTTGTACGCGCTTTTGAATTGATTTTCTAGTAAATTCACAGAAGGTATAAGTTGGATTTTGTTGTGTATCCTACTTTCGTTTTCAAAAATATTGAAAAGACAGAGGTTCTGTGGTGAAACCATGTTTCAAAAAATAAATGACTTCGAATTAAAAATTTAGTCAATCTGACTAAAGTACACGATCTTCTTATGGCCTTATGTAGCGTAGCGTATATATAGGAGATGACTTTACTCAGATTGAGTACTCCATATGAGATAAAAAGCCGAAATTCACACATATTGTAATTTTTAAAGGTTTTCTTCAGATTTTTCATGGGCCCGGGACGTCATTTGACTTCATGGGGTTATTATATTTTTCATTTCTCGTGCAATAAATTCAATGTGATCCCAAGGTCCAGAACTACAAAAAAATTTATGGCATATATTAAATATGTTTGAATTTTTCATATGCAATTATATTCAC
>CM037777.1:10561654-10583827 GCA_021229015.1 Solen grandis | reverse complement strand
CATCGCTCTCTTAAAAGCCATCGTTAACACAAGTGACCAGTTTGATCAGATAAGTACATGGTAGATAACGATAATATAAATATTGCTTAATTAATACATTTTTAAGTAGGTATTTCATCTATAGATGTTAAATAAAAATCAGTTGAATATTCGTGTTAAGAAATAAAAATGTTACCATGAGTGTGCCTAGGCAAACGCACGCGGGTACTATTGTTCGGTAAATAAAGTCATGTGCGAAAAATTCCAGTCCACACTAATTCCTTGACCTGGTTAAAGGCATTACAAATTCGCACAAGAATATTCCGAATCTAAATTTGCGTTCATTAAATTTAAACCTAAGATTAATGATATCAAAATTAACATCTACGTTTTTACGACGGACTTGTTAATACTTTTGTTTGATCATGAACATAGTGTATACTTCAGCCCCTTTCACATAAGTCACACTATTATTTTGAGTTCTGCAATAAACGGTATTGTCAAACGATGACGTAAAGCTCGTTTGTAGATGCTGTCATATATGTTTTGGGACGACCATAAGGGCTGTAAAAATATATCTTATGATTTCCGTACAATATTTCAGATTGCACGATCGTCTTGCGAGGCTTGACTATTGCCCGATGCTCTTGAGACAAATGTGATGCTTGGTTGTTATGATAATTGTGCTATTGTTTCAGGACAATTGCACGCTCAGCCTATGACAGTACTACGACGCAAAATAATGCCATAAGACAATCGTACAACATGCATGAAGACGCGAAATTTATCATACGATGCGAAATGAAAAAAAAATGTATTATAAGTTACAATGAATCATGAATATGTTACAAATTCTTCCATACCATTCTACATATGTCCATTTTAATATAATCAGAAAAGGTAATACAAATATACTTTTTAATGCAAGATTAAGAAATAAGTGTAGCAATTTTAATGAGGATCATTTAAAATCATCTGAGACAAGTTCCTTTATGTTATTGTCAAATGTAACTGAAAATGATAAAAATTATTCCATTTTGTAAATTTTAACTTTCTGTAACGAAAGTACTATTTGTCACCTTTATATTTTCTAATATACGCTATAATTTAGTTGTCTCATATCGCAGAGCCGTAAACAGACAGACGAACACGAACAAACAAACAACAGGTAACATTAAATCAGTAGAGCATTACGATATACATTTTTTTATTTACCTACTCACTTGTCTCATATTCATTTACTTTAATTTATGTGAGGAAGTGTATTTAATAACAATTAATCTATCGACAATTATGCTTTAATGCATTAGCAATGGACGATTCGCACCCAATTCTTTCGTACTTAGTTACGTTTATATCGGACAGTGAATTACTAAACGTTTGATTCTGTCTCTATGGTGTCACACCACTACTTTTTGTCCCTATATAATCTATAGTAACTTGGCCGACTTTCGAGGCCTGTTCCTACTTTCCAAATGTTCGTTGGAATATTTCTGGTCTAGTTTCATGTAGACCATTCTTAAATCAACAGATTTAGGCACAAAAAAATATATCATTAAGGAATTGGCGTTTCACAAATTTCACATTTCCCGGCTACCTGTCAAAGTTTCCAAAACAAACATGACCTCTGAGCCGCATTACCTCTGCAGCTCTCCCAACATCCTGTAGGAAAGTAATCCCTTAATACAACTATTAAATGCAAGTTGTTGGTCAAAAATACATGTATCTCACCACACAGGCTAAATGTGTTGCAGTTATTCAGTGTTTTCTGGGGAAAATATGACTTTGATGTCCACCCTTTCATTTTTCATTAGGTACTACTTCAGCACCCTACGACCCGGAAGTACTTTGATAGTGGTGTGACACCTATATAAAACCCAAATTTGAAATATACATGAAAATTATGCCCAAAATAACTTATTTATTATATTTGCAACAAAATAAAACCCTGATCAGATTTCTCAGTCAAGTCTAAGGTCACATTAAACTGTTTTAGAGAGTGGCAGATTGTGCACTGTATTTGGTCATTTTAAATGCATTCTAATCATGCAGGGGTATACTTTCAAAATCAGTCATATTTTGATTAATAACCAATGGATTTTGATGAAATAAAGTGCACTCTGTTTCAAACATCATATTTTATCATTTAAACCCCATTATTGGTCACCTGATTGAAGGGAAATACCCAAATAATTAGAAAAGCAGAGAAAAATGGATTTTTTTAGGGCTAAAATAAGAAAAAAATATTATTTAATTATTTCTCTTTTTTTTTCTTTTTTTTTTTATTTGAAAGTGGGCCAAAATCAATCCCAGACATGTAACTGCATCAGGACATAGACAGGGGTTACCTAGGTAGTTGTACTTAAGCAACATCAAAGGACCTGTGTATAGGTCTAGAGGCACGTCTAGCCGGGGCTGGGGAGGATGTCTCCCCTACCCCTCAAGGAGCCCCCCAGGGGTCAGCTACTGGTTGGGCAGCATTAAATCAGTAGGTGTGGCTACTGTCTGGACCTTGACCTTATACAGGGGGTGGTACTGAGTTAACCCAAATCATATCTGAATGCACCAGAGAAGACTGACTGCCAATTTCTACAACTATGGTCCTAGGCGAGAGGAAACGCAAAGCTGCTGGGATTTTCTTCCAGAAGAACAACCAACTGAGCCCATTTAAGACGAAATTACCTTCTGAGGCAGGATCTGAAGAAGACGCCTACAGCACAGCATCTACAGGCCACCAACCAGACGATGAAGAAGACCACCATCCATACAGGCTACGACGTAATCTGCAAATGGAAGATAACTTCATTTCAGGAAACCGCGTCATACACCTTCCACGGCTCCTCTCCATGATGAATGCAGTTTACAGCAACCATGAAGACACAGGCTGCAGACAACTAGAAGTGGACCTGTACCAGGAGCAGAAGTATGGGCTGGGAAGCAAGTTCATTTTCAAGTGCAAATCTTGCACTTACATTTCAAAGAGAATGAAAACCTATGACGAGATAGCAGGGACAAAGAAGGCCGTCATCAACACTTCCTTGGCGTCAGCCATAATGGACACTCCTATGGGCATCTCTCGGGCTGAGCAGCTGTTTACCCAGATGGACTTACCGTTCCAAGCTACAAGTCATCTTCAACGGCTAACATCAACTGTCAGCAGTGAGGTCGTCAAATTAAATAAAGAAGACATGTCCGAGAAGCGGCGCCTTGTGGAAACCCATGCACTTGCAGCCAGTGACAGAGACCCAAAACAGCTCGACCTCTCCATTGACGCCAGGTACAACAGTTCTCGGATGACGTCATCATACAAACCTGGGCAGAGCGCTTCCCAAGTCTACACAGTAGCTGTAGAGAACCACACTGACAAGAAGTACATCGTGGGCCTGGCTGTGGAAAACAAGCTCTGCTGGACTGGTGCCGTGCTAAGGAATAAAGGTTTGACCGTCACCTGCCCTGGTGGACATGCCGGATGCACAGCCAACCTAGCCTACTTCACCCCCCACTCAGAAAGGAGAATGGCCTATGAGCTTGCTGAAGACCTGTCCATGGAAGGGTACTTTGTCCGAACCCTGACGACTGACGGCGACACCAAATCTTACCTTGGGATGCAGGACTTCTACCAGAAGCTAGACGCAGCCTGGGAAGTTTCAAGGCAGGCAGATCCAAATCATCTGGCGGTGACGCAAGAGAGAAAAATGAGATCTGCAGAATTTAGCAAAGGAATGTTCCCTCAGACCACTAAACTTGGGCGAAAGAAGGCACAGGCAGCTCTGTCACGTGACGTCAAGGCCAGATGCAATGCTGTTATAGAAGAGATGGCAAGATTGGGAGGTGGAGATATTACGAAATTTATATCACGCTTACCTGACATCCAGCGGGCCACCATTGAATGCTATGCCGGGAACTGCAGCTTCTGTCATCAATCAGCCCTGGTCTGCTCCGGTGAAGGTCACAACTCCTGGTGGTACAAGTCCATGATCCTGGGCCCAAATGACATCACGCACCTGAAGATGAACGAAAATGACAAGTCACTGCTTGCTGTGATACTAAAAATGAGATTGAGTGAAGAGGCGGTCTACAAGGTGTCATCTAGAACATCAACACAGAAGTGTGAGGCCTTCAACCGAGCAACTTTAGCCACCATGCCGAAGTCGCAGAACTACCCCAGGTCATTTGAGGCTCGACTAGCTCTTCAAACCCTGAGAGCGAACAACTCAGTTTACTCAGCAGTGAGGATGAAGGTGGGCCGCCTCACAAGGACTTGTCTATCTGCAACTTCAAGAAAGCGCCTTCTTCACATATCAAGGAAGGCAAGCTACCACAAGTCGTACAAGACAACGAGAAGGTATAAGGCAAAGCGAAGAGCTCAAAGGGCCCAGATGGAGTTCGAACACCGGCGGACTCAAGAAACCCACCACCAGGAGGAGCCTGATTATGTAAAGGGACTGCTTGACAGCAATCTGCACTCCTATGCCTCAACTTCTGCAACAAACCAGTAGCAGCAGCCTGCCCTACAGAACAGAGCACAGCAGAAAAAAAAACCAAAAAAACATAAAGAAAAAAAAAAAGCTCTGTCTGGTGCATAGCAGCACCACTGATGAGGTCTGATGCTGACCGAAACAGTGCTATATAAAAGAAAAATATAAACTCATGTATCAATATCTGTTTGGAAAATTCAGGGGGGGGAGGGAGAGAGAGAGAGAGAGGGTTCAAAATCAAAATTAAAGATAATTAAAGAAGATATTTATACGTGAGTATCAACACCAAGTAACCAACATAAAAACATAACCCCTACTTCATTTTTAAACAATTACCCTCTAAAATCACTCCCAGCCGAGGTGCACAAGGCACTCAGGCTCACGCCCACCACTCCCGTTTATGTGACCGGAACACACCCCCAGCTCAAAAAAACGCTTTCTGTTGTTATTTGTGTAATTTTCCTCCAAGTTAAGATGCAGAGCATTAACACAAAGTTTGTTATTGCGTAAGTGACTGGCTTGCATCTTAGGCGGGATGTCAAGGTTCTTTAATTTTACCAACAGCACCATTCGATGGGCACTCTTAGTGCGGTGGCCCGCTGATGGCGGATCCCGAGGGTCTTTATATCGGAACTGCCCATAACCCTTGTTTATACTTCCCGTCCATTTAATGCAGTGGCCACTATTATGGGCTTCTGACTGCTGCCCTAGCCTCTCTTGGCATGTCTTGAAGAAATTCTCCATAATAGTAATATAAAAGTAAATATGAATATTAAAAAAAGTCACTTAAACTCTAATTTCCAATAAGATACCAGATAGGCAATATCAAAATAACATTTGGTCTGACTGCAGACGATGTATATTTCAAGCTGGAAGCTACCCGCAGCATGCTGGGTAAAAAGAATATGAAGGAAATCTAAAATTAGCCCAATTTCATATATAAAAATATTAAAATATTAATAATTTTAAAAAAATAAACATACCTATTTTTTTAAACATATTATCCAATTTCCATGTATTCAATGTACATGTTGTCCAAATTTGATGTCAATCCATTGAAAAATGGCTCCGTAATTCAATTTCTTCTACTTTCATTTTCTATTCATATAGGTGTCACACCACTACTTTTTGTCCCTACATGATCTATAGTAACTTGGCCGACTTTCGAGGCATGTTCCTACTTTCCAAATGTTCGTTGGAATATTTCTGGTCTAGTTTCATGTAGACCATTCTTAAATCAACAGATTTAGGCACAAAAAAATATATCATTAAGGAATTGGCGTTTCACAAATTTCACATTTCCCGGCTACCTGTCAAAATTTCCAAAACAAACATGACCTCTGAGCCGCATTACCTCTTCAGCTCTCCCAACATCCTGTAGGAAAGTAATCCCTTAATACAACTATTAAATGCAAGTTGTTGGTCAAAAATACATGTATCTCACCACACAGGCTAAATGTGTTGCAGTTATTCAGTGTTTTCTGGGGAAAATATGACTTTGATGTCCACCCTTTCATTTTTCATTAGGTACTACTTCAGCACCCTACGACCCGGAAGTACTTTGATAGTGGTGTGACACCCTATCAACACATGCTTTATAATTGGTTCCCACAGTTGGGTTCCCGTTTTAGCCTATATAATCGCAGTTGAGATGCGAATTGGATCAGTCTGTATCTGACCGTCGTCGAAACAACTTCGTATGAATTTTACAGAACGCCTTATATTATTAAAAAAAGGTTTTCTGATTCCTGTTCGCGGAGGGCTCACTGCAAGCATTGCGTTTGCTGGGAGCTACTAAACTGCAGGAAAAAAGGGATACCCTATTCGTGGAGGGTTCGCTGCAAGCATTGCGTTTGCTGGGAACTACTAAACAAAAGGGTTCGATAGGGCAAGTTATCCACATAGTTGTTAAGCAGCGATAGGCTCAACTTATTCTATATTTATCGAAGTGATAGGAAATCACGCCTGTATTACACAGTAATTACAACTGATTCGACTACTACATCTTATAAAAGAAATCCTTTGCTTATACACATATTTTGTAATTCTTAATTGATTACTGGTTCTTCAAATCATTCCATTAATCATTGGTCCCTGATCAAACGGCAATATAGCCAAGAGGAAAATTATTTATTCTATATGACCTAAAGTAAGGGCGGTGCACGTTACATTCTCAACTTCGCACCTAACGCTTGAAAAGCTAACCTGGAGCTTTCGCTGTACGATAACATTACAGCCTTCGTCAACAGAATGACTCGGGATTGCCCGAGGACGTGAGCAATGTCAACGTTGAATCCCAGATGTGCAACAGGTTATCCATAATGTCCTTGATTGCCTATGTGTATGTGCCGTGACACCTCATGTGTACTGGAACTTGGTCTGCGATCTTCACTAAAACGGGCCTTGATCACCGATATAATTCTCGCTGCTTATTTGAAAATTAATTTGTTACTTTCTTGATCGCCAAGTGGCTGTTGTGATGTGACCTACTTTCTTCTCAAGCTCTTCCTCCTCGGATGTCACAGTTTTTTATCCGTTCGTGTATTGTAGTTGTACGTATAACTCCTAATTAGTATTCTCCAGGAGTTGAAATCAAAGTATTGATCAGTGTGACTCGGTTTTCGGTAAGCAGTTGTTTTCAAATTTCCATTCTGTTTTTGTTGTGTGTGTGTGTTTTTTTCTTTTTCACATGTAAATTAATCCTCAGAAGAGTCATTCTATTAACGAAGTCTATGGTATACAGGCGAAAGCTCCAAATAGCTTTTCAAGCATTGTGTGCAAAGTTGAAAAGTTTAACTTTTCAATATTAATACCACGCAGTTAAACTTTCATCGAAGAATTATTTATTCCATTTTGTCAGATTCTCTGACATAAGAAATTTTCTCTATCAAGTAGAAAGGCATGTCCATTCTCGTAAAAGGCGTACGCGCCCAATACAGGTTTTGCTATATAGACGAAGAAAACATTAAAACTAGCCATAAAAAGTTTCTTAAACTTTGCATGACTATGGAGACCATTCTACTATTTGAGTTATCTGCCCCTAAAAGTAAGTTTTTGCTCTTTTTCTGTCATTTTCAAGGGCAGATAACTCAATATTATGGGCTATACTTTTCATATAGATATGTTACTTTTCTGGAAGTACAAACAGCAATGATATTGAACATAATGCTATAATGTGCGAGGCTGTACATATCTATATTAAGGTTACCCACCAATCATTAAATTTTGATTATTGTAGTGATAATAGTGGGAATTTTAGCTATAGGTATAGCCTATAATTCAAAGTAAATGGTTTCCTGCATCTATACTGAAGTTTATTTAAGTACTTGAAGGACGATGATCATAATTAATGATGGTTGGATTACCTTGAACAATCAAAAGAAGTTACATAATGATATCCCCATAGCCTATTGATACAATAATGTTAGTGCTTAATTGGGTTGTTTATACGCAAAGTTGTAATGTATTTCTATGAAATGTACTTTTGAAAAGTCATCTTCGATAAGTACAAACATTCTGATATCATTATCACTCTAGAAGAAGCTATGAAGTATGTGCTTAGTTACCATTTTAATCGAACATGAATCTGTTTTGATCGATTGTTCTGCTAGTCTGCCTGCGATAGTTTTTATTATTGTTCATAGAGTTACATAACACATTTCTTATCGGATTGTTTTATGTATATACTCATTATTTCGTGCTAACATTGATTGACAATGACTTTGTATTATTAATATCACTGTTGTGTCAATATTGTAAACATGTTTTTGCAGTTAGTTTCATCACAGGGGTCCGCTAAGTAACACCTTAAGTCAAAATATCTCTCTCTCTCTACAGTAAATTATGTTTTTGTTGCTGTTTTTATGAACATTACTACGCCGCCACTTTCTACCTTTGTCGTAATACAGGAAAGGGACGATTCTTGGTAGAACTTGCGGTTCAGTCCCATTGCATGAACATGTATTATATGAAGTAAACTATTTTTAATCTTAACTTGACATTATTGAGACAATTCGTAGTCATATTGCGACACCTAGATACAAGTCGAGGAAGAACGCGTGCCTGTGTAGAAAGATGGTTAAGCCACTTTATGTAGCCTTTTATGGATTTCTAAAAGGCATTTGAGTCTGAAAGCAGACCCACTTTGTTTTAAATCTTAAAACGTAAGACTATAAGGGGATTTTATACTCATCTATTGAATCCATATATGTCTCCATGAAAGCTTCTGTTAGAACACATCAAAGCAGATACATTTAATTGTCCTCTTGGCTTGAGACAGAGGTACTGTCTCAGACCAATCTTATTTGTTCTGTTCAATGATGAGTTTTATTGTATTTTATGTGACAATAATGTTCATTGTATACAGCTTTTTTTCCATATCTAACAGAAATATACTTATGTTTGCACATGACATTGCATGTATCCCTGACACAGTGTCTGGTCTACAAAAACATCTTTCTTTGTTGCATAGTTATTGTGTAGAATATAATCTTAAAGTAGAAAAAAATATAGTCTATAAATAGGATGTATGTAATAAAGAGCAGAAAACTTGACTTGTGCATGTTAAGAACTCAGTATTGTTAATGGTTTTAGCTATGTAGATATTTATTTCTCTGATAGACTGTCACTTTTTGAGATGGCAGAGCAGTGTATAAAGGGGAACAGAGCTCTTATGATTTTTACATGTATGTATACCTGTCATGACACAATATATGTTTGTATGTTTTAAATAATTATGTAAATACTCTGGGTACGAGCTGGAGGTCTTATCGTAATAAAAACTTTGACTTTGTGCGTAATCTATCAAAAGCTAGCTAGAAGGATACTTCACATAAAAACTGACCCTGAATGTTTTAACATACTTCGATGATAAGATAAATAAGGTTATGTGGACAAATTTTACATTTCTAATGTTTATTCAAATTATATAACACAGTACAATAAATGCCCTTCCATTTTGCTATTACTTTAACCTAGTATATGATTTGCAAATATGAAAGTTCAACTTACGTCTAAGTTATCGCTGTTTCATTCATTTTATTTCAATAATCCAACATTTTAATTGTGGGGTTACTTTAGTTTGTGAACATGGTGTGAGGTAAATGTTTGTTTGTTTTAGTGAAAACTTGATCATTGCAAATCAAGATAGGAGTATGTCTTTTTACGACAGTTGGGTGGTATTCCATACGACATATCAACTGCAAAATATTCTGGGTGTCTGCTTAATGTTTCTAAAAATAACCCACCACATTTCATTTTTTTTTTCTGAGGAAAATAATTCATACTGATAATGGAATCGAAATAAGGCACTCACTTGTTTAATTTGCATATTGTAGAAAATAAATGGGAAAATAACAATTTATTTATCTATTTGTTTATTGCTAAGGAATGCATATATTACATTTAATATTAATACGATTTCCTTCTAAGTTTGCTTTATTGCAACAAACAACTAAATTGTTGATTACAACTTGTCTCTAGAGCATAGCAAATGATAATGTACTCCATGCAAAGAAATTTAATCGCTAATAATATCCCGATAAATGTGTTATCGGGGAATCTAATGCTTCCTGGTTTGCAAAGTTGGAATACATTAGAATTAGAATAAAAGGAAACTTAAAAATGTTTTCAACAAAGCGGAACACTACAATAAGTTTTTATGTCATGGAACTACAGAAGTGTAAGAAGTGTCAGTGTAGTTTAAGACAATAACTCATTATGTCATGGAACTACAGAAGTGTAAGAAGTGTCAGTGTAGTTTAAGACAATAAGTCATTATGGCATGGAACTACAGAAGTGTTAGAAGTGTCAGTGTAGTTTAAGACAATAAGTCATTATGGCATGGAACTACAGAAGTGTTAGAAGTGTCAGTGTAGTTTAAGACAATAAGTCATTATGGCATGGAACTACAGAGGTGTTGGAAGTGTCAGTGTAGTTTAAGACAATAAGTCATTATGGCATGGAACTACAGAGGTGTCAGAAGTGTCAGTGTAGTTTAAGACAATATCTTTATGTTATGGAACTACAGAAGTGTTAAAAGTGTCACACAATAAGTCATTATGTCATGGAACTACAGAAGTGTTAGAAGTGTCAGTGTAGTTTTAGACATTAAGTCATTATGGCATGGAACTACAGAGGTGTTAGAAGTGTCAGAGTAGTTTTAGACAATAAGTCATTATGGCATGGAACTACAGAGGTGTTAGAAGTGTCAGAGTAGTTTTAGACAATAAGTCATTATGTTATGGAACTACAGAGGTGTTGGAAGTGTCAGTGTAGTTGAAGACAGTAAGTCATTATGGCATGGAACTACAGAGGTGTTAGAAGTGTCAGAGTAGTTTTAGACAATAAGTCATTATGGCATGGAACTACAGAGGTGTCAGAAGTGTTAGTGTAGTTTAAGACAATAAGTCATTATGTCATGGAACTACAGAGGTGTTAGAAGTGTCAGTGAAGTTAAAGACAACAAGTCTTTATGCCATGGGACTACAGAAATGTTAAAAGTGTCACACAATATTAAGACAATATCTTTATGTTATGGAACTACAGAAGTGTTGTAGTTTAGACATAAGTCATTATGGCATGGAACTACAGAGTGTTAGAAGTGTCAGTGTAGTTTAAGACAATAAGTCATTATGGCATGGAACTACAGAGGTGTTAGAAGTGTGTCAGTGTAGTTTAAGACAATAAGTAATTATGGCATGGAAATACAGAGGTGTTAGAAGTGACAGTGTAGTTTAAGACAATAAGTCATTATGGAATGGAACTGCTGAAGTGTCAGTTTAGTGTGCGAATATTGATCAACATTTTTATACATTAATAACTCAAGAATGCTTACTTATCTATTTGGATTACCCGATATGGTCAAGAGAGATAATGATACGTACGAGTTACGTTGTAGACCTCAGTAAATTAGACTATTCAATTTTAGATCTCTATTTTGGAATTGTTGTTCTAAAATGTACTAATAAACTTGCATATATAAACAAAAAAGACGGAAATAGATGAAAGATAGATATTATGTGATGTAAAAACATCTAAACGACTTTAACCTCAACAAAAATAATGACTAACATACTATGTTTAGTTTAATGTCTAAAACAGGGAGAAAACAAGGCAATACCATTGATTATGCGCATATCGTTAATTATTCACACCAAGCGAAAGAATAAAAAAGTTCCAGTAGACAATGAAAAGGAACAGTGTCCGTGTGATTTCAAAGGTGTAAAACTTACAGTAATCTTCCTCTGAACGTTATTCCTCCGTTATCAGCCGGTCCACACACATTGATTTTTCCTAATATCTTTTTTTTTTCCTTTTCTTTTTTTCAAAAATTCGTCAGGTTAGACATTTCAAAACCCCATTTTTGTTTGTTTATTTGCTTGAGGTTAATGTGAAAATTCTACAGGTAGCGTGATACCACATACATTATTCTGACACAGGGCCAATCAGTCATACTATCATACAGCCAGTGAGGTACCAGCACAACTTCAATGATTTAGATACCATATCACCAACCAAAATAATTTGATAGTTAGATCACTGTCTTTATAAAGAACATAGTATCAATGTTACATTAACAGTCAACAATATAAATGAATTGTAGGGAGTAAGCGTTTCAAATTTGCTAAAGATCGTTGAATCTATTCAAGTAATCTTTGATGGGATTAACCTCATTTGAAGACTATGTCTAAATAAGACAGATATAGTACGGTCAAACTGCAGCACCATATACCAACGCTTTGTGCATAGGCAAATCCATAAAAAACGTCAAGGAACATTTCCATTGGACTTGTGATAGACATAAAGACATAAGACACAAGACTTCCTGTCTAAAAGCCGAAAGTGACAGTCGGGCGTATATTGCAAATAAACGCTATTTCAAATTCCCGTATAAATTGCCAAAAGCGTGCGATAAGTTTAAAGCAAAACGTATTTGCTTTCTTGGCATCTCCTTTAGTCTATTTCTTTCATTTCTTAAACTCATAGTTGGCATCATATTTTTTTTTCTTTCGGAGAAATTATCTTTTCAACAACCTATGTCTAAATGGACAACAATAGTAGGAAAATACGGGATATATTTTAAATGGATGTGCTTTAAACGGAGCTTGTAACAAACGATGTCCATTGATTGCGAGAGCCCAGTCAATTTCCGCTTCACGTTTGTTCTCTGGCGTGGTTATCGCTGTTCTATTAGAATAAAAGAGAACTTAACATCACAAATAAATCTTGAGCATTTCAGCTTCATTACTTGCGCTTCCTGCACGTGATATTGACAGGTTATGTTCACACATGTGTTGGAGTTTTTAACCTGCATGTATGCATGTTAATCCTTAAAACAAAATAGTAAAAAGGTAGATCTAATTTCCTAAATTACCAAAACAAAGCTTTTTTGCTGCATTAGCATACAGTATATTATAACAGTCAACAAAAGTATTGATTAAATCCATATCGCACGGAAAGACAGTTTCGTGGCAATGATAGATAAACAACATTGTGTTTGGCTGACAAGGGTTTCATAGCCATGGAAATATTAACTTTAGACGAACTTGACATGTAGTATTTCAAGGCTCATAACAATTCATTGTATTCCATCGGTACAGAGGGGAAAATGTGATTTTCACTAGAAACCCATTCTTGAAATATTGAGGATGTCGAAATACTTTCTGAGGATAAAATAAATTGTTAATATCAAACTATATCTTTATTGTTTAATTGAATTAATCAACCATTTCAAATTTTCCATTACTCCAGAATAAATGTAATATATTTTAAAAATTTTTAATTGAAATGTTAGACTGTAAATATTCCTCTATGATAAAGACAAATCAGAGTAATGATTATTCCAATTTTCTTGACTACTTGGAATATTATTATTTGCAATTAGTTTACTATAACCTTGTTTACTGGTATTCCCACCAACAATAATTGGCTTTAAGTAAGAAATGATTAATGGAAATTTTACCCTGTTATTCTTGAAATCAATTTTACAGACAGATTTATATCCAAGTTCGATCCTTTGTTACGTTTGTGAGGGGGTATGGCGGTCACCCGTCCAGACTCGTAGGTTTTCCCCCCGAATACCCTCCTCCTCACCCAACAATTACAATAATAGCCAAATACGCAGGTGTGTGAAGTTAGCGCGTAGATCGTAGATCGTAAATCAACACTATAACCAATTTTCTTTGTCGACCTGGGTCGTAGATCGTAGCTCAACCACTCAAATAAACCAAAATAAATGGTTGAGCTGGGTCGTAGATCGTAGCTCAACCATTCAAATAAACCAAAATAAATGGTTGACCTGGGTCGTAGATCGTAGCTCAACCATTCAAATAAACCAAAATAAATGGTTGAGCTGGATCGTAGATCGTAGCTCAACCATTGAAAAAGTTCGCGGAATGGTTGAGCTGGGTCGTAGATCGTAGCTCGACCATTGAAAACTTTCATAGAATGGTTGAGCTGGGTCGTAGATCGTAGCTCAACTATTCAAATAAACCATTATAAATGGTTGAGCTGGATCGTAGATCGTAGCTCGACCATTGAAAACTTTCATAGAATCGTTGAGCTGGATCGTAGATCGTAGCTCAACCATTCAAATAAACCAAAATCAATGGTTGAGCTGGGTCGTAGATCGTAGCTCGACCATTGAAAAAGTTCGCGGAATGGTTTAGCTGGGTCGTAGATCGTAGCTCGACCATTGAAAATGTTCATGGAATGGTTGAGCTGGGTCGTAGATCGTAGCTCGACCATTCAAATAAACCAAAATAAATGGTTGAGCTGGGTCGTAGATCGTAGCTCAACCATTCAAATAAACCATTATAAATGGTTGAGCTGGATCGTAGATCGTAGCTCGACCATTGAAAACTTTCATAGAATGGTTGAGCTGGGTCGTAGATCGTAGCTCGACCATTCAAATAAACAAAAATAAATGGTTGAGCTGGGTCGTAGATCGTAGCTCGACCATTGAAAATGTTCATAGAATGGTCGAGCTGGATCGTAGATCGTAGCTCAACCATTCAAATAAACCAAAATAAAGGGTTGAGCTGGATCGTAGATCGTAGCTCAACCATTGAAAAGTTCAGGAATGGTTGAGCTGGGTCGTAGATCGTAGCTCGACCATTGAAAACTTTCATAGAATGGTTGAGCTGGGTCGTAGATCGTAGCTCGACCATTGAAAATGTTCATAGAATGGTTGAGCTGGGTCGTAGATCGTAGCTCAACCATTGAAAATGTTCATGGAATGGTTGAGCTGGGTCGTAGATCGTAGCTCGACCATTCAAATAAACCAAAATAAATGGTTGAGCTGGGTCGTAGATCGTAGCTCAACCATTGAAAATGTTCATGGAATGGTTGAGCTGGGTCGTAGATCGTAGCTCGACCATTCAAATAAACCAAAATAAATGGTTGAGCTGGGTCGTAGATCGTAGCTCAACCATTCAAATAAACCATTATAAATGGTTGAGCTGGATCGTAGATCGTAGCTCGACCATTGAAAACTTTCATATAATGGTTGAGCTGGATCGTAGATCGTAGCTCAACCATTCAAATAAACCAAAATAAATGGTTGAGCTGGATCGTAGATCGTAGCTCAACCATTAAAAATGTTCATGGAATGGTTGAGCTGGGTCGTAGATCGTAGCTCGACCATTCAAATAAACCAAAATAAATGGTTGAGCTGGGTCGTAGATCGTAGCTCAACCATTCAAATAAACCATTATAAATGGTTGAGCTGGATCTCATTCGTCGGAAAAGTTTCCGTCGGGAAATTTTCTGTTCGTCGGGAAAAATTATATGTCGGGAATTTAGTATAAGTTGTGAAAATTGCATTTTGTTAATATTTAATCTTCGTCGGGATTATTGTACTCGTCGGGAAAATTGCATTTGTCGGAAAAAAATGCTTTCGTCGGGAAAAGAGTTTCCTTCGAAAATCTTTGTACTTGTCGGGAATATCTCATTCGTCGGAAAAGTTTCCGTCGGGAACTTTTTCAATGGTTGAGCTACGATCTACGATCCAGCTCAACCATTTATTTTGGTTTATTTGAATGGTTGAACTACGATCTACGACCCAGCTCAACCATTCTATGAAAGTTTTCAATGGTCGAGCTACGATCTACGATCCAGCTCAACCATTTATAATGGTTTATTTGAATGGTTGAGCTACGATCTACGACCCAGCTCAACCATTCTATGAACATTTTCAATGGTTGAGCTACGATCTACGATCCAGCTCATCCATTCTATGAAAGTTTTCAATGGTCGAGCTACGATCTACGATCCAGCTCAACCATTCCATCAACATTTTCAATGGTTGAGCTACGATCTACGACCCAGCTCAACCATTTATTTTGGTTTATTTCAATGGTCGAGCTACGATCTACGATCCAGCTCAACCATTCCGTGAACTTTTTCAATGGTTGAGCTACGATCTACGATCCAGCTCAACCATTCTATGAAAGTTTTCAATGGTCGAGCTACGATCTACGACCCAGCTCAACCATTCCGTGAACTTTTTCAATGGTTGAGCTACGATCTACGATCCAGCTCAACCATATATTATGGTTTTTTTGAATGGTTGAGCTACGATCTACGACCCAGGTCAACCATTCTATGAAAGTTTTCAATGGTCGATCTACGATCTACCCCCTACGACCCAGGTCAACCATTTATTTTGGTTTATTTGAATGGTCGAGCTACGATCTACGACCCAGCTCAACCATTTATTTTGGTTTATTTGAGTGGTTGAGCTTCGATCTACGACCCAGGTCGACAAAAAAAAATTAGTTATAGTGTTGATTTACGATCTACGATCTACGCACTAACTTCACACACCTCAAATACGCCGTTTTTCAGTCATCGAGAGTGATTAATATAGTCCTTTGAGAACTCGTTGTAAGTTTAAGTTTGTCTCATGATACTTAGTTTATCCCCTGTTTTAAGATAGGCATATACTTGTCACGTGAGGTATTGCAAATGATATAGATAATGGTTTTGAAAAAGGATAAAAATAAATATATTTGTTCATTTTGTTTTAAACATAGATTTATGATAATCTTCAATTTCGTGTAAGTAAAATAAATTTTCTATTCTAAGATATAGATAAGGTTTAATCTTTTCATGAAATAAATGCTATATTGCAAATTTCAAGTTTGTACTGAAAAAGAGGAAATTTGACATAGATTCCCTGCTTGATTATATAAGACATCGATGGCAAGAGGTATCAATACTGTAATTGAGATTGGTGAAGACTGACATATATTAGTAGAGAGAAACAGGAAAAGAAAATAGTAAAGACGATCTGAAAATCTGCGGGAAGTTGATTGTGTTGAGAATGTATGATTATTCGTTCCCATGGGAATACATTTATTACTTGTTATTATTCTTTATATGACTAGGACGATAGTTATTGATTATTATAGCGCTCGCCGCTACATTTAGTTAAAAGTGAATAAACGTGATATAAAATGCGACTTTGAATTTGCATATATTTCTTTTTATATACCTAATATATATTCCGGGTTATATTGTATAGACGATTAATATAAGTCGAACAAACCCGTGCATATCAATATCATGTATGACAAATTTCATTTCCCGCCAATTTTGACGTTTTTTTGTGAATAACACAGTTAATATCTGACCTTTAAAGCATTAAATAAAAATAAAAGATTTTGTTTTTGGTGACTGGTCAATGTTAATTTCACTCGTTAAAATAAAAATATGCATTTTTACTCGTGGCGTCGCCACTCGAAAAAACATCATTTTTTATGTTCACTCTGTGAAATTATTTATCGATCTTACACCAAAACAATCAAATTTTATCTATTTATTTGGACATAATACTTTAGCTAGAATTTTGTCTTACATCTTTGTTTTTATTCTTTGAAACATTTATAGTAAGCTGAACGCGCCAAATATTCTGTAATTAAAAGAAGCCCAGCGTTACCTCTGTAAATATTATTGTACTTAGCTACATGTACAATTGTAGAGAAACACATACAAGATAAAAAAGAAGAATCCTAACTTAAAAGAGTCCTGACCGTGATATAATTTTACACTGATTTCTTTGGTTCAGACCTGCGGGCGGGGATAATGGCGTCAGCGGCACTACACTTATCCTTGAAGCTTAAACGATCTGCTTGGGATGTCTAGGGTTTCCACTAGTTGGCACATATCACCGGTGAAAAGAAATTTGGACGATCCCCAGTCATGAAAAAGAACTACGACCTTTCCGATAATGGCCGATGCATTACCCCCGTGACAAGGTTTTGTTTCTCGATTAATACTAGTTACCACCCGTCTTGTACTAATACATCTATGCAGATATCGTTTTATAGCTTTAATGCTTCAAAATTGAAGGTTTTTCATATTCAATATTTATATGAAAGTTGAACACATCTTAGACTATGCTGGCTGACCATAGTTGGGCTCCAGTGAGATGATTTAACCATGTGTTTAATAATAATGTATATATAGACTGCTTGAAAATGCAATTTTATGACATGAAAAACAGGAAAAACTATGATATGTTTGTTGATTATGCTTTGTGAAAACATAAAGAAAACGAAATATCTTCCCCGTAAATTTACTCTGGCAGGACGATTATTATCATTACCACAAAAAAAATCCTTAACATTTTTAACACTTTATCCTACGCAGGTATTAATAAACGTCTATGAGGAAATAAGTATAAAAAGGGGTCAGTGTCGACCTAATTAATCTGGGTCCACAGGTCACAAATGAGCTATCTGAGCGTATCTGACTTTTCGGCATTTCATGTAATGCAAAGTCGGAATGGATCAGATATGACGTTATTTCAGAGCGGAACACAACAAAATGTTTCATTTTCTTTCTTAAACAAAAAGAAGAAAATATATTAATCGTCAATTTCATAATGATTTGATAAATTGTTCGTATTAAGTGTACATGAACAATCAGATGTCAACATGTGTATGTCATTATCGCATAGAACTCCAGATATTTTAGTCAATTTTACAAGTATTTGCCAACATGTGTTCTGATAAATAGTTCATAAAGTATTGTTTTGTAATTAATTGCAATGAATAAGCAAAAATAGTTATTATATATTTGGATAGTTCTGTATGATGGTCTTAATAGAAAATGATTTATTTTGCATAAGCTTAAAATGCTTGTTTCTGTACTAACTGAACTGGTGTATAAATGATGAATCTAGGTTTGGAATGCATCGTGACTTTGTATTGAGGCAGTATTATATCTGTCTTATTCATCTTCATGAATCATCTGCATCATTAACTAACTCATTTAATTTTAGACACATAATGGTCTTAAAATATATTCTGCTTCTTCAATTATGTTTATTATTCTAATAGCGCGTCAGTAAAAAATGATGTCCGCCATATCCAGGTGACAAATGCATTCTTTGTAAGTTTATTGAGAACAAATTGCTCAGAACACCATATGCCATCAAATGTAGGTTTTATTTAATTGAACACGGAATGAATACAGTAAAACACTTACACTTTCATATTAAGGTTTTGCAAAAGTTTATTTCCAAAATTGATTTTAATTTTCACTTGAATAATCCTTTGAAATACGGAAAAGAACTACTGTTAGTCTAGCAATAGAGAAAAAATGGTATCAATCTGTACAGGGGAAACACGATTATTAAAGTAACTCTAGACGTCTTTAACCATTGAGCAGCTTCTTCTGAAGAGAACGTGTGTGTGTGTGTGTATTTGCTTCAAGTAAAGATGCGTCTCCTCATTGTTCTGTTATCTAAGTCAGACAATAGGCCAGCAAAGGTTATACCCATGTTCCATGGTGGCTTAAGATGAGCTGTCAGCATTTGGCCAGTTTACTTTTCTTGCAAGAAAAGCTATTGTTACATTAATCTGTCTGTGAGATATTCTTGAAGTATAAACGGAGATCACCGGCAGTTCAGCTATAATTATTGAAGTTATGGTTTCTTGCATACTATACTGAAGTTTATTTAACTAATTGAAGGACGATAATCATAATTAATGATGGATGGATTACCTTGAAGAATCAAAGGAATTTACATAATGATATCCCCATAGCCTATTGATACAATAATGTTGGTGCTTATTTGGGTTGTTTATGCGCAAAGTTGTAACGAATTCCTATGGCATATATTTTTGAAAAGTCATCTTCGATAAGTACAAACATTCTGATATCATTATCACTCTCGAAGAAGCTATGAAGTATGTGCTTTCATTTGTTTTCATTGAACATGAATCTGTTTTGATCGATTGTTCTGCTAATGTGTGTCTGCCTGTGATATTGTTTTTATTATTGTTCATAGAGTTACATAACACATTTTTTATCGGATTGTTTTATGTATGTACTCATTATCTCGTGCTAACATTGATTGACAATGAATTTGTATTATTAATATCACCGTTGTGTTAATATTGTAAACATGTTTTTGCAGTTAGTTTCATCACAGGAGTCCGCTAAGTAGCACCTTAAGTCAAATCTCTCTCTCTCTCTCTCTCTCTCTCTCTCTCTCTCTGTCTCTCTTTCTCTACAGTAAATTATGTTTTTGTTGTTGTTTTTATGAACATTACTACGCCGCCACTTTCTACCGTTGTCGTAATACAGGGAAGGGACGATTCTTTGTAGAACTTGCGGTTCAATCCCATTGCATGAACATGTATTATATGAAGTAAACTATTTTTTAATCTTAACTTGACATTATTGAGACAATTCGTAGTCATATTGCGACACCTAGATACAAGTGGAGGAAGAACGCGTGTCTGTGTAGAAAGATGGTAAAGTCACTTAATGTAGCCTTGTATAGATTTCTAAAAGGCAGTTGAGTCTATAAGCAGCCCCACTTTGTTTTATATCTTAAAACGTAAGACTATAAGGGGATTTTATACTCATCTATTGAATCCATATATGTCTCCATGAAAGCTTCTGTTAGAACACATCAAAGCAGATACATTTAAATACAGAGGTGCTGTCTCAGACCAATATTATTTGTTCTATTCGATGATGAGTTTTATTGTATTTTATGTGACAATAATGTTCATTGTATACAGCTTTTTTCCATATCTAACAGAAATATACTTATGTTTGCACATGACATTGCATGTATTCCTGACACAGTGTCTGGTCTGCAAAAACAGCTTTCTTTGTTGCATAGTTATTGTGTAGAATATAATCTTAAAGTAGAAAAAAATATAGTCTATAAAAAGGATGTATGTAATAAAGAGCAGAAAACTTGACTTGTGCATATTCAGAACTCAGTATTGTTAATGGTTTTAGCTATGTAGACATTTATTTCTCTGATAGACTGTCACTTTTTGAGATGGCAGAGCGGTGTATAAAGGCGAACAGAGTTCTTATGTTTTTTCTTTATTTCACTTCAGCCAAACGTTGAATTAGTTAATGGCTAAGAATACTTAATATGCCTAAATATAGATACGTGAGGATATGTTGCAACATGCAAGTGCACTTTGATCAAATAGGATATAATAATTGGGCAAGCAATGTCCGGCAACATTTGTATTCAAATGGCTTTAAAAACCAACTTCATATGTCATGTAGAAACGTAAATGTCATTAATAGATTTGCCATGTATATATTGTATGCAATAAAATCAAGAAAAAAAATTGTGACATTGTATGACCAACTGTATGAAAAACAATTTAATATATATGTGTATGCGTATAGATATAGATTTACAGATTTTGTGTTTAATTATATACACGTGAGCCTGTGTTTATATTAAAGTACATGTATGTATACCTGTCATGACACAATATATGTTTCTATATTTTAAATAATTATGTAAATACTCTGGGTATGAGCTGGATGTCTTATCATAATAAAAACTTTGACTTTGTGCGTAATCTATCAAAAGCTAGCTAGAAGGATACTTCTCATAAAACATGAAACTGAATGTTTTAACATACTTCGATGATAAACTAAATACGATTATATGGACAAATTTCACATTTCTAATGTTTATTCAAATTATATAACACAGTACAATAAATGCCCTTCCATTTTGCTATTATTTTAACCTAGTATATGATCTGCAAATATAAAAGTTCAACTTACGTCTAAGTAGTCGCTGACTCATTCATTTTATTTCAATAATCCAAAATTTTAATTGTGGCGATACTCTAATTTGTGGACATTGTGTGAGGTAAATGTTTGTTTGTTTGTTTGTTTGTTTTAGTGAAAACTTGATCATTGCAAATCAAGATACGAGTCTTTTTGTCTTTTTACGACAGTTGGGTGGTATTCCATGCGATATATCAACTGCAAAATATTCGGGTGTCTGCTTAATGATTCTAAAGATAACTAACAACCTTTCATATTATTTTTCTGAGGAAAATAATTCATACTGATAATGGCATCGAAATAATGCACTCACTTGTTTAATATGCATATTGCAGAAAAGAAATGGGGAAATAACAATTTATTTATCTAGTTTTTTGTTTATTGCTAAGGAACTAATGCATACATTACATTTTTTATTAATACAATTTCTTTTTAAGTTTTGCTTTATTGCAACAAACAAGTAAATTGTGGATTATAACTTGTCTCTGGCGCATAGCACAGGATAATGTACTCCCTGCAAAGAAATTTCATCGCTAATAATATCCTGATAAATGTGTTATCGGGGGATCCAATGCTTCCTGGTTCATGCTTTTTTTCCAGATAATTATGTGAAAAAGTGCCTATTATCCACATAATTTAACTGAAT
>CM037777.1:10511554-10561554 GCA_021229015.1 Solen grandis | reverse complement strand
AGCTACATGTTATATAGACAGATATATAGATGTAGAGTTTTCCAGATGAATATATGAAAGGTATGATAGACATATAGATGGAAGCTACATGTTATATAGACAGATATATAGATGTAGAGTTTCAAAGATGAATATATGAAAGGTATGACAGACAGATAGATGGAAGGTAAGATAATCACATGGATAGATAGAAGGACAAACAGATAGACGAAGAGTATGACAGACAGCTAGATGGGATATGTATGGTAAGACAACGTTCTGTATTTCAGGCTGTGGCCCTGGAACCAGTGGACCAGCCTGGACGTGTACTACTAGTGGCCAACACTCACCTTTACTTCCACCCGGATGCAGCCAACATCCGTATCATACAGGTGATAGTGGCCATGCGCTACCTGGAGAACATCCTCAAGGTGTACAAGAAACAGGTGGGTGTGGGATGGGATACTGGGATGTGACTGAATTGTGAAAGTTCAGTGAATTTCGGTCCTTGTGTCATTATACCCCCGCAAACGAAGTTAAAGAGGGGGTATATAGGAGTCAGTCTGTTGGTTTGTCGGTCTGTCCATCCATCCCAAAAACTTGTGACGCGAACTTCTACATTTCTTAACGATTCGGTTTAAACTTTGTGTATGCATTGATAATCAGGTGGCGAGGTGCATGACATTAATTTCACTGAGTTATCTCAAGATTACAGAGTTACTGCCCCTGATTCGACTCAAAATATCTTGTGGTGCGAACTTCTTCTACATTTCTTAACCGATTCGGTTCAAATTTTGTGTATGCATTGATAATCCCCAGGAGAGATGCATGTCATAAATTTCACTTGAGTTATCTCAAGGATGGCAAAGTTACTGCCCTGATCCCATTTTTAAATTATCTCCCTTTGTTTACTTCTGTTTTTCTTGTCCGGAACATAACTCGAAAATTATACAAGGTATTGACTTGAAACTTTAAATGTAAACAGATGGCTACTAGGAAAAGTGCAGTGTCCAAGAACTTTAACTCTACCTGGTCCCATTTTTAATTATCTCCCTTTGTTAAATTGTTGTTTTTTTGTCCTGAACATAACTGGAATATTATACATGGTATTTACTTGAACTTAAAATGTAAACAGATGGTGACTAGGAGAAGTGCAGTGTCCAAGAACTGTAACTCTACACTTTTAAACTACTGTGTCAAACAACCATAACTGACTCTCTATCCACTTTAAATAAAGACTTTACTTACTTATTACTTACTATCATACCATTATTCTATGTATACAGGTTCTAATCTTTGCTCTGCCTAGAGTCTGGCTTCTTCTATATCAAAGCATTTTGCGGGGGTATTAATCACCTTCACTGATGTCAAAATGTCCATTGTGTGGCGTAATAGTACAGAGTCAGGTAGATTTTGTTACATGGCAGTTGTGGTTAGAGTATGGTTTTTGGTATGGTTGTGTGATTATCATAGTTTAGAGTTGTATGAGGATGATGATCATGCTTTGTGATTTATTAGTGATATAAGGGTGCCATTTTATGGGGCAATTGTGATAGCTATATCATAAAATGATTTCCATATACTTGGTGACAGTTTATTTTTTAAATGGATGCTTTTGGAAAGATGTGCATACCAACTTAAAAAACATAAACTATCTTACCTTACATTTAGATAAAGAATGGTATTTGATCAACATGGACTGTTTGTTCTAAGTGGTGCCTGTGTCAGAGTGTTTAGAGCACCTGCCTTGTGACATGGAGGTTGTGGTTTTATTCTTAACAGTGATATACCATGTTTTAAAAAATGTTCTGGCATAACTTAATTGCTGGATCTCAGAATAGTTTCAGCACTGGTTGTCCAAGTGTCAGGATAATGTAACTGAGTGTAGAATCATGCAAGATGTCCATGACATGATACTATGGTAATTCAGCACTCTGATGTTAAAAGAAGTTCCCTAACAATAAGGGTGTAACGGTATACCGTACAACGATACACCGCAGTATTTTCTTTACGGTACGGTTCAAGGTACGCATCCAGGTCTGCACGGTACAGTACGGTATTGTTAACTTCCAGGTTTTTTTTTCTTCTTTTATAGCAGCGGCTGAAAAATGATATTTTTCACCTCTGAGAAATAAAAATTATCTTAACAATACGATTTTCCCATCCATTAACTTAAAAGAAAACAAAAGAGAAAGTAAATAACGCATATCGCTCTACAGTGTATATTACTGAAATGAAAGCACTTGCTGTGGGAAGTTAAAAAATCAATAAAAAGGCAGAGTGGTTCTTGGAATATTATTCAATCAACACCACATTCTTATTCTTCCAAATTATGCAATGATACGGAATACTCGGATAGTATCGTTCAAAATGTTGGTTAACATCTTTCACACTCTCTACCGGCTACTGTTTTACTGCTAAAATTGCGTAATCATCACAATGGCGGCCATATGCGATGAACATCAACAATGTTTGATGACCTCTGCATTTTTTAATCAATTTAATTGATGGATCAGTTTGCATTTTGAGTAAAAGAGCGAAATTTCAACAGGTAACTACATGAAAGATACTGATTTAAATAAAATGGCATCAATTAAATTCTTAGTCTGATGCAAATTATCGGAATCGAACATCTGAAATCAAAACTTCATCCGATTGGAACTGCAGGCGTTTTTTCCTTGGTATAAATGTGGATGCTTCAACTTCAAGTATCATCTTTAGTGATTTCATTGAAAATATTTAAGTGGTTGTCATGCTGACGTCTATTATAGAATAAGCATTTAAAATAAGTCTTATAAGTTTAATTAAGTTTCTGCAGAAAGCACAACTTAATTTGTATTTATTATGATAAAAACTAATATATTAAACAAGAATTTATCTTTGTCTCTTAATCATTTATTCTTCATTTAAAGATAGGAAACAAGGTTGACAAAACTTAAAAGCCCGTATCGTGATACGTATGGTATCATGACCACTGTATCGCGATACATATCGTATCGTTGAGTAAGCGTATCGTTACACCCTTACCTAACAACTTGATACTTTAGTTGGGTTATTCCTCACCATTCATAATCTTTCAATATTCACAATCAAACAAACAAATCAGTTCAAGTCAAAAGAAACACAGCCAGCGGTTTTTCCTCTAAATTGCTGTGAATTTTAAGTCATGAAAACATTCTGTCAAGGAAGGAAAGTTTTTTTCTGGGTTGTATTTTAATTTTATTAACATTAATCCACTATTAACATGTCATTTGTATGTTGGTTTTATTTTTTGGGTTTTCGCATCGCAGTGCGAAAACCCTTTGTTCTCGTTCTGTTTCTTTTTTTCTTTTTTATTTTTTTTAGGTTTTCGCCTCTGCAGGGCGAAAACCTATTGTTCTTCTTCTGTTGATTTGTTTTTTTTTTTATTTTTATTATTTTTCCAATTCCACCCATTTTTGTGTCCAGCCTAGCGGCCAGATGAAAAAAGCTACAGCTATGAAATTTTGGGCATGGAGTCATCTTTATCTGAACATGTGCCTAAATGGTCAAACATTTCACTTTTTTTTCTGATTTAGCCACTAGGGGGCGCAATGCATGTAATCACTGTTTTGCTAATAACTCAAAATTTTGAAACCAGATTTAGATGCGGTTTTTTACATAATGTTCCTTGTTGACAGCCCAATCAAATATGATGTAAATCTCATCATCGAGTACGGGAAAAAAATTGTTCTAGGAGAGGTTGAATGTTCGAACCTTGGAAAAAAGTGAAATAATGAGGGTAGGTCTACGAAAAACCTTCCCACTTTTGTTAGAGATCAGATAGAATAATTCTGTTTGCTGCATACGATTTGCAAGACATATACGCACAAAATATATGGGGTGGCGGATTTAGAAAATGCGTGGTTTGCCCTCTAGAAAAGGTCAAACTTCACTAAATTTTAGGAAAAATTAAAATTTCAAAAACATGTTTTTGTCGCTCCTGACTTTATTTTCTGTTCATTCTTCATGATATTTTCACACAATATGTATTGTTATGTTTGAAAGGGCCTCACAATTCAAAAAGTAAAAAAGAATTGAAAAGGTCAAGGTCATATTACGATTATTGTGTTTTTATTCGGCCACAAATAGCTCCAAAACTAAAAATATTTCATTGAGAGTATATGAACAAAAGTTTTAGTTCTTAAAGAGCTCTTTCCAGTGATGTTTAGTTTTTGAAGATCGGACTTGATTTGGTCATTATACGGCAGTCCAAAGTTTGATCCTTTTTTGGAATAATTGTAAATCAGGTTTTATGCTTCAAATTCTGATACACAAGAATAAAATTTTGACTTGTGCGACTAGTATACTTGATTGAACTATTTGCTGCATTGCTAGGTACCAAACAGTAAAATTTTAATCAATTGTCTATCTCATTTTGCCGCTAGGGGGCGCTTTTCTTGAAATCATTCTTTTGCTTATAACTCAAAAAGTTGAAGCCTGATCCAAATGCGGTTAATTGAATTATGTTCCTTGTTGATAGCCTAATAAAATATGATAGTTACTAGGTATGAGTGGCTGAAACTTTTTGAGCTAGTAACGGAAGGTTGAAAGTTCGAATCTCGTAAAAAAACTGCAAATGAGGGTAGGTCTACGAAAAACCTATCCATTTTTGTTAGAAATCAGATAGAAGAATTCTGTTTGCTGCAAATGATTTGCAAGACATATACGCACAAAATATATGGGGTGGCGAATTTAAGAAATGCATGGTTTGTCCTCAAGAAAAAGGTCAAACTTCACTAAATTTTAGGAAAAATTAAAATTTCAAAAACATGTTTTTTTGTCGCTCCTGACTTTATTTTCTGTTCATTCTTCATGAAATTTTCACAAGTTATGTATTGTTATGTTTGAAAGGGTCTCACAATTAAAAAGTTAAAAAAAACATTGAAAAGGTCAAGTTCATATTACGATAATTGTGTTTTTATTCGGCCCCAAATAGCTCCAAATCTAAAAATATTTCATTGAGAGTATATGAACAAAAGTTTTAGTTCTAAATAGTTCTTTCGTATAATGTTTAGTTTTTGAAGATCGGACTTGATCTTTTCATTTTACGGCAATCCAAAGTTTGATCCTTTTTTGGAATAATTGTTATTCAGTTTTTATGCTTAAAATTGTGATATATAAGAAAAAGAATGTTCGATTAGTGCGACTTATATACTTGTTTGAACTATTTGCTGCATTTCTAGGTACCTTATTGTAAAATTTTTATCATTTTTTTTCTCATTTTGCCGCTAGAGGGCGCTTTGCTTAAAATCACTCTTTTGCCTATAACACAAAACGTTAAAGTCTAATTGAAATGCGGTTTTCAGCATTTTGTTCCTTGTTGACAGCACCACAGAATGTGATGTGATGTGATGATAGGGTATGGGGATATATTTGCGCTAGAGGAGTTTGAATGTGCAAATGAGAGTAGGTCTTCAAAAAACCTTTGCGTTCTGTTTCATATTAAAAATTGTGGCTGAGTTGAAATAAAGTGTTCAAGTTGATTAGGTTAAAAGCGAAAACCAAGATACCGCTTGCGGTTCTAGTTTTTTTTTATTTTTCTAACCCTTTTTTGTGAACGGCATAGCTCCGAGGTTAGAAAAGCCACATCTATGAAACTTTTATCAGTAATAACCACGTGCTTGAAGATGATCCTAACGTCGAGATAATTTTCATTTTTGTTTTGATTGTCCCGCCAGGGGGCGTTTTATATGAAAATGTTTAATAAGCAATATCTCAATTATTTGATGTCCGATTCAAATGCGGTTTTTTGCATAATGTTCCTTGTAAATAGCCCAATAAAATATGATAGTTTCAAAAATTTGCGTATATAAAACTTTCGTGCTACAGGAGGTTGAAAGTTCGAATCTCACAAAAAACTGTGAAATAAGGGTAGGTCTACCAAAAACGTGCCCATTTTATTCAGAGATGAGATAGAAGAATTTTGTTTGTTGCATATGATTCGCAAGACATATACTCACAAAATATATGGGGTGGAGATTTTGAGAAATGCATGGTTTGTCCACAGTACGAGGTCAAACATAACCAATATTTTCAAAAAATCAACATTTTAAAAGCATGACTTTTAAGGTTATTTGCAGCTCCTGACTTTATTTTTTGTTCAATCTTCATCATTTTTTCACTGTTAATGCATTTTTATAAAACAAATAAAATCATAGAAAACAAATCAAGCATAATATGCAAAGGTCAAGGTCATATACCAATTATTATTATTTATATCGGCATAAAATAGCTCCAAATCTTAAAATATTTTATAGAAAGTATATGAACAAAAGTTTTAGTCTGTGAAGAGCTCTTTCCATTGGTGTTTAGTTTTTGAAGATCGGACTTCATTTGATCAAATGACCACAGTCCAAAGTTTGATCCTCTTATCAAACAATTGCATATCCATATTCTTTCACTTTCTTGCTGCTCCTGAATTTATATTTTTGTTCAACTTCATCATTGTTTCACTGTTTATACATTTTTATAAAAAAATAAATTATAGAAAAAAATCAAAAGGCATACCAATTATTATTATTTTTATCGGCATAAAATAGCTCCAAATCTAAAAATATTTTATAGAAAGTATATGAACAAAAGTTTTAGTCTGTGAAGAGATCTTTCCATTGGTGTTTAGTTTTTGAAGATCGGACTTCATTTGATCAAATGACCACAGTCCAAAGTTTGATCCTCTTATCAAACAATTGTATGTCCATATGTTTCCTCTTTTTTGCTGCTCCTGACTTTACTTTTTGTTCAATTTCTTTTTAAAAAAAAAAAAATTATCGGCACAAATAGCTTCAAATCTAAAAATACTTTATAGAAAGTATATGTAGAAAAGTTTTAGTCTGTGAAGAGATCTTTCCATTGGTGTTTAGTTTTTGAAGATCGGACTTCATTTGATCAAATTACCACAGTCCAAAGTTTGATCCTCTTATCAAACAATTGAAAATTCATATGTTTCTTCTTTTTTGCAGCTCCTGACTTTATTTTAGTTCAATCTTCATCATTTTTTCACTGTTTATGAAGTTAAATAATACAAATAAACTCATAGTAAATAATGATGAAAATATGCAAAGGTCAAGGTCATAATACCGATTATTGTTATTTTTATCGGCACAAACTAGCTTCAAATCTAAAAATATTTTATAGAAAGTATATGAACAAAAGTTTTAGTTCGTGAAGAGATCGTTCTAATGGTGTTTATTTTTGAAGATCGGACTTCATTTGATCAATTAACAACAATATTCGAATAAAATTAATATCAATCAATTATGTCTGCAGTTGAAACCAGTACTCTTTCTAGTCAAGTTAAAAGCGAAAACCGAGATGCCGCTTTGCGGTTCTAGTTTTTCTACTATATTTATAAAGGTACATTGTATCAGAAAACAAGGCATTTCTATTAGTAATTTAATATCCCACTGAAAATAAATGTTGTTTTTTCTTTTTTCACCAGAAGCCATGCTTGATATTCTGTGGGGACTTCAACAGTACTCCAGACAAGGCTATTTATGAGTTCATGACAACCAAAAGTGTGAAAGAGGACCATCTAGACTGGAAGAAAGGTAGGTGACGTCATGCTGACATGCATGTAGCTGCTTATTTGTGATAAATTTATACTGTGAGGCTGTGCATGCATGCTATTAATAAATGTATTATAAATCATTATATATATATCATTATATGACAAATTTTAAATCCCAAAGGATAGGCTGTAATTAATAGTTTATGGTGGCACTGAAATGAATTTCTTGACCAACTATAATGGTTTAAATAAGCTAACTTTTGTACAGATTTGTATATTGTATCTTGGTATGTTATCGGATCCATACTTACTTTTTTGTGTCACCTGTGTAGTGTGGCAGACACCTAGGGATTACTTTTTCTGTGTCACCTGTGTAGTGTGGCAGACACCTAGGGATTACTTTTTCTGTGTTGTTGTTGTTGTTTACAGCATCATTGCCACAATTTCTCTTCTGGAGCATGGCTTCAACATTATTGCATGGATTCAATCCAATTTAGAACATGGATACCTTATAAGGTGTAGAAGTGCAGTGCACAAGAACTGTAACTCCAGCTCATCTCTTTTTTGAGTTATGCTCCTGGAGCATAATTTCAACACTGTTGCTTAGATTCACTTCAAACCTGGAACATGTATACCTGATGAGGTGTAGAAATGCAGTACGCAAGAAACAACTCTAAAAAAATAACTCTAGCTCATATAACTCTTGAATTTTTCCCGTAGTTGATTTTTTGTAAAAAAAAAAAAAAAAAAAAAAAATTTATAGGTGGATTCCTCCAAATTTGGGGTACCTTATGAGGTAAAATTGGAATTAACCTTTAATTTTTCCACTTTGTTCATTATTCAGGATTAGTTTTGTCCATAGCACTTAGATCATGGATACCTTATAAGGTTTGAAGTACAATACAGCTGTGTCCTAAATCTTGCTTGTTTTGCCCCCAGCATAGCATGGACAAGAGCACCGCATGCGGGTGCCAATGCTCGTCTGTTTTTGCCAACATTACATATTTTTGTTAAACATTTAAAAAAGTTGACCTTGAAAATCACAACTAAAACTGTAAGCCTTTGTAAGCCTTTAAAAGCAAAGTTGAAGTACCATACCCTTTAAATTTGACCTTTGACTTGAATGATGACCTTGACCTATGCATGGACTAGAATGTATACAACACAAAGACGTAAAATATAAATAAAAATCACAAGTAAAAAAATTTTAAAAAAAAAAAATTTTTTCCTAAAGATCATGACCGAAATCACACCTGCACAGGTTCATATGATGACAAACCAGAATACAAAGTTTTAAAAAAAAAAATATTGAAAAAAGACCAAGAAATATCTATTTTAAAACTGGTCCAGAGTTATGGCAAAATAAGTTTGAAGGTCAAGGTCGATAGATTAAATATTGAGATATATCTGAATAACCCTTGTCAAGATGAATATGCATACCAAATATAAAGGATGTATGTCAAATAGTAAAAAGTTAGGCCAATGTTAAAGTTTTTGCTTAACATTTAAAAATAGGTCAAAGTTCAGAGGTCAAGGTCAAGGTCAAAAGTCCAGGAATTCACATGTGAAATATCAGTGCCCTGTTGGTAACGGTTCTGAAATGACAGGCATTTTAAAGTGTCAAGGTCGATAGATAAAATATTGAGGTATATCTAAATAGCTCTTGCAAAGATGAATATGCATACCAAAAATAAAAGTTGTCAAATAGTAAAGAAGTTATGGCCAACGTTAAGTTTTTTTGTTACACATTTCAAACATTGGTCAAAGTCCAAATGTCAAGATCAAAAGTCCAAAAGTGTAACATTAATGGAAAGGTCTTGCCACAAGGAATTCACATGTGAAATATCAGTTACCTGTTCGTAACAGTTCTGAAATGACAGGCATTTTAAAGTTTTCAAAAGTTACAGCAAAAATAGGTGAAAGGTCAAGGTCGATAGGTGAAATGTTGAGGTATATCTGAATAGCTCTTGCAAAGATGAATATGCATACCAAAAATAAAAGTTGTATGTCAAATAGTAAGAAATTACGACTAAAAACTTCAAAAAAAGGTCAGAGTTCAAAGAAATGACAGGCATTTTAAAATTTTTCAAAAGTTACAGAAAAATAAGGTCAAAGTAAATAGATGAGTATTTGAATATGTCTGGATAGGTCTTGTCAAGATGAACATGCATACCAAAAATGAAAGTTGTATATTGAATAGTAGAGAAGTTATGGCAAACGTTAAGATTCTGGATGACGACGACACCTGATGACGACAACGTGGATGCTGGAATTACAATAGCTAGTATTTTTTTCTTTGAAAAACAGATGAGCTAAAAATGAATAGAGGTTACTTTTATATGTGTGTGTTGGTACAATGTATTAAGTAACCTTGTTTTTGTAGTGATAATTTGTGGGCAGTACCAATATTAATTTCATAAATTATGATAGTTGATGCAGGCAACTCAAGTCTTCGAGGAACATCCATTTAGTTTTATTGCTTGTCAAATTTGACATTAAACTTGACCTTTATATCATACATTATCGAAATGATTGAACACATATTGGGTACTTCAAGTTGGCTATCAGTGACCTTTTAGTGGGAGTTAACCCTTTCCCTCATATAGACTCATTTTGACGCACTAGTAGGTACCACATAAAGCCTGATCTGCAGAAAACCACAGTTAAACCTTACCAAATTTAATTACAAAATCCTCATTTCCAGACCACTGAGGAGCAGCGAAGAGCATAAAACTCACAGGCTGATCTGGTTTTTTGCTGTTTGCATAGGTCTTTTCATGGTGTCCTCTATGAGGGAAAGGGTTAATTATGAAAACTAAACCTTGGAATACATGTGTTACCTGCTGAAAGGAGCATGACGGGACAAAGTGTGACAGACATACAGACAATGGAGAAGTGATCCCTATGTGTCACCACTGCTTACAGCATATGACACAAAATGTAGTTCCCAAACATTTATTTTAATTCTTTCAGTATAGAATAAAGGTTAAGTTAAATGTCAAACTTAAAATGAAATACCTGAAGAGCTGTAACACTGTAAACCATGCTCTACCTGATTTCAGATACGGACAGGTATGTGCCAGGCATGAATTTCTCCCAGCCCCTAAACTTGGCCAGCGGGTGTGGTACCCCTGCCTACACAAACTACACCCCTGGGTTCAACGGACACCTGGACTACATCTACTACGACACGGACAGCCTGGAGGTGATTCAGGTCATCCCTCCCCCAGACCACCGGGATGTAGAGCTACACTCAGGCCTGCCCAGTATTGTGTTTCCATCTGACCACATTGCACAGATATGTGACTTAAAATGGAAGTGATACATTTAGATTTTCACCATGTCATTTAGTAACTAAATTACGACAGACTTGTTTATTTGCAATAAAAGTAATCTTTAATCTGATAGATTTTTAATGAAATTCTTTTTGTATTGGTTGCATTCATTTTTTTTCCCTATTAACATGCAAACTTTGCAAATTAAGATTTTATATCTTCAGAAATTACCTATCTTCTTTGATGACTATGTCTCTATATAGTGAGAAGCTGCAGGATTTGTAATGAATAAAATAATTTATTTCTAGATCAAAATTTACAATAAATGTACTGGTAATGTTTTTCATTCCAAATGATACTCTGTACTCTGACTGTTATACTGCACCATTGAGATGACCAAGTATAACGCTGCTGTTTCAAAAGGTTGTCCTCTGTCTGTTCAGGTTTTGTGTGATTGGCTTGTGGTTCCATAGCAACGGGTAGTGATCTTACATATTTGGGTTGATTCTATTGGTGACTCTCACTGTAAATCTTGTATTCCTCCTTGTCATGTTGTAATCTAGTGTTGATCATCTTACTGTGAAAACTTGCTTCTGTAAAAATCAGGGATGTTCTTGCTCCCTCTGCAGGTAATTAACTTGTTTGATACTGTGACAGTGAGGGTGTATGGATTTCATTTAGTTATTGTTAAAGATCATGTTAAGAAATGGAAATTTAAACAAGAATGAATCAGCACTGGATGGTTTTTTATACCTCTGTTTTGTGTAAAGTTCTCTGGACTATTTGTGGCATTTCCAAGATTTTCACTTTGAAATTAGGTTTTGCAACTTACTTTTATGTAAAGGTGATAAAATAGAAAATTTGAGTTTCGAGTTGAATTTATGGATAAATAGAAGTGATGACATAGAAAAATTGAGTTTAAATTCATAATTTAACTAAATTAGATTGAAAGTCATGGTTTTCTGTCAAGGTGATGAAATGGGAAATTTGAGTTGGAATTTAAAGTTTTCTGTCAGGGTGATGAAATAAAAAATAATTAGTTGAAATTCACATCCATACAGTATAATTCATTGAAATTTTGACAAAAGGGTTTACAGTTGCATCTCTTTTTATGGCTTTAATTTATTTCTGTTAATTAAAGTTTATTTTAAAGCCATTTGTATTCAAATGTTCATTGAAATCCACCACCACTCTAATCCAAAAGAGATATCAAAAAAATTGAAAAGGAGTTACAGTGTTTGACACAGGATTTAACTACAGAATCCCATCTTAAATAATTTATACTACAGAGTGTTCCTATATACAGCATTGAATGCTTTGGAAAGATCTATAAATGCACATTGAAGTCTTAATTTGTTATAAATAGCATCCTCTATAAAACTGGTAAGAATGAATACAGCATCAACAGTAATGGATACCTTACAATATATAACTATCTTGAAATATTTAAGGGCGTATGCTACATTTTTTTTTCAAGAGTTTTCTGATTTTCTCACATATTCTGCTAAAAATGAGCTTAATTCGAAAATGGATTTTTTATTATTGGTTACCGTACCCTTTTTTAGGATAGGTTTGTAAATTTACGGCAACCATTTCCAATATATATATTATAGCTAAATTAACATTTCTTCTTAAAAAGGAAATAAATATTCTACAAATAAAAGACACATATACTAATATTAACTTCTTGATAGTCAGTTTTATCTGAATGAATGGTTTACATATTTTCAGGTAGGAATTTTCAATCCCATTGTCAAAAATTCTATGGGTTTTAATCCATTTCTGTAAAAATGAAGTACAGAAAATAATTTAACAGATTTTTTTTTTATTTTTGTTGTAAATATTCTTTAATAGCTGCTTGATCAAAACAAGGGAAAAAAAATGAAAAAGACAGAGTTCATTTAGGAGCTACTGAGCTGTTTCTATGGTATCTGTCTGATGCTAAACTAGAAAACAAAGTTTAAATTTTTTAAACCTGCTTAATTCATCTAAAATTTAATAAACTACAGTTAAACCTGTATTAGTGGTCACCTGTATTAAGTGGTCAATCTGCATGTAGCGGTCAGTTTAAATATAACCAACAGTAGCATATTAATTCTGTTTGACCTTCATTCAGTGGTCACCTCCTTTAAGTGGTCACTTTCTCTTGTTGCCTTGACTGACCGCTTATGACAGGTTTGACTGTATTTGAAAAGGAAATGTGATGAATTCAAATAGCATAGTTGTGCTGACATTGTGAAAACTTATATCCGAAACATTGGAGTAATCGAAATATGTTCTTTACACTTTAAATCCAAAATATTGTGAGGGTAAACTGTAACATACACCCTTAAAATAAGAACAGATCTTTATTTTATCTCAATGTGTACAATGTACATAGATACATCAATAATACAAATACATAATCTGTCATTGATCGGTCGGCACCCTAATCAACACACAAACACTCCCACACATTCACTCTCCATGCATATACAACACAACCCACTTAAAGTTCTATCTCTCTCTCTCCCCCACCCCACTAGAACCGAACTCATCCTCAATTTTCTTTAACATATACATATACCAAAATCTTGTTTTGAATAATATAACTTAGTGTAAGTCGCAATATAACAAAAATGTCTAATAAGTTATCATTATAGCATTTTAGCCATGGATATTTTGAAGAAAAAAAATAAGATAAACTCATAATGCAAGAGTAGAAAAAATCTTATATTTTATGTATTTAGGCAAATTTATCAAAACTTTTTTTTATCTGATTTAACATCTCACAAAATTTAATAAAATTTAGTTTTACGTAGAATCTTTTGTTAATGTAACGTTTTCTGATTTCTTTAAAGGCTGTACAAATAAAAATGAAATGGTACTCATCTTCAGTATCTTTCTCATCATAAAACATACAATATCAAAGGTGTCTATCAATCCTATTTCTGCCATATCTGCCTGACTCAATTTTCAAAGGATGTGACGATAGACACAATTTGGAGAGAAAATATCTTAATTTTGTACTATATCAAGATAATTCTCAAAGGTAACACTATGTAAATAATCACTACTTATGGATAAATCTCTATTCCACTTTTGTACAAAACAATTATTTTCTTTTTAAATAATATACAAAGTCATTTAGATTTACTGAGAATGGATCAATAAATACGCTAAACCCAAACTGATCAAACAAGCTTTTAACCTTTAATACCAAGTTTATTTTACTTCTATTACAATCATATAACATATATATGTACATTTTTTTCGAGAATTTTATTATCATATCAGTATTTAAAAGCTTAAACAAATATCTGACAATTTTTACATAACAAGCTATGTAAAGTGGATATCTTTCCAATTCCCCGTACACTGATGCTGAGCAAGTAGTTCTTTTAACACCGAATAATTTCTTTTAAAATTTTAAATGTAATTTTCTTTATTTTCCCCAATCTTCAGCGTTATATTGTAAGACTGAACAAACAAAGAAATCGAACAGATTTGATAATTTGCTAAGTTTTAAATCTTTAGTATATGTATTATAAAAAAGACAGTTCTTTTCCAATCAAATATTCCTGAGATCAAAGATAAAATCACCAGTATAATTGAACACAGTTCCACTAATTATTTATTTTAGTTATAACTAATCACTAATTATTTTTTATAAATGATTATCATATGTAAAACATTCACTTCTTTTATAGGACAACGTTTACGAAGTACCATCACTTAAGTTGCGTCTGTATTGACCTATAAATCCAATTTACAACAGTATTCGTATAAATTATCTTGGTTATGCTGAAATTCCAAAGGAGACTTTCCAAATATAAACATATCATCTGCAAAATACAATGAAATGATGATAAAGTCATCAAACTGCAATCCATTTTCCTGCGAGTCCATAAGTGATAATTCCATATCCTCCATGAAAAGAGCGAATAATTTCAGTGACATGACCTCCCCTTGTAACAATAAAAAAACTGTTAGTGTCATTAATATTATGAACGCAAGATTTAACTTAATCATACATATGCCTTATAACTCATAAGTATTTTACCATTTACACCCAGTTTAGATAATTTGAACTACAGATTATCCCTAATGACGCTATCAAATGCCCTTCTGAAGTCAACAAATGCACAATACAAATGCTTATTATCATTTAAAAATTTTGAACAACAGTATGTAGAATAAAAACAGCATCTGCCGTAGACTTCCCTGATCTAAATTTGATATAATAATATTACTGTCACATCATTTTGTAATTCTTCCATTTAAAACATCTGTAAATATTTTTGTTTAACAACTTATAAGTTTTATACTGCATTAGTTTACAACATTATTTTTATCCCCTTACTTATACATAGGTATAATTACACCTTCTGCCCAGGAATTCAGATAAAAACCAGAATTGAAAATGGCGTTAAATATATAGCACAAATGAGATGCAATAATATCAATAGCCTCTATAAAATAGGACGTTAGTAAACAATCATTTCCTTGCGCCTTGCCATGCTTCAACTTTTTGACAACTTTAACTATTTCGTCCACTGTGAAATCGCAATTTAATTCCTCAAATGAACAATATAAATTAAAAATTTTGATTTTCACAAAATTTGCTTCATCATTACCTAAATACAGTTAACTTGCTGACAAATTTCACAGAAATATTTCCAAAATTCTTCTAGTGCAATACTAGAACTTTTATTTTCATGAAATAATGACCAGAAATCTTTGGGTCATTTCAATCGTAGACAAGGCTGTTTTTAGACTATGGAAGACCAAGGGGATGTTATATAGGTGATTATCATATCTGTAGGGGGGCTTTGTATGGATTACAACCAGTCTGTGGACCTTCATCTATGCATGGGCTTGGATTTTTGTGGCAAGACTTTGTCTAAAGGTGTTTTTTTTATATATCAGGGTTTTAAATGAATTTCATCTGGGCAAGACAATAATGTAAGGTATTTATATCAGTTTCTGCATCTCCCCCTGGGTAAACTTGCCAATGCCAGCATAACATTTGGTACACACAGTGTCCCCACATCTCTCTCCTTTATGGTACAACGAACAGTGGTTCTGCATCTCCTTCACCTTGGAGCGAATGTTTTTCCAAGATTGCTCCAGTAGTTTCAGCCTCCGAATGAACACACTTGTTGTTGTCACGGACGGTAAATCCCAAAAGTCCTGAACATTTTCCAGTAGGTCTGATTCAGTTTTAGCCGCTGTCTGGTAGGTTGCTTTTTGCAAAGCATCCAAGCCATATTTGTCTGAGAGGTTGAGGTAGCGGACAATTTTGTTAGGATGTGGTTTGGGGGCAGTGGATTCGACTTCACTAACAAGGAATTCCTCACATTTGTCTACAAGGCGATGGACATCATATTCCACTGCCAGTCGCAAAATGATTTCCACATTGTCCTCTGCAAATAACAGATACAATTAACTAGCACTAGTGTAGTTTAATAGACCACAATGTATGCAAAATCTTACTATAATCTTGGATCTGTTAATTTCACATCTTAACCATTCTGAAATAGTATTGTTTCTTAGCTTTACATTTTTTTTTATTCTTTTCATTTTATATTTTGATAATGATAATAACATGAAAAAGACAAAGCTATTATAATAATTATAATAATGAACAACTAAATACAAAGTACTGTCAGAGAATTGTCTTCCTACATCATAAAGAAGATTTGTATGCATAATTAAAACATACCGGTAGGCTACTTTCCAAGACATGTGACATGACAGTTGCAGGGTCACGTGATATTACCTGTGATGGGGGCCAGTACATCTGGGTAGATACAGCACAGAAACTGGACGATATCACTGTATGTCTTGTCCAGGAGGAACAATTCGACCGTGTCACCCGAGTTCTTGGCTTCCAGTCGTCTGCAAAATATCATAAACTGATTTTCATTAAATGAAAAAATTGTATGCCGGTGCATGGTGTTAGAAATTTGATAATGGGGATTCAATACACCACCAATATGCTCAATTCATGTGATAAAGTGAAAAATAGACCTGTTGCAATGAAGCAAAAATGTCAGTATCTTAAGAAGGCATCATTTTCCTCAGATTTTCAATTTCTGAAGATTTTTTTTTGATTTTTTTTTTTTGGTAGATCTAGCTCAATTCAGTTAGAGCATCACCTCGCACATTTTGCATAAATAAAAAAAACAACTATAGTTAACCCCCGATGAGTTTCATGGAAAACAAAAATGATATACAGTTTGACTGCGATTATGGTAGAAGCAATTATTATCATCATTATTGTCATCTAATAACATTATTATATCTCCCCAAATTTCAGTTTCCATGAAAACATTAAGAAGGCATCGGTGGGAACACTTAAATAAGCAGTAGATCTATATTGAGAAAAAGTAGATTTTACTCCTCTCTAGGAGGAAAACACACACACACACACACACACACACACATGGAATCTTTTATTACTTTACAGCAAGATATCTCATGTGTGACTCATATTTAACTATTATGATTTGTACTTCGGTATGCATGTTAAAATGGTCATAGTGATGCATATTTTCATTCCCCAGAAAGAGAAGCATAAGTAATCGCATTGTTCGTCCGTCTGTCTGTTACACTTCGTGTCCGTTCTGTATCTGCTACATGCATGAGTGGATTCTAAAGTAACCTGGTGGAAATATTTACTACATTGAGACAATGTGGCGCGATTAAGACCCGGGTTCGTATCTTAAAGGTCAAGGTCACAATCTTGAGTCATATGTCAAAAAGGGGAACATTTTGTCGTGTCCTGGTTCTAATTCCATTATGCATGGCTGGATTTTGAAATAACGAATGTTCTTCTAGAGAAGACGATGTGTAGTGCACAACACCCGAATCTTTATCTCAAAGGTCAAGGTCACAACCACAGTTTAAAGCTTTTTCTGTGCCCTGGCTTTTAATGTTGTTTTACATATAACGATTTTGAAATAACTTGGCACAAACAGGCTTCCAGATATGTGACACATGCGAGAACCACATCTGTAGCTTCAAAAAGTAAAGGCTACAATAATCTTCAAAAGGAGAAGATGGTCCTGTCAGACAACAAATCATTTGAAGATATCAACAAATGGTTTGGAGAGATCTTCAAATGAATTAATGATATCAGGCCTGTAGAAAGTGCCGAGGTTGTGTTTATTTTGGTACATCACTAAACTGTTCGGCCGAGTTTCAGGTCGCAGTCGCTGATAATTGAAAAGTTTACACGCATATACATACACTCTAATATTCCGTGCAATAATATAATGTTGTATTGGGGTTTACCGTCGCTGCGATAGTATTTCAATCATATAGCGACGTTCAGCTAATTACAGATGGAGGAAGACCCCGAGTACACAGAGGTACCCGGGTAGAACCACCGACCTACCACAAGCCAGCTGGAAGGCTTCCTCACATGAAAAATCCGAAGTCCCTGCCGGGATTCGAACCCACAGCGGTGAGGGGCTGAGAGATAACTTAATATTGAGCAACTCACCTTTGAAAAGTAACCATTGGTCTGTTTCTTTCCCTTCCGTCCATCTTTGCTAGTGTTTATGGTAGAGAATGACCGGTGCGAACGCAGAAAGCCTGCCTATATAGCGATTTCCGCAGAGAGCCCGCCGATCTGGTTATGCACCGTGATTATTTCAGTCCCAAACACAAACACTTACCAAAAAAACAATAGCTCAAATCAAAATCCCCATATGTACAAACCGAGTTACGAAATGATACCTCACTACGTGAGGTACACACACACACACACACACACACACACACACAGAACTAACCTCTTAAGGACAGGAGACACCAAAGACAGGACCACTCTAGATACATATAGAGGACGCCCCTCTACAATCAGCCTCAAATCCGATGTGTCATTTGATTGGCTGAACGGATGATCCATGTCGTCTGCTACAGTCGCTTTTTCTGCAACGTCTTTTGATTCTTTCTCGTCATCGTCAGCAATAACAGAGACGACTTCATCTTCTACGACGTCATCAGCAGTGTTTAATACTGAATCTAAGTTATCCCGCGTATCCATGCTCAAAAAAATCTAACACAACAACAACAAAAAAAGACAAACAGAACAGACCATACAGTTAATTCAACTTTTGTTTCTCTATATCTCGACTATAAATGATTTTCGCCACAAAAGCTTGAAGTCCTGAACTCCAGAGACCACGCTGTCTTGAAATTGATGAAGATAATCATAAATCTATATCACTAAATTTTGATGTAAACTCCAAATGTTCATTGACAGTTAGAACCCTGATATGTATTTATTTACACACAGGCTGTGTAAGTCTGCCCACTATCATTATAACCCACTTGTCGGGTCCATGGAGTGGCCATAAACCAGGGACTGTCCGCAGTGGTCAACAGGTCTTGGTCCTGGTTTATCTCACCTGGATCCTGGCATCATACATTTCCTGTTTACAACGTGAGATCCACCCATTCAAACGATGCTTAAATCCGTGTATGTATATACAATGTCCATCTAGTCGTTTAGGCCAACTTATGAAAAGCTATCCATACTGATTAATAATTAAATCCTTTTGAATATCAATATCTTTGCACTTCTGTCATTACAAACCAAGACTTTATTCTGTATATTCATTTTTTTTTTTTCAAATACAAAGGTAAGGAATGGCACTAATCATTAGTCGTACTTTTGCTAACTGATCACCTCTGCACTTTGTCATTCGACGTGTTTCTTTATCTCTACCAGGGGTATGTATAGCAATTTGATTTTACGTATAGGGTGCACAGAGGGTGACACAGAAAGAAGGTCTTGTGGGTCTTCAAAATATTCCAAGGTACAAGTATTAGAGGACACTGATCATTCAATATGTTGGACCTGTCACCAATCTCTTTTCTCGCACTTAAAATTGCTGCTAGTTTTCTTCGCAAGTATTTACGTTCATCAAATAATGTCTTTTGTTTTTATCTTTAGTTTGTTTTACAAGGGTATGGTCCCCCTGTGAGCCACTCCACCAGTATTCTGACAGATGTGCGGTCAACCGCGTGTAGATCCTACTGATGACGCTCAGTTCTTTTGTTTCAGCCGTTCAAAGTCAATGCGTTATCAAAGAAGTGTTTGAAAATACAGTCGTGATCAACAGAACAAGCTACTTTGTCCCCATTTTACCTGTCCCATTCTGTCCTTATAGATGCGCGAGCACGCGGCTGCATCGATTCAAAATTACAAGGGCGCCGTACCCGACTGAGCGTCCGAAGGTTATGGATTCGAATCCCGTTCGAGGGAAATATAGTTCATGAACTGTTCAGGCGTAAAGTACTGATCTAGCAAAGGAACCGTCGAGAGGGATCAGTATAAGTTGTGAGAACTTGTTTCCCAACCGACGCACGAGTAAAATAAAAAAGTTAAATACTCAGTTACAAAAGAAAGTGTGCACTTTTTAATTTCAATATTTCATTTTTGCACACTTTACTCGTGTATATTTGTAATCGATCTAGCCCAAAATCTACCATAAAGCATAGAAAGATTTTGAACTAGATCGATGACAAATGCACACGAGATATAGAGTGCGCGAAAATTGAAACTAATATGTATGCACACTTTCTTTTGGAACTGAGTGAATATAGATGCCCATTTATGATACATATGAATTGATAGACGAACTTGTGACTCTTTAAAAACACAAGATCTTTGATATGGATGTAAACTGAAATTTCGACATTGTACTGCATAACAACTGTACACTCGTACATATCCACGTTGAACGAGGATACACTTTCTCTTTATCTAGACAGTCTTTTTACTCCTAAAGGCACATATGTAACCTAAATATATAAACACAACCTGTTAATAAAAATGGAAAGCCATGGTTATCTTATACCGTGCAATATATCAATCTGAGTTAGCATTCTATGATTTCATTTTGACATTATATCAAACGAAGAAAACAAAATCAGCAGTGTGTTTAATAATATTTTTAAACCAAAATATACGAGATATGATTCGGATCCATCATTGTATCAATTGACATTTTCGATATATTGAACGAAATCGCCCATGTAGCAATCCAAAGTAGCATTTGATGTTTTCATTTTGACATTATATCAAACGAAGATTCTTTTACACGATTCCAGGCGAACCACGTGTAGAATCATTTGTAGTGGTAAATCTTATTCAATTGACCTTTTATTGATAAAAGTTTAATATCCTTTGCGCACCGGGTCAATCTTTACAGCGATTGAAAAACAGGGACTTGCTCCTTTATGTTTTTTGTTTGTTTGTTGTTTGTTTTTTTTTAATCCTAATGTCCACATGAAAACTTATGTGGACAATAGTATTTTTTTTAAAAAAAAAACAAACATACAGGAGATGTGATTGAAACGGGTAAAAAAAATCGTTGCCTCAGAAACGGGTCAATCTTTATAGTGAATGCCAAACGGGTAAAAATATCGTGGCCTCAGAAACGTGCCAATCTTTACAGCGATTCCCTGCAACGTTATGAAGTTTTTTTTTAAAAGGGTAAAAAAAAATTGTTGCCTCAGAAACGGGTCAATCTTTATAGTGAATGCCAAACGGGTAAAAATATCGTGGCCTCAGAAACGTGCCAATCTTTACAGCGATTCCCTGCAACGTTATGAGAAGGGTGTCTTTTTTGCAGGTAAAAACCGCGAGATTCGACAACGTTAAAATTAACTCAAATACGTTTTTTTTTTTCGGTTGTCGATGTTTTTCAGCATTGAACATGTTAACCTTCATTTGTGGACACAATTTAACTACTGAAGTGTATGAAAACGCATGTAAAGGCTATATAATGCACCATCCTAGACGCTTACGAATGTCAAATATTTTGTTTTAACATACAATAAGATTAACGTTGATTAACGTTGAAAATGGTTAAAAATACGTTTTTCAACGCTACAGGTGTGTAGTTCAGTAAAGCATGTAATCAGTTTTTGTTAAATATAAAAACACCTGTAGCGTATAAATGTATAGAATAAGGCAATCATTAATGATCAATAATTCAAAGATAATCAATATAACCAATTAATATTAATAAAAAGTAGTTTATTCTAATGATCTATCAATTGGTGATCCACGGCAATTGTAATGTTCTCCACATGTGGGTATGTGGTTATTTGTATACACCTAGATCCTTGTATAAAGGAATAAGTCTGGACCAAAAGACGGGATGATTTTTTGTACATTTATTATACACTAACTATAAGCACAGCATACTTGTTTCATACATACATTCTGACTTCTCTATATCTAAAAGTCTAGTCTGTGAAGGTTCCATGCATTGATGCTGGCCACGCCAGTAGGCGGGGCTTATCAGGAGTAGCACCACTACAGCAACCATTTAAAAAAACATTCAAACTCGCATAACGTGACTTTATTCAATTAAAAAAAAAAATAGGCAATTTGATTTTTTTGATTAAAATTCGCAAATTGACGTTTTTAATGATTTTTTTCTGATTAAATTCAATATATCCTATATCTCCAGAAAACTGAAACTTTAAATAAACAAATGGAAACGCATATATAACCTGAATATCAAATTACATTTTAAGTCATTTTAATAAAACTTTTCAAATTAAATATATCAATTTTGCGATTATTTTTCTAAAATTAATTATTTTCAAGGTTCCTACGCTAAAATGGGGTCAGGTTTTGAGGAGAGAAAAATTTACCTTTTTAACTACGTAACAGGCATTCACTGTAGAGAAGATTGGCCCGTTTCTGAGGCAACTATTTAAAAAATAAAGTTAGTCCTAAAACCAAGTGCATGTGTGTTACAGAGCCAACGCCAAAATGAACGGTAAATTAGAGGAAGATATATGTAATAACAAAGTTACCTCCCTTGTTACAATTCACGCCATGTGCATTAAATTCAAACGTATCTAGATTATATCAATTAAAGGAGTTTGTAAGTATGCTTCAATATCCATTTATCAAAATGATTCTTTTAAGAAATGGGTATTAAATTAATCGCAAATTATTTTCAAGTAAATAACCTTGTTTATTTGTGTGACAGACGCGGTTACCAATTTACCATTTCAAATTTTTTCCAGACATGATTAGAAAAGTCCACATTGTCAACTCCATAAGCGTAGGGGTTTTCTTAAGTGGTAGCCCGCTTGCCCGTGTCGGATTAAAATCACTTTGGGCAAGTGATTTTTCAAAGAAGATAGCCCAGCGGGCAAGTTCATCTTTATAAATGAAATCCTTGTTGTTTTTTTCTGTTGTTGTTTTTTTTTCTCCCAGGAACAAGTGCTTGCACATTGTGTTTGATACATATTAACTTTAATTCATCTTAATATTACAAGCGTTCAGAATGCCAAACAATTAATCTCTACTGAGATCCACTCCGGTTATTTTTTTCGTATTGGCCTCCGCTGGATCTCTACCCAGGCCTTATATAAAAGCTTAGGAAAATTTATACCTATACCCTTACCTCGTTTCGGCCGTTCAAATAGATTGTTTTAGATAGATATAGTAAGTTAACCCGTGCCGGGTTAAAATCACTGCGGGCAAATGATTTTTCAAAGAAAATAGTCCGGCGAACAAGTTTATTTATGCAAAATTGAAATGAAATCTTTCTTTTTTTTTTTCTTTTTTTTTCTGTAGTGTATTGGGGTAAAATGCTTGCAAATTGTCTTTGATACATATTAACTAAAATCCACCTTAATAGTGCACATATTTAGTTTTAAACATTAACAAACACCAACTAACTTCAAGATCGGGCAAACTTTTTTCACTGGGGGCTAGTAGATGTTCAAAGTAACTGCCCTCTGGACAAGAGAAAGTCAAATCCTTAAGTAAACCCCTGTAGATATATTTTTCTTTCCATTTAATTCAACATCATTGTCTTAGCTTGCCGATCTTATGAAATACAGCGACGGAAAACACCAAACCGCTCACCTCATAATTTTAAACAGACATTTTGTAAATATTGATCATGTGACTAGTGGCGAAGCAGTTTAAATTACAGTTTGGTTCAGCTACAACTGTTCAACCATAAAAGGTATATGCTCTTTGCCAATAAATCGGCCCTGGCAAAATCAAAAGGATTTTGCTGTATAAAACGATTTTTCAAAATAAATTTCATGTGAAATATGTTATTTACTTATAGATAGGGAAAACCACACACCGCTGTATACCGCATAAACCACGAGGTGAACCGAACTGTATTTATCCAATCATGGATTAATCACATGATTACCCTCACATGTAAACAATATGGCGGTTTAAATGGCGAGTTTGGAGGTTTTGTGAGTCCGTAGCTTGTTAACTAGTGAAATCGACAAGCAAAGACAATGATGTTGAATTAAATGGAAAGAAAAATATACCTACTTAACTATATTTGGGTGGATTTTTATGTGTGCATGCTAAAACAATTGATTTGAATGGCCGAAACAAGGTAGGGGTATCGGTGTAAATTTCCCGAAGCTTTTATATAAGGCCTGGGTAGATATCCAGCGGAGGCCAATACGAAAAAAATAACTGGAGAGGATCTCAGTAGAGATTAACCAAACCATATGTATTGAAACATCAGTTTTTTGTTTCATTTAGTTTACATAGTAATGGCTAGCAATCATTTACTGATTAATATGGCCATATTTAGACCTTGCTTTCAAGGATAAACTACAAGTTTGGTCTTGTTTAAGTTTACCAATACACAGGAGACAATTTCCTTGGTAGAACCAGTACTGAGTACTTTGAGTTCCCATAGCACCCCATATTATTACCCTGCAAACATGTATGAGGGGGGTAAAGACCATATCTGCAGAGTTAGGCAAGACCCGATATAATTTGGTGATTTAAATTGACCAATCAGTGACTAGGGAAAAATTTAAAGTGTATGTTTATTATGTAAAATCATACACCAGCATGTAGATAAGGTGTCTGGAAGTGCTCTTTGATTAACATAGGTTTACATCTCATTTCAAAGTAAAATGGTCTATACTGGAATCATTTTGTCATTTTCTGATCTGTCCCTGAAAAGGTATTTCTTTATAACTTTTGTCATTTGAAACTTATCTTAACCAAATTTTGAACATGTATACCTAGTGTGATGGGTCTAGGTCAAGATTACTAAAATCAAAATTTTGTTACCCAAAAAGAAATTTCTTTTAAACGGTCATAAGTAACCTCTATATCTGTATGATAATGTTGTAGTCTTTTACACAATCTTGGCCAAATTTAGAACATGTATACCTTGTGTGAAGATAAAGCTTTGATGTGCTGTTTGGGTCGGATGGGTCAATGTATATTCAATTGTCAATAAAAACAAGAGGGCCATATGGCCTTAGATTCCTCACCAGAGTACTTCAGCTTATTTAAAATAATTCTAGTCACTTGATTTTACCTGGTTTCTTCCAGCAGCAATCAAATTCAAGTTTGAACTTTCAGAAAGAAAGAATTCTTAAGTTAGTCAGTCATCTGGAGGCCTCAATTTTCAAGGGGTCACAAATGCTTATGTGATTATGGTATGAAACCTTGAGGTTATCAATGTTGCAAAACTAGAATTAATTCTGAACAGGAGAGAAGAATTTTTAAATTTTCTATATAGAGTATAGAAGGAAACTAGATGACCCCTATGTGATTCATTTTGAAGGATCAACTTTATTTTAGCAGTTATGGTAGACATTCATGAGATGATCATTTGTGCCAAAGGAAATTTAATTCTGACCATTGGCTTCATAGAAGAATTTTGAAATATTCTATATAGAGTATATTATTATAGGAAATTAGCCAACCCACTAGGGGCCTCATTTTTTAAGGAATCAACATCATTTTAGCAATTAACACGATGCCAAAACGCCCCGAAATGAATATGCATATCAGTTTAACCAGTGAAAACCTGTACATTCCTCCGACAAACAAATGCATGTGCATCTTGCTTTCATTAGTTACCTTAGTTCAACAACCTCCAACAAATATTCGGGGCGTGCATATACCTGTTTTGGCGTCAAGTTAATTATGGTAGAGTGCCAAAGGAAATTAAATTCTAATCATCCTTTTCAGAGGAGAAGATTTTTGAAGTTTTTAAAATCAAATTCTGTTGGTTTCCATGTCAACCAGATTTCTGCATGGATCAAGTTTATTTTAGCAATTTTTTGTGAAGGTTCATCCAAGGATGATTCATGCAAAGGGATTCAGAGGAGATGTTTCAAACATATTGTTAACTGACTGGTGATGGTCACCAAGTAATGGCAATAGCTCACTTGGTCTTTCGAACAGGTGAGCTAAAAAAGACTTTTTTTTGTCCAAAAAAGAATTTCTTTATTACTTTTGTCATATATAACATATCAAGACTAAATTTGGAACATGTATACATACCTTTTTAGCTCACCTGAGCACTTTGTGCTCAAGGTGAGCTTTTGTGATCGCCGTTCGTCCGGCGTGCGTCGTCAGCAATTTGCTTTAAACGACATCTCCTCTGAAACCGCTGGACAGAATTTAATGAAACTTGGCAGGAATGTTCCTTGGGTGAGGCTCTACAAAAGTTGCTAAAATAAAGTTGATCCATGAAGAACTCTGGTTGCCATGGCTACAAAAAGAAAAATAATTTGAAAATTTTAAAAATCATCTCCTTCAAAACTACTGGCCAGATTTTAAAATAATTTGGTACAGATGTTCCTTGGGTCAACCTCTACCAAAGTTGCTAAAATTATTTCGATCCGTAAAAAAACATGGCCGCCAGGGGCGGGGCTTATTTGCCTTATATGTATATAGAGAAACCTTTAAACAACATCTCTGAAACCACTGGACAGAATTTGATTAAACTTGGCAGGGATGATCCTTGGGTCAACCTTCACAAAAGTTGCTAAAATAAACTTGATCCATGTAGAACTGTGGTTGCCATGGCAACAAAAAGAAAAAAAAATGAAAACTTTAAAAATCATCTTCTTCAAAACTACTGACCAGATTTTAAAATAAATTGGTACAGATGTTCCTTGGGTCAACCTCTACCAAAGTTGCTAAAATTTTTCCGATCCGTAAAAAACATGGCCGCTAGGGGCGGGGCTTATTTGCCTTATATGTATATAGGGAAAACTTTAATCAACATTTCCTCTGAAACCACTGGACAGAATATGATTAAACTTGGCAGGAATGATCTTTGGGTCAACTTTCACAAAAGTTCCATAAATAAACTTGATCCATATAGAACTCTGGTTGCCATGGCAACAAAAAGAAGAAAAAAATGAAAACTTTAAAAATCATCTTCTTCAAAACTACTGGCCAGATTTTAAAATAAATTGGTACAGATGTTCCTTGGGTCAACCTATTTATCTCAGGTGAGCGATTTAGGGCCATCATGGGCCTCTTGTTAACTTTAGTGTGCTGTTTGTGTCTGAAGGGTCAGTGTTATTAAAAATAGATTTCTCACTGTCCCCAAAATGTTTTTTTTTTTTTTTTTTTTTTTTTTTTTTTGTCAGGCATGAGATATTATAATCACGTTTGGTACTTGTATACTTTGTGAAGTGATAAAGCATACAGTGTGCTGTTTGGGTCTGATAGGTTTAAGTCATTGATACTTATGTAACAAATTTGACCCAGCCCAGGATTGAACCCGGTTCACCGGCGTGCAAGTCCAATGCTCTAACCACTGAGCCAAAGAATCGACTCCCTGACGCAGTTGTCAGAGGTTGTATTTACACCTGTGACGACGCATCATCACACTTAAATAGATTGTCCCCAAAACTGAATTTACTTTCTATCAGGATCAAGTTTGAATTATAATATGTATAGCTAGTATGAAGATAAAACTTTGAAAAGCTTTTGGGTCAAGGTCAAGATCATTAATACTAAATATAGACATTGTTACTGTCAACTGCCTGCCCCTAAAAGGGATTTTTCTCAAAAACTTTTGTCTGGATGAAAAATCGTATTCAAACTTGCAACATATAGAATTTGTGTGAAGATAAAGTTTTGAAGAGTTGTTTGGGTGTGATGGGTCAAAGTCACTATTACAAAATATGAAGGTTCATTATCGTAATAATGTCTAACAGGTATTATTTCATATATTGTAACCATGTTTGGACATCTTGTATGAAAGGTCAATAGTATGAAAGGTTCTAGCTTTATATGCAAGGCTTTAATTTAATAATCAGTGCATGAATTGGATTAAGATTCACATTATATTTTTCCAGCACTACTTTCTATTATCTTTTAGAAGCATTTTGTTAACTTAAACCATGGTTACTGGCTCTCAACATTTAGAACATACTTCCATACTGAGACAGAGCAGTATGTGGGGGTAGAAGTCATTTCTGTGACAGTTCTAGTTGTTCCTTCATTTGTGTAAACATTCAATTAAAACTTTTGGAGACTGGACTTTTCACTCTGCAAATGGATTAGACTTCACTTCTGTTACTTGTAAATTTAATCAATCTCTTGTATTTTCATTAGGAACCAATTAATACTCCTAAATTTGAAGCCATAGTATTACCTAAACTGGAATATTCCTATGAATCTGGAACTCTTTATCAAAAGCCACAAACATGTATATCAAGTCCATGTCAACAAGGGAAGTCTAATTATAATAACAAAAGTTCACCAAGTGGCAGATTTTACATGTATGTACTAAAAACTACTGTATGTAAACCAGCTCCATAGTATGATATCTCTCCTGTATTTTTCATAATACCCCAGTATGGATTCATGATGATTTGTTTGTTAAAAATTTGATTCCTAATAGAAAAAAAGAGAATTTATTCAATCATTGTGTCATTCCCTTTTCCAATGTTTAAGGAATTTTGTATATATATATACAAAATTCCTTAAACATCTTGTTAAACAGAAATATAGTTATATTATCTAATACTGATTTCCATTACAGTTCAGAGGTGATTTTGTCACCATGGCCACGCCCAAGTTGACAACCCTGCTGGTTCGGCACCTCCCCGCAGAGCTAGAGAGTCAGGAGAAGATTGACCTCATCTGTCACTTTGGGGCAGATCGTGTCCGACCTATGGGTACCAAGGGTCGCATGAAGCACACAGCATTTGCACAGTTCAGCACGCCAGAAGCAGCAGAGCAATGCCTTGCTCGTCTACACCAGCTGGAGGTCCTCGGTCATAAACTTGTGGTTGAGTACGCCAAGTCTGACCAGATGAAGCATTTCCCTACTGCCCTTGCTGATGAGAAAACTAAACAAGTTACCAAAGAAGCTTCAGATGGTCCCATATTGGACAATATTGCCACAGTACATGCAGAAACTGTTGTCAACAGTGATCCAACTTACAAGAAACATGATATACCCTACACAAGGAAACCAACATTGCACTATCTCTACCCACCTCCAACAGTCTCTATCTTGACTAATATTGCTAATGCCTTAGCATCACATCCCAAGTTTTATACCCAAGTGCTTCATTTGATGAACAAATTGAGTTTACCATGCCCTTTTGGAGCCGTGACCTCCTCACCCCCTTGGCTCTTGACAGTAACAGTATACAAAAGAGTGGTGCAAAGAGAAATACAAGAGGAGACATTGGTTATACTGGGGAGATTGAGGAAGTAGAGATGGAACAGAGTAGCACAGAAGAGTCGGAAATTGAATCAGACACTGATAGTAGAAAGTTGGTAAATGTATCAGGCGATACTCAGCCACCAAGAATGAAATTAAAACGTCCAAGAAAAAAGATGCGATTAGTGCAGCCGGACATGACCACAATGGTAAAACCAAGTGTAGTTCCACAGCCGAATGATGTGTTTGAGGATGTTGATAAATTGAAACCATCTCATATTGTGTTTAACATCTCAGAGAAAAATATAATAGAAACTACTCAACAGGTGAATAGAAATCAGCATGAAACTCTCCCTGAAAGTGAGGCTGTCACAGTTGTGGAGGGAGGTTTTGGTAAAGTTGAACCACCACAAGTTAAATCTAATCTCACAGAAGAAATAAATAAGCCAGATGTTAACTACAAGATCGATCCAAAGAACTTCCTATCAAAGAAAAAGATTATCTCTGGTCGCTTGAAATCTGAACAAATGAAGGAATTTTCTGTATTTAAAAAGTACTCGCCAGGAGATCCAGCAAGTAGACTGTACATCAAGAATTTGACCAAACATTCCACAGAGCAGGAGCTGGTTGACTTATTCGGTCCCTATGTAGACTGGACGTCCCATCTGGCCCAGGAGGCTTTTGATATAAGACTTATGAAGGAGGGCAGAATGAAGGGGCAGGCTTTTGTTACCTTGCCAGATGAGGATTCTGCTCGAAACATAGTGAAGGAATGTAATGGTTTTGTCATGAATGGAAAACCTATTGTTATTCAGTTTGCTAGGTCAGTGAAGGCCAAACAGGTGGATAAACCAGATGATGACAGATAGAAGTCATACAGTTTGATGTGAATGTCAATATTAGAATTCTATCACAGAAAATTCTTACATTTATATTACCAAAATTAAAATGATTTCCATCAAGTGTTTTATGAACACATTTCATATTCATAATAAATACTGTCTGGTAGACCAGCCCCTTTTTTTTTTGAGTTGATCAACATTAGGATGGAAAACGTAACTGGTATATCTCCTGTTGAATATGGTTTTGTATTGTACTGAAAAATAAAGATTAAACATCGCCCATTATTTTATGTTCCTGTACAGATCTCAAAACATATTTAATGTACCCTACTTCAAACAAGTTATAATAATGTAGCAAGGTGTCATAGACAATATCAGAATCTCTTTGTCACATGCAAATGCTATTTGCAAGTACAAGGTTTGCAATAGTTTATGTAGATATACAGCAACAAGATGGCTGAAGGCAATATGTCAAGCCCGTGACTTAAAGTGCACCTTTCACCTCCAAGTGTGACCTTAACCTCTTGATCAAGACACATCTAATTGAGGAAAATCTGACTGCCATTTGCTTTGTGCGTTCCTTTCTTCTTACATATTTCAAATTTTTCACTGTGTGGGTTCAAATCCCAGCAAGGTCATTCGGATTTTCATGTGAGGAAGCCTTCCAGCTGGATTGCAGCAAGTTGTTGCTTCTACCTGGATGCCTCTGTGCATTTGGGGTCTTCCTCCACCTGTAATTAGCTGGACGTTGCTTTATAACTGAAATACTGTCAAAGTGACAATTAACTCAAATAGTCGAGTCAAATTTTTCATCACTATCAAAAATATCAAATAACCCAAATGGTGGGGGCATCTGTGTCCAATGGACACATTTCTAGTTTCTACTTCTAGCAAGTTATCTTGGCTGGAGAAGATTGTGCCCTTGACCTTATTAAAGGCTATCAACTGATCTTAAGAGCAGACAAAAATTGAAGAGAGTTTATCAAGATGTTTTAAGAATGCAACTGAAGATAAAATAACTTTGACTTAATGAAAGTATAATAATTCATATTGTGGATGTAATTTTGTACTTGATGAAACTGCCGTGATATACATGCAGTGAAAAGTTATTCAGTTTCAAAGATTTAGGAGAGACAGAGTGGACAGGATTATGAAAGACAACTAGAAAATAAAAGCTGACGGTTAGACAGCATGCTTGGCTATGCCCTTATTGATTAGTTTAACAAAATAACTTTGCACATACAACTTGAACCAAAATTTCTAAGTTCAAAAGGGACCAAAGTTTACAATATATTCATACAAAGTTACCTAACTTGAGGGTCTAATGACCCTGAACAACTTATGAAGTTAAGTTTATCCCAAATGCAGGATTGTACGATAGAACATTTCATCACATGACATTACGCTCAAACAGCTGTTTCTGGTTTATGAATATGTTAAGGGGCATCAGACAACCAAGGTAGATAACTTTTGATGAAACATATCTCAGTATCCAGGCATGCGATTAATTTGAAACATCTTTAATACATTTAGGGGCATCATACTATCAAGGTAGATAACTTTTGATGGAATATATTAGAAGTTATGGTCCCTTTTTTAACTTAGAAATTTTGGTTAAAGTTTTGCATGCAAGGTACTTTCATGCTTATATCTCAGAGTCCAAGCATGGGATTGACTTGAAACATCTTTAATATGTTAAGGGGTATCATACTATCAAGGAAAGTAACACTTGATGGAATATATTACAATGGCCCTTTTCTTGGATACTTGGTTAAAGTTTTGCATGCACAGTGTTATTATGCTTATGTCTCAGGAACTAGGCATGAGATTGATTTTAGACATCATAAAAATATTAAGGGGTATCAGACTATCAAGGTATAACAGTTTTGACTATTTTTATATACAGGGTATAGATGGGCAAGAATTGAAATAGATTTCATTTGATTTACCAACAAACATTTTGGATAGTCGAGCGTGCTGTCCTCTGACAGCTCTTGTTTCTAATTCTTTAAATTCATGACTCGATGAATATTACTTTACAAACCTTTAAATGGTATATGAAACAAAGGATTTAAAGAATCTAAACTACAAAATTGTATGAGCAAAACTAGAAAGAGCCATCTGATCTGGGTCTGCTCTGTTTACCAATAAAGTAAAACCTGATAATGAGACCACTATTGGGTCCATCTGAAAGTGGTCTTATTATTGAGTTGGTCTCATTGAGTTATGGTCTTTTCATAAATATTTCATTTCAATGTTGATCAAATTCAATACTTTTTTAATTTGATAGATGAAAATAACATCTCTTGAATCAATTTTATGTTTTTAAAAAAGTTTTGTTATGAAAATCCTGATTATTTTTATAAAACTTTTTTCACATTTAAAATTAAAATCTATGGTCATATTATGCCGATTAAAAATCTACCCATGTTAAATTTCTCTAATTTTCCTATAATTATCAAGCTGATGGCTTATTCATTTGTTGTAGTCTAGTAATAAGTTTTTTTAATCATCCAGTTGCCTCCGACTTTTCCCCATGCTGTTTTGATTCAAGAAAATTTCTTTAGAATTTAAAGATCTGAATGTTTGATTTCAGTTTTAAATGTCTTTGGAAAATAGTTATGAAAGTGATTGACTAATATGACGGGATATCTAATTCTATTTAAGTTAAGTTTTCGTGGGAAGTCTTCCTGCAAATTAACGACTGTCAAAACATTAGACAATCGAAACGTGTCACGGTGATTGTTACTGCTAATCAGGGGCAGCTCATCTGGACATATAACAAATACTCATTAGCTTGACAGGAAATACATCTGTACATCCTAAGATTGCTCTCTGTTACGTAATATTACCCATTAGTTTCACTCTTCATCGAATCTTATCTACCATATTATCAAAACATCCGAATTACGGCACATGCGACTTTCACCTGAAGCGGAAACCAAGTGTCGTTAAAATGACAACTTGAATCAACTTTTTCACAGGACCATCGTTCGCATTATTGAGGTCAAAAGAAGACTAAATTTACGATTTGGTCCGATTTTAGTGGTCTTTTTACGCAATTTTGAGTTGCCCACTTTAATGAGGTGAGCAACCATTGAAATATATAGAGAAAAATTCAGGTCCAAGAAAATGTGCCTGTAATATTGAGTTGGTCGTGAAAATAAGTTAGTCGCAGAGTGAGGTTTTACTGTATATTAAAATGAGTCTATATGAAGTAAAGGATTAATATGGGGAGGTTAAAACAAACAAAAATATTTGGAATTATAGTATAAATATATTTATTACATAATGACTTAAATTGTTTTAAGTTGTGATATCATAATTACCAAATGAAATATATTAATGTCATACACAATTTGAATATTATCATGCAAGACTAACAGTACAAAAAAAATTGTGTAACCAAATACTTAATTTCCCAAAACATCCCCACAAAACATGCAGATTTCATGAACACTAGGTATTCAACCCATTTGAGGGAAGTAAAATTCCACAAACCAGCTCGCACTGGTGAGTGATTGTAGGAAAAATAAAAACATTTCTTTCCAATTTCCTTGATTTAACTTCTGGTATCTCAAACTTTGGAAGGGCTTGGCTAAACTAGTGATAATTTTAAGAATTTTACATCCCTGCATTTATCCAATTTCTTTTATCACAATAGGTATACATTTTTTTATCAAAAAGTCTTGAATATTGTTGTTGTACCATCACAACTGTCAAAGGAGTTAGAGGCAATGTCTGCTTTAGCTCAGATTGTCATTAGATGGGAAACACTATATTCCATGTATATGAAATGAAACACTGGAATGATTAAAACAGGTCGGCTGCAAAGTACAGGTGATGTCTGGCAGTAGTTCAACTGTAGTCTGTATATAGTTTGGTTTTGATACATTCGCCCTTGTTAAAATTCCTTTTTCATATCTGAAAATAAAAATGAACCTGAGAGATTCATGTCCATCATATTTAGCATAAGTAAAGAAGGAAATAGACACATATGTATAAATAAACAATAACAAGAACGGTACCACAAAATACACATTTTGTTTTTGTAGGACCAAGTCAAGATGCTTAGTGTAATTCTGGAAAGACTTGAATTTTTGAGCTAGTTGTCAAATTTATCAGGGATAATATAACAATTAACATTGGGACCATGTTTTGTGATGAATTGTCAGATTTAGAGTGGTCACACTCACTGGTAATTATGCATTATTTTTTATCATTATTGTTTCCTCATTTTGATCCCAGAGTGCCTGTGACTCTAGGCAACAGAATTTCTGTCATTTGGAGACTATGTCTACTTGAGACAGATAAAGTGCTGCCACACTGCAGTATCATGCCCTAGATATTTGACATGATACCACACCCAGTCACAGTATCCTGACACCAGGCCAACCAGTCCTGGAACTACCCTTATATGCTGAGTGGCAAGCAAGGGAGCTATGCCAGTACCATTTTTTTTAATACTTTGATATGTTGCGGCCAGGGATCTCATGACATCGCAATCCCGAGGAGGACACTCTAACCACTCTGAGATACTGTACCAATAAACATTGCATCTAACTTAAGGAAAGATTGGATTAGGTTTATGAGTTAGAGAGCAAATGGACACTATCCATATTGTAGGTGAATCCATGTTATGCTGCGTGTATAAAGACTAGAACTATCACTGAAAATGACTTATACCCCTGCATACTGCTTTAGTACAGAAAAAAGCCTTGCAGGGGTATATTGATCATGAATATCATAATACCAAAGTGACACTGCTCGTATCCTCCCTATCTGCGTGAAATTCAATACAATCAGATTTTTTTTTCAAGCACGACTTGAAACATTTTATCTTGACTTAACAGTAATTTCTGTCTTACATTAGTCCTACAACTATAAACATTTTTGTTTTTGTTCGAGGGGGAAGGGGGGTGTAATATGCACACTCATCTTCAAATGATTCTGTAGATGGACGAATTTCATTGATACATACCACTTTGTTCAATAAGTTTTCCTTTCCAAGATTTTTCCAGCCCAGCCAGGAATTTCTCAAATACTTGAATACAGGTCTTCATAGATGTTCGCTTGTAATCTGGGAATGTTGAAATAGTATGGTTAACTAAATCACCAACGATAATAACAATGGGGCCTCTGTGGCCGGAGGGTAAAGTCGCTGACTCACCCTCACTGTGTGGGTTCGAATCCCGGCATGGTCACTTGGATTTTCATGTGAGGAAGCCTTCCAGCTGGCTTGCAGTAGGTCGGTGGTTCTACCTGGATGCCTCCGTGCATTCGGGGTCTTCCTCTACCTGCAAATAGCTGGACATCGCTATATGATTGAAATACTGTCGAAGCGACGATAAACTCAAATAGTCAAGTTGATAATATCAACACTGCCATGTCCCCACCACTCTTAATTTCTTCTTTTAGGAAATACTTATAGACCATTTCATCCCAAATACAATCCAAGGATACCATGTTAACACAAGGCAGTCCAAAGGACAGCTATATCCCCCGCCGGTGGCCAAATATTAGAATTTGTTTGGTCATAGGATTATGTTCACCTTAACCTGGCATGGTTGTAGCAGACATAGAAGATCAGTGTAAGACAATTTAACTTTCCGGAGTTATGTATGAATCTCAGAATTCGGAGGCACATATATTAAAAGTTTACTGACAAGTTTTACATGGGAAACAGTACAAAAAGTGAACATCAATGAAGTATAGGATGTGTTAGGTAACCACAAAATACATGTGTAACTCAATTAAAAACTTTATGTATCATGACATAATTTGTATGATTGTGAACATGACACGAGACATCGAGATGACATGAAAAAGTGGAGGCTTAAACATTTGACCTTCAAGGATGACCTTGACCTTGAGCCAGCGTGACCGCCTCATGCTTCCTGCACATCAGCTCAATGAGATTAACATTTTAGCCGAGTTTGAAGAAAATTTGTCCAAGCGTTCATGAGATATGGAGCGGACACGAAAATAACATTTGACCTTCAAGTATGACCTTGACCTTGAGCCAGCGTGACCGCCTCATGCCTTCTGCACATCAGCTCAATGAGGTTAACATTTTAGCCGAGTTTGAAGAAAATGTGTCCAAGCGTTCATGAGATATGGAGCGGACACGAAAATGTTTCGGACACACTGACGGACTGACAGACTGACGGACGGACGGACGAAGGGCATTCCTATAACCCCCCTCCCGCTTCGCGGCGGGGGATTAACTAAAAATGTTTTTAACTATACTACAATGTATGTATATTAAACATGGCTGTTTATACAGCATGCTGTTTCCATAGCCAGAATTTGTCTGCTTTCCAAATGCCAGACATGTATATTCCAAATTTGAATGTAAAATTTAACATTGAATCTTCAGAAAAAAAAATCTGGTTCAATTTGGTTCAATTTGGTCAAAATTGACAGCTTATAAAAATCCTTTTTGATAAACGGATTAATATTTACTTTACTTTTATCCTTAGATTTGCTGTAAATCTAGATTATTTTACCCTTTTTCTAAAATATTTGTGGCAAAACCCCCCAGGACTGAAGAGTATAGGTCATCTTCCCAAAACATAGAAAAAATACATTAATATGTTGTAAGAGAAAGGACAGCTGCAATACCTAGTTCCCCATAACTCTATCAACACAAAGCAGCTTCTGATTGTGCCATTTGTTCTAAATAAACTTAACACAAAGGTGGCATCATGCAACTGTCAAACTATTAATGTGCATTGGCAGACATCTTTTTGTGTGACAAAAGTGCATTTCTGTTTGAAATGTTCAGATTTTTTTGATTTTTTTTGCAGCTAACCTCTAGTTTTCTTCCCAGATTCCTCACTGCTAACTTCCTTCTGGTTTAATTCCTCCACAATTTCACTGAAATACACAAAAATATACCTTAAACAAGAATCCAGTGGCTGATAACACATGCCTTATGATTGTGGCTGCTACTTACTACATGTCATTACAAATGTGACTTAAGAAATAGACCAGCAGTTATACATATCATATAAACTGGTACAAGTAATTAAAATTTTAGCAATAACTAACTGAAAGTACTTGAGAAAAGCACTCAATACCCAAGTTTGTAACACTAGGTAGCATTTCTACTGAATGAACAAGAATTAGAATTAAGTAGTGTAGATCCCATACATGTTTTAGTGTGACACATTAGTCAAATTTAACATATTTATAAACATATATTTCATACAACCATATAGTCCATTATAATAAAGAATCTAGGTATAGACCCCAATTACAGCAATATAAAGATCTACAGTGTATTATGAAGCCAACATCAGGGTCGAATTCCACTAGCAATTCTTAGTGCTAAGTAAAACTTAAATACTTACGGGTCAATTTCGTTAGTCTTGTTTCTCTTATTTAAATACCCTAATGTTTCATTGGGTTTTCGCATCGCAGTGCGAAAACTCTTTTTTCTTGTTCTGTTTCTTTCTTTCTTTTTTTTTTTTTTCTAACCCTTTTTTGTGAACGGCATAGCTCCGAGGTGAGAAAAGCCACATCTATGAAACTTTTATCAGTAATAACCATGTCCTTGAAGATGATCCTAACGTCGAGATAATTTTCATTTTTGTTTTGATTTCCCGCCAGGGGGCGTTTTATATGAAAATGTTTAATAAGCAATATCTCAATTATTTGAGGTCCGATTCAAATGCGGTTTTTGCATAATGTTCCTTGTAAATAGCCCAATAAAATATGATAGGTTCCAAAAATTTGCGTATATAAAACTTTCGTGCTACAGGAGGTTGAATGTTCGAATCTCACAAAAACTGTGAAATAAGGGTAGGTCTACCAAAAACCTACCCATTTTATTCAGAGATGAGATAGGAGAATTTTGTTTGTTGCATATGATAGGGTGGCGAATTCGGGAAATGCATGGTTTGTCGACAGTACGCGGTCAAACTTAACCAATATTTTCGAAAAATCAACATTTTAAAAGCATGACTTTTAAGGTTATTTGCAGCTCCTGACTTTGTTTTTTATTCAATCTTCATCATTATTTCACTGTTTATGCATTTTTATTATACAAATAAAATCATAGAAGAAAAAAAAACAGCGAAGATATGCAAAGGTCAAGGTCATATACCAATTATTGTTGTTTTTATTGGCATAAAATAGCTTTCAATCTAAAAATATTTTATAGAAAGTATATGAACAAAAGTTTTAGTTTGTGAAGAGATCTTTCTATTGGTGTTTAGTTTTTGAAGATCGGACTTCATTTGATCAAACTACCACAGCCAAAAGTTTGATCCTTTTATCAAACAATTGTAAATCCGTATTTTTCCTCTTTTTTTGCAGCTCCTGACTTTATTTTTTGTTCAATCTTCATCATTTTTTCACTGTTTATGCATTTAAATAATACAAATAAACTCATAGTTAATAACGATGAAAATATGCAAAGGTCAAGGTCATAATACCGATAATTGTTATTTGTATCGGCACAAATTACCTTCAAATCTAAATTTATTTTAAAGAAAGTATATGAACAAAAGTTTTAGTTCGTGAAGAGATCGTTCTAATGATGTTTAGTTTTTGAAGATCGGACTTCATTTGATCAATTTACAACAGTCCAAAGTTTGATCCTTTATCGAAAAATCGTAAATCAGTATGTTATCTGAATTATATTTGCATTATTTAATTTGTTAAACATATATACAGAAATATTTGTGTAAGCGAGTTAAGGGTATGTATTGTTTGTCAACAGCATGCGGCAAACGTCACTAATTGATGAATTACAATTTCAAAAACATAAGTTTTTAGTGTGTGTCTTTTTTTTGTCTCTTTGTTCAAGCTTCATCATTTTCTCCACTGGTTGTATAGTTTTATGATACACAGATTCTCATAAATCAAAAATTAAACAGTATTTTCATTGGTCAAGGTTATATAACGATAATTGCCATTTTCTTCAGCTCAAAATAGATCCAAATTTCTTGCGTGTTCATTCTCTAAGCAATCACTTTTAAACTTAACCACAGTGTTCTTTCCTAAATTCGGGCAAGAAGGTTAACAAATGTTATCAGCCTATTATATATTGAGTTTTCCCCCATGAATATTAAAAAAAGAAGAAAAAAAATATCGCACTTCATTTCTTATCTTCAAACTTTATATTTTCTTTTTTTTTACCACACTCTCTCGATCAAATTCGATTAAGGCTGTTATCATCAAATAACGTCAGGAGATATCCCTTTGTAATATAATACACGATTGTTTTGTATTAAGTATCTTCTTTTTTCAAACTTTCTATTTGACTTTTATATGTTAATAATATTCGAATAAATTATGTCTGCAGTTGAAACCAGTACTCTTACTAGTCAAGTCAAAAGCGAAAACCAAGATGCCGCTTTGCGGTTCTAGTTTATCAATTATTGTTAGTAATTAAGGTAATTATTCATTTCAATTTAGTCGTGTACTTGAATTTTTCATAAAATAGTAATGGTGGAATTTGTATCTACTTAGTTTAAGAATTTAAGTATTTATAAGCGCTAAGTATTGTTGGTGGAATTTAAGGCAGGTTAAATTGCTGAGAGCTACACTCTTAACCAATCTATTATAAACCCATTGTGATGTTTATGCATTCTGACCACTAAACCCAGATGGACCCAGAATAATCACACACCTTATTGTCGGCACCAGGAAGGGGTCAAACTCATCAATAGTATCCGGGTCTATAGGTACACACACTCGCCCTGGAACAACGTATAAAACACAGTTGTATATTTACTGATTGCTAGTTTCAAGTGTTGTCAGAGGTATCATCATAAATTATCCCTCATCAACGGTCTTCATCAAGCACATCAATTATTATGTTACTGTTCATTTAGACTGGCCTAGTTTTGGAGCTATGGTGACAGTGATTGATTACAAAACTAAGTTTATTTCAATTATGGTATTGTTACTCTAGCTAGACTCTTCAGGTTGGAGGGATCATTAGTTGAATACTGGACAGAGGGTGTTCCAAATGTCAACTATAGTTTGACCATATGGAATTGGTTGTTTCTATCATAGACACTCCAGCTTTTATACAACCTGAAAAGTCTGACCAGCGTATCTAGACTGGTTGACTAAACTTAATTTTGGCATCAACTATTGTCACCATAGTCAGCACTTGAACTAAGCCACAGTTGGTCATGAAGTGATATTTTTTATTTATGTACAAGAAACACCTTGTTCATCATGTAAATTGCAAAACAACAGAGACAGCTATAGTTTTACAACTCAAAGTAGAAAATCTGTGACATCAGAGCATTGACAGTTGTTATAATTAACACAAGCCCACAAGACTGGTAAAGATTTTCAGGGCTTTTTTTGATGCAAATTTCACTACATGTGTACTTATTATATTTTTATGTAATGACTTTGGTTTTGTTCAACTACAATGATTCCAGAGAAAAGAAAAGTAGAATGCCTGAACCATAACCCCCACTTGGGAAATAATATTGACGTATTTTACCTCATATGGAATTGTTAAGAATCATAAAATCAACTGAGAATGTCATTATAAACAGGATGAAGAGAATTGATCTTCAGGCATGGAATTTCTTTTGCCAAATGGGAAAAATACAACATATTTTAAATTTGGAATGGGGCTAATATTTTGACCCTAGATGCAGAAAGAAAAAACCCTGTAAAGCAATGTCAGTAAAAATAATACACAACAAGAGGCCCATGATGGCCCTAAATCGCTCACCTGAGATAAATAGGTTGACCCAAGGAACATCTGTACCAATTTATTTTAAAATCTGGCCACTAGTTTTGAAGAAGATGATTTTTAAAGTTTTCATTTTTTTCTTCTTTTTGTTGCCATGGCAACCAGAGTTCTATATGGATCAAGTTATTTTAGCAACTTTTGTGAAGGTTGACCCAAGGATCATCCCTGCCAAGTTTAATCAAATTCTGTCCAGTGGTTTCGGAGGAAATGTTGATTAAAGAAAATTGTTGACGACGTACGACGGACGACGACGGACGACGGGCGATCCTAATAGCTCACTTGAGCACAAAGTGCTCAGGTGAGCTAATAAAAAAGGTTTACCTGTCTTTGGGTGGACACAGAAAGGACTCTTCAGCAAATGGTTGACGCCTTTACTGACGTTGACGTCGAGCCGTGGGTAGCAGTACTGCAGCAGTATCTCCTCTACCATGTTTTGACTCTTCTTGAACTCACCCTGCAACATAACAAGTCATGCTCACACTAAGCTGCAGTCATTGTGTGTCTTACATCTGTAATTACAGCTATCAACAAATTTGTTTAATATTCTGGAATGAAATCAAAAACTTTTTATTAGAGACCTTTACCTTGAATCACCAGTCAAAACTTAAATTTTACCTTTTGTGACATCAAAAACATTCTCCGGGGTATTTTTTATATACAGTAAATATCAAAGACAGCCCTCACTATACAAAACAAGAAGCCCATGATGGCCCTAAACCGCTCACCTGAGATAAATAGGTTGACCCAAGGAACATCTGTACCAATTTATTTTAAAATCTGGCCAGTAGTTTTGAAGAAGATGATTTTTAAAGTTTTCATATTTTTTTTCTTTTTGTTGCCATGGCAACCAGAGTTCTATATGGATCAAGTTTATTTTAGGAACTTTTGTGAAGGTTGACCCAAGGATCATTCCTGCCAAATTTAATCAAATTCTGTCCAGTGGTTTCAGAGGAAATGTTGATTAAAGTTTTCCCTATATACATATAAGGCAAATAAGCCCCGCCCCTGGCGGCCATGTTTTTTACGGATCGGAAATTTTTTAGCAACTTTGGTAGAGGTTGACCCAAGGAACATCTGTACCAATTTATTTTAAAATCTGGCCAGTAGTTTTGAAGAAGATGATTTTTAAAGTTTTCATTTTTTTTTTTTTTTTTGTTGCCATGGCAACCAGAGTTCTACATGGATCAAGTTTATTTTAGCAACTTTTGTGAAGGTTGACCCAAGGATCATCCCTGCCAAGTTTAATCTAAATCTGTCCAGTGGTTTCAGAGGAGATGTTGTTTAAAGGTTTCTCTATATACATATAAGGCAAATAAGCCCCGCCCCTGGCGGCCATGTTTTTTTACGGATCGGAATAATTTTAGCAACTTTGGTAGAGGTTGACCCAAGGAACATCTGTACCAATTTATTTTAAAATCTGGCCAGTAGTTTTGAAGAAGATGATTTTTGAAGTTTTCATTTTTTTTTCTTTTTGTTGCCATGGCAACCAGAGTTCTACATGGATCAAGTTTATTTTAGCAACTTTTGTGGAGGTTGACCCAAGGATCATCCCTGCCAAGTTTAATCAAATTCTGTCCAGTGTTTTCAGAGGAGATGTTGTTTAAAGGTTTCCCTATATACATATAAGGCAAATAAGCCCCGCCTCTGGCGGCCATGTTTTTTTACGGATCGGAATAATTTTAGCAACTTTTGTAGAGGTTGGCCCATGGAACATCTGTACCAATTTATTTTAAAATCTGGCCAGTAGTTTTGAAGAAGATGATTTTTAAAGTTTTCTTTTTTTTGTTTTTTTTTGTTGCCATGGCAACCAGAGTTCTACATGGATCAAGTTTATTTTAGCAACTTTTGTGAAGGTTGACCCAAGGATCATCCCTGCCAAGTTTAATCAAATTCTGTCCAGTGGTTTCAGAGGAGATGTTGTTTAAAGGTTTCTCTATATACATATAAGGCAAATAAGCCCCGGCCCTGACGGCCATGTTTTTTTACGGATCGGAATAATTTTAGCAACTTTGGTAGAGGTTGGCCCATGGAACATCTGTACCAATTTATTTTAAAATCTGGCCAGTAGTTTTGAAGAAGATGATTTTTAAAGTTTTCATTTTTTTTCCTTTTTGTTGCCATGGCAACCAGAGTTCTACATGGATCGAGTTTATTTTAGCAACTTTTGTGAAGGTTGACCCAAGGATCATCCCTGCCAAGTTTAATCAAATTCTGTCCAGTGGTTTCAGAGGAGATGTTGTTTAAAGGTTTCTCTATATACATATAAGGCAAATAAGCCCCGCCCCTGGCGGCCATGTTTTTTTACGGATCGGAATAATTTTAGCAACTTTGGTAGAGGTTGACCCAAGGAACATCTGTACCAAATTATTTTGAAATCTTGTCAGTAGTTTTGAAGGAGATGATTTTTAAAGTTTTCAAATTATTTTTCTTTTTGTTGCCATGGCAACCAGAGTTCTTCATGGATCAACTTTATTTTAGCAACTTTTGTAGAGCCTCACCCAAGGAACATTCCTGCCAAGTTTCATTAAATTCTGTCCAGTGGTTTCAGAGGAGATGTCGTTTAAAGCAAATTGTTGACGACGGACGACGCACGACGAAGGGCGATCACAAAAGCTCACCTTGAGCACTTTGTGCTCAGGTGAGCTAATAAAGAAGATATATGACAAATCTCTATCATCATGGTCAGCAACATTCAAATATAATATACACAAGAACTAAGCGTCAGAACTAGCCTTGATAGAAGCATGAATGTCAGATTTATCTGCCTATGTTGGGAAAGGGACCCAATGCCCTGAATAGGGAATAATTATTGACAGATTTCACCAAATTGGGAATTTTTAAGAAGCAGAAAAGCAAGTTTGTGTAACATATTGTTTAAGTAGGAATTTTCTTTCATAAACACAATTGAATAACAAACAAAACAATACATTTAAAAAAAAAATGCCAATTAGGGAAAAATACTACCAATTTTCATTGGGAATGGGTCCAATATTCGGACCCTATAAATAGGCTGAAAAACCCCTGAATGTGTCCCTAGCAATAATATTGTATTTAGTTCATGATTTTTATCTTAATAAAACATAAGATCTATTATTATCATAAGTGCAAGCATGTTTCACTATGGTCTAAAGATAAACAAAGTGTTATACAACATACGGCTATCATGGCCTATTCATATAAACATATATCTTGATTCCCTGAATCAATCTGGAGGGAAGTCCGGCACTGCATGCTCTTATCCACCTACCGCACTCCTGATTTGTTTTTCTCTTTCCACCAGAGCCTTCCAGCGAAGGGACGTTGTTTCAAACTTCTCAAAATCCTCCACTAACTGCTCCCTCAACTGTGAGACAGGAGTCAAGGAAAGAGAGACCATACAACAAACACATGAATAGACCTCCTCCCCATGTTAATGCATCAGTCACAAGTCCTTGTATGATTTTCCACAGTTTTTGAGGTTGTAACATGCTCATGTACAAAACACATGCAGATATCAGGAGATTGTAGGATCCAAATAATGATATTTACCAGTCATGAGAATCTCAATCAAGATGCATACAAGACTTGTGCAACATTACGAGTGATTAAAAAATCACATGAGCCTCTTGTGAGTTGCCTATGGTATCATTCAAGCTACTAACATTTTTTTAAAAGATTTCTTTGGAATGTATGTGTGATTACAAGCTTTAGCAATCCTTCAAGTCCCATATCTAATGTGAGAACACAAAAATCACTGAGAGCACATATGAATTTTGCAATTGTCTACAAGAACCCATAATTGTACAATTTCATTTCTTCTCTGGACATCACACAGGTAATGTGAATGAGGCATAAAATGAGTGTTTGGATTCTAGGGCCTGAAAACTGTGGAATATTAAACTAAGTTTTATCAAATAAGAGTGGACCTGTAAAGACAAATCCCCTTCTGGTTGTTCACTCTAACTTGTCAAGAGTCTAAAAAGCCAGTATTTCCATCAAAAGAATACTATAAACAGGATGTTTGTGCTTCTGAACAGTCACTCTAAATCAAATGCACCTGTCTATATAAACATTGTGTCCAAGTCCTGCTGTATCAACTTCAAGCTTCATCACACTTAATTTTCTGATTTTCAGTATGAACATAAATGAATGATATAACATCAAACAAAGGATATTTTCATCTGGTACCAGCTGCAGAACTTTCTTGTATCCCTCCTCCTGGGCCAGCACATCTTGTCTTTTAACAAGGTAGTCCTTGTACCGGGACTGGATAATGTTAACCGAACACCTGGAAAAAACATAAACAGTAGTAACCGTCAGCACACCTGGCATGCCTTCAGAATGCAAAACCGTATGCAACTGTTCGCTTAGTCAGCTATGGATTTATCTTAGGACCAAATACCATGCTGTTCACTTGCACATTAATGCTTTACATAGGTATATGTGAACATCATGGTTTATGACACTTCATATGGTATGGCATGCTGAACACACATCTAGTGCTGTGGGGTCTGCTTAGAGACTGGTCTTATTTCTTAAGGTTGGTTTTGACTTTGGGTCTTGTTGAAGGAAATGACAACAAAAAGACAAAAACTCGAGTGATCACTGAAGGTGATTCATACCTCTGCACACAAGTTATATCACGGAATAAACCTTTTCTGATGAATAAAGAAAATACAAAATTGTCCTGATGTAATGGGATGGACCGATGAGACAAAGTGTTTCCTTCCTGAATGTTGATTTTTTTTTCCTGTTATATGTGGTACCATATTTTGTAACCATTTACGATTATGAACAGTTTTTCATGATTAAGTTAAGGAATATTATAATCCTATTATGAACAAATCATTTCTAGCAAACAATTGCAACAACAAGAGCTGTCAGAGGACAGCACGCTCGACTATTCAAAATGCTTGTTGGTAAATAAAATGAAATCTATTTCAATTCTTGCCCTGCACATACCCTGTACATAATAATAGTCAAAAATGATATACCTTGATAGTCTGATACCCCTTAATATTTTTATGATGTCTAAAATCAATCCCATGCCTAGTTACTGAGACATAAGCACAATAACACTGTGCATGCAAAACTTTAACCAAAAATCCAAGTTAGAAAAGGGCCATAATTTGCATCAGTCCAAAATTATCCTCCTTAGTTTTTGAATGCAAAAATTTAACCAAAATTCTAAGTTAAAAGGGGGGTCATAATTTTTAATATATTCCATCAAGTGTTATCTTCCTTTATAGTATGATACCCCTAAACATATTAAAGATGTTTCAAATCAATCCCATGCCTGGACTCTGAGACATAAGCATGAAAGTACCTTGCATGCAAAACTTTAACCAAAATTTCTAAGGTAAATAAGGGGCCATAACTTGTAATATATTCCATCAAAAGTTATCTACCTTGATAGTATGATACTCCTAAACATATTAAAGATGTTTCAAATCAATCCCATGCCTGGATATTGAGATATAAGCATGAAAGTAACTTGCATGCAAAACTTTAACCAAAATTTCTAAGTTAAAAAGGGGCAATAATTGGTAACATATTCCATCAAGAGTTATCTACCATGAAATAAATCCCCTAAAATATTAAACGAGATAAATAGAGTATCTTGCATGCAAAACTTTAACCAAAATTTAAGTAATAATATTCTATCAAGAGTTATCTAACTTGGTTGCCTGATGCCCCTAAACATATTCATAAACATTCAAGTCAATACCATGAATGGTTATTGAGATACAAACTAGATAGTAGTTTGCACGCAAAACTTTAACCAAATTTGCTATTGCATGCAAAACTTTAACCAAAATTTCTAAGTTAAAAAGGGGCCATAATTCATATTAAATTCAGTCAAGAGTTATCTACCTTGGTTGTCTGATGCCCCTGAACATATTTATAAACTTTCAAGTCAATACCATAAATGGTTATTGAGATATAAGGTTGATAGTAACTTGCACGCAAAACTTTAACCAAAAGCTGCGCCAACGCCGACGCCTACAATAGCTCTCATATTCTTCGAATAGTCGAGCTAAAAACGAATAGATGCCTAATTTTGTATCAACAGAAATGTTGGGAGTATGATTATTAGTGAAAGTAGTCATTCACTTGGTATCCGTTTTAAGTTTAAGGAATGTTATCCAACTTGTGAACAAACCACAACTCACTGTATAGAGGGGTGGGGTCTGTCATCAAGATTCACTTTCTTTGTCTGGTTTTCTCCACCCTGTCAAAAATAAAGAATGCTGTTCACTTTTTGTTAAGTAAGTAGTTTCTAGTAAAGTAACTAGACTGCCAAGTTTTCTGAAAGATATTCAGCAACATTTTAAAACCTTTGGTTCTTAGACAACACAAAATGACAAAAAAACTTTGCAAATTAGGATATTCAACTCTTAGAGACATTGAAATTTGCTATGTATCAATCTTTTCCCTTTTTTTTTATGTATTGTCAATATTTGTATAAAAATTGATATATCTAATGATTACACTGTTTTAAAAGTGAGCCATTTACCATTAATTATCTTAATTAAATCATTCAACTGCGGAAATCTTCTAATTTGAATGTAATTCAATGGTTAATATCAAACTTTTTTTCATTGACAACAACCCTAGGTAGAAGAATATTGCTAGACTAGAATGTGTGTTACCTTGACAACACTGAGGTACTCAGCAATAGCAGTCCTGCCAGCCTGGGAGAGTTTTCTAGCAGTCTCGTCACACACCCAGCAATGGACGCCACGGCGACCAGAGTACACCCACAGCAGATGCTCGAACCCAAAGTCCTCTGTAAACACAATGACACCATCAACTCCTGTCTTGTACTATACAGGTACGGTCACTCTGTACAGGTAGGAGGCCTATTATGCTTATCTTACCTGGCTTGAATTCCACCAACCATACTAAGCACAAAGTGATTCTTAAATACTTAGTCAAGTGTTGCTGGTGAATTCAAGTCAGGTCTTATTTCCTGATGAATGGAAGGGGCCTTAAACCATTTAAGGGGTGGTGGGGGGAGAGAACAGAATGAGCCATTGGGGGAAAGAAAAGTCCAAGTGTATGTCATAAATTTGGGGGAAAATTCTGCTGTATTTAAAAGGGATAGCCCAAGTGATTTTGATAGATTTGATAGACCCCTTGATATGTATATACACACATGATGAAATCATGTTCACTGACTGCATGCACATTAGTTCTACTTCAATATCATGTGTATTCATATTCTTGTAAATTAGAATTTCTGAAATTCAAAATAAACACCCAAAGTGTTTGCCATAAATTTCTCTACTTGTTGATACCATCACAGTAATGTAAGGGATCAGACAAGTTTTTGTCTTTATCAAAGGTCCATCATAGTTGATAAATAGGTAAAATGCCCATGATTTGTCACAATCTTATTACAAAAGTAGTCAAGAAATTACAGCAAATCTAGAGAATTATTATAAAAGATAAATTGATCATTTTATCATCTATCACTTTTTATAGCTGCCTGTATGGAAGTCTAAATTTGCCACCTTTTGGCCAAACTGTACCATTTTTTTCATCATAAATTTTTTTAGGAAGTTTTTCATTCATATTGAAATAAAAAAACAACACTTTCTAGCATTGGGAATATTATTGTCAAATACTGGCTATAAAACAGCTGGAGAAAAAAAAAACAAGAGAGCCATAATGGCCCTAGGATCGCTCACCTGAGAACCAGGTATAAGTGGGAGGAATAGAAATAGTAAATATCTTATGTTACGGAAAATGGGCTCTGCCCCCTGCAAGCCATAAGTCCAATGCATATTTTTGGAAAAGAAGAATTTTTAAATTTGTACTATATAAGGAGAACGGACCCCCCTTGCGGCCAAGTTTTTCAACGGATCTTAATAATTTGAACAATATTGGTAGAGTGACCTAAGGAATACTTGTGCCAAATATATTTTTGAAATCCAGTCAGTACTTCTGCACAAGAAGATTTTTCAAATTTGTACTATATACATATAAGGAAAACAAGCTTCTGCCCCCTGGCGGTCATGTTTTTCAGTGGCTCAAAATAATTTGAGCAAGAAAGACTCTGTCGCAGACAGTATATCCCCCCCACCCCCCCTGATCGGTGCTTGTTTGAAAAAAGGGTTAAGTCAGAATTTGCATAAAAGATAATGGGAAGAAATCAGACAGCTGGATGCTAGAAAGGCGATCCTAATAGCTCACCCTGAGCATCTGCTAAAATTGTGCGCTAAAAATTGTGTGATGGCAAAAAATGATGATATGTGCTGTAGTAAATGTGGGTAGATCACTTCCGGGGAAACAGCATGATTCAGCACCATTTAAGGAATAAATCAAAAGCTATTGTGTTGAAGGATTGAACCAAAACATGCCAATAATATGCGCATCTCTTATTAAGTTTATTTAAAATCCAGGCAGTAGTTGCAAAGAAATAGCGCGGAAAAAAATGTTACTCTGTATACATACTGCATAACTAATCAAAAGCCATAACTCTTGGTTAAATGGTCTGATTGGGACATGCCAAGGATATGCGCATCTCTTATTGGTAATGATGGTTGCCATGAAGTTTTGTTGAAATCCAGTCAGTAGTTGCAGAGAAATAGCGTGGAAACGAACTTTGGACAGACAGACGGAATGAGGCCAAAATAATAGCCCCCTCCTGGTTGCATGGGATAACAATCTTGGTAGAGAGTGACCTAAGGAACATCTGTGCCAAGTAACTTTGAAATCCAGCGAGTCCTTTTGCACAAGAAGATTTTTCAAATTTGTAGGAAATTGGCTCTGCCCCCTGGAGGCCATGTTTTTCAACGGATCAGAATAATTTGAACAGCAAAAGCTTAGCAGTTTAGGAGGAGATGTTTAAAGATATATCTATTTTTAGCTCTGGTGGCCATCTTATTTGGCGGATTGAACAATTTTAGCTGTTTTTGTGTAGTATCACCCAACGATCATTCCTCCTGAGTTTCATTAAAATCTGCTTAGTGGATTAGGTGGAGATGTCGTTTAAAGATTTTTCTTTTTTTAGCTCTGACGACCATCTTGGTTGGCGTATCAAAATGATTTTAGCTAATTTTGCTCAGTACCACACAAGGATCATTCCTGTAAAATTTAATCAAAATCTGTTTGGAGGAGATGTCGTTTAAAGCAAAAGTTGATCATTCCTGTAAATTTTCATCAAAATCTTCTAAGCGGTTTAGGAGGAAATGTTTAATTTTTGCCCAA
>CM037777.1:10461454-10511454 GCA_021229015.1 Solen grandis | reverse complement strand
TTATACTACTTATATTCTGTGTAATAGATATTTTTTGAAAGCCTCTACAAATTATTTAATATTTATGCCAGACAAGTCTTCCTATTGAAGATTTTGGTGTTTCCTTTATTTTTGCACTGTATGTCGTTGCCTTTCTATTTTCAACACTTATCTTTTTAATTGCAGCTTCAAGGATTAAGTACATCAATGTATCCTTTACACATAAACCTTGTGGGCTGGCAGTAATACAGTCTTATTAAAACAGACCAAAAAAAAAACAGTAAGTCTTGCAGTTGGTAAAATTGCCAAACACTTTAGACTTTGTACACATATTGATAGAATGGACTATCATCAGTGAAAGGCACATCTATTTTTTTTTCAAGAGTTATGGCCCCATATATGTTTAATATCTTGAGAGGCATAACCATTGCTTATCTTTTAAATAATTTCCTTAAAGTGAATGATCTTGTCAACAGAGATAAGTATAAATTTAAAATCCTGCAGATTATAAGGTCTTTAATTTGAATTAAATCACTTAAAATATTTGTGCCCCCCACCCCACCCTTCCCCAATTTATATGATTGGCGTGGGCTTATTTTGTATACACCATTACCTGGGTGTTTTTTCTTTGGTTTGAATTCATTGCCCTTGTATTGACATTTATCAGTTTTATTTAGTGACATATGTGACAGGAAATCATCCTTAACTTAATAAAGTCAACAGCTACAGAAGTCTAGCAGTGTAGATGGGCAGCCAGGCAAATGACGAACCTCTGGCAAGCAGAAGTTTGATCCTGGGAAATTCGAGATCCAAGATTATCTTTTGGTCTCAAGAGACTCTCTGAACTCTTGGCATGAACTAGAATCCTTTAATGGTTGTCTACTATGATGCTTTGTCTTACAAGTTCATAGTCTACAGATTTGAGCAGGAGTTTGAATCCTATTTTATTTAAGTGATTCTAAACAGCACATCCAGTGACAATGAGGAAGTCATACCTATCACATACATGTAATTCAACTAAAATTATACGTTAAGCATCAACCACCTCTGGCTTTAGCAGTCTCACTTTTATTAACTTGTTAAATCCTTGTTTATATATATATATTTAAAATTTTCTGTTCTGGTTATTTAAGTATGATGAGAGAGACATTACAGATTTTTTGGTTTACCATTTGGATCTAGTGAAAGTGTATTCCATCAAAACGTAGGTTGATAGGACAGATTCCAGTGGTTCCATGAGAATATATGAGAGCATTCTTAGTCAGATTTTAAGTCTCAGTAGCAGCCATTCTGCAGTGGCTTGTGTGAGTTCAAGCTTAAAGGAACTGCAACTTCTGTGGCACTGGGGGCTTAGATAGCAGGCTATTTGCCTTCAGGTCCCAGGTTTGAGAGAGACTATAGATGCAGCGTTTAAACCTTGTTATATATGATTAAACCATTTATTTCAGTACAGTCACATGATATTTAAGGATAAGAATAAAAAAAATCTTAATCACTCCTACTACATTAAGAAATAAAAGGTTAACCCTTTCCCTCATAGAGGATACCATGAAAAGACCTATGCGAACAGCATAAAACCAGATCAGCTTGCGATTAACTTGCAGGCTGATCAGGTTTTATGCTGTTTGCTGCTCCTCAGTGGTCTGGTAATGAGGATTTTACAGTTAAATTTGGTAAGGTTTGAGTTTGGCTTTCTGCAGATCAGGGTTTATGTGGTACCTATTGAGTGCGTCAAAATGAGTCTATATGAGGGAAAGGGTTAAAATAACTAGTTGTTGTACATACATGACAGCTGCAGTGATTCAGATTGGACCCACTTTCCTTAGGACAGTTGTCCTAAATGGTCAGTTTTTTTTAAGTCATTTGTCCTAAATTACAAGAAAAACTTCGGACAATTTTGTTATAGCAAAATGATTTACGAGACATTAATGACACTTTCAAGTTTATTTATTTACATTGTATATTCTTTTTGCTTTGAAATATATCATTCAATATTTTTTCAAAACTTTAGTCAGTTAAATAATTTCCTAGGTAAATATGTTGTTATGACTATCTTTGATACCTTGTTCACTCATAGGAATGAAATAAATAATTGTTATTCAAGGTAGTATCTGGAGGGATGCATTTTTTCAGCATGAAATTAGTATGTCACAAAAGAGAACCCACCCAACCCTTAAGCATAAAAAATCTTACAAATAAAAGTAAAGAAATATCCTTTCAATTTTATTGACTCAAGAAAACAGCAGGTAATAAATTATTTAACTTTAAATGGAAATGTGAGATCATTCATACTAATGGGATTTTGAAGATGATGAGTGAGAGAAAGATTGGACATATAAGGATATTTTGATTAACAAATTAAATTAACATAGAATTGTAATTTATATAACTTTCTATCTAATCAAAGTCTACGGCGAATTCAGCAAAATCCGAAAAATCAGACTCGTCAGAATGATTTTCCATTCTGCGACAGTCGTGTTCTTATAAATACAATCTAATCTGAAAGTGCTGACAAATCAGTTACAAGTATATATATTTTATTCCCCCAATAATAGTTCGACATCCTTTGATTCCTTATCTACTCTGTTGTTCAATCATCATTTCTTGCCGACATTTTATAACAGCCTGTTTATTTCTTAGAAGACTCGCGATTTCCGGTTTTAACGACACTTGTTTAGACAATCAAATGACAATGACAACATCTTGTGGCACGTGATTTATGGTATCTGACAATGCGATTGGTTCTTTTTATAGACAGACGTTATTGTTTAAAAAGAAATAGCACGAGAAGAATAAATTTGCATAGGTAATTTTCCATTGGATAGATTGAATAGCATGAGAAAAGAAAATGAAACCTGACATGCATCATTCAATTTAATTAGTCATATTCCAGATTTTATTGATTGATATTTGTATTTAATTTTAAAGAATCATGTAATTATGAAAAAGAAAGATACTTATACGTAAAAACTGTGGAACATATCGATCTTTCCGGTGGTCGAAATTCTCAAAACGTATGAGTCCTATTAACACGCATACAAACCAGCGACCCCATGTATCAAAAATCGTTTCTAATGTAATTATTTTCAGAACAAACACATTTTTTATATAGATTGTAGTATGATTAAAGTTTCAACAGCAACAATGCTATTTAGTCTTTTTTGCTGATAAGGAACTTTTATGCTGTTAAAAACCGACTGCGTCAATTCGAGTCTCCATGAAGTAAAGGGTATTCGAGTCAAAATGCGTTTGTATGAAGTAACAGGTAAATGTGTCAGAATGAGTCTCTATGAAGTAAAGGGTTAATTGTCGAAATTTCACCGTCCGGTACAGATATTTGTCGGTCACATTGTTTGATGAAATGTATTTTTATCGGCCCGATGGGCGTACTGAGTTTATTTTTTCTGGTCATCTGTAGCTTTTATTGGCCCTGGACCGAAGGGCCGATCCAATCTGAATCTCTGCAGCTGTCAAGTGAATGACCTTTGAAATGTTAATAAAAACAGATTGGCATATTGTGTTGAGCATTTTGAGAAGGGAGACAACAATGATATGCTTAGAGCATTATCTGTTGCATTAGTTATGGTTACTGTTTTGCATACCTATTTACTCCTGCTAGAGTGTGCTTGTACCATGTGGAATAAAATACTACATCTATGACAGTGTTTGGTTATCCAGACAATAACACACATGAGAGTTTCACATCAGGTTTTTTCTTCACTTTGAGATGGAAAATCAAATAAGTGAGTATGAATTACTTGTCTAACTAGGCTTTTTAATGGTTTAAGATTTTATTGCGTAACATTACATTGTGCACTTGCATAAATATGTGGTAAAGGTATTAATGGCAAAGGAGATTGAAAACTGCTAAATTGAATTGGTAAGATATACATTATCACATGAATAGGGTTTATCACTTATGCTGGTAAATATTTGTATGTTTGAAAAATGCTTGTTTTGTACTGCATGATCTTTATTTTACATTTGTTTAAGCAGCAAGTCGCTTGACTCAGGTGGTTACTGAAGTGAAATCAGCAGTTAATAAATTTCACCTTTAAATTGTGCACTGGTCTGAAAATTGGTTACTTTCAACAGTATGGCTGCACAACACAGGTGAAATCTGCTGTCATAGGTTTAGCTGTAAACATAATAGACCCATTATGACATGAAATATATATAATGTGGTCCCACTTTTGACCCCAAATCTGTATTGTCTCATGTAACAATCAGATATATAGAGGGTATTTGTTTGTTTTGAGTGGATATGGAATGTATCTCATTGAGAAGTAATATTTTAATAATTTCAACATTTTTACTTATGTTTGCATATGGATATGTAGCCTTTCAGTATTTCCTTCCAGTTGCTTCCCTTTGTTCTCTAAATGGCAAACATCCGGTATATAAATATTTCCATTTCCAGTGATTTTTCACTGATAAGCATAAAATAAGAAGAAAATTTTTTTGTATTGTGTGGATATGCAATATATCCTATCTCAATAAGACATCAGATACCAACATTTGAACTTGCGTAACATTACAGTTGTAACTCTTTGTTGATGAGATATTCCTTATCAACTCAAAACAAATATTTTCTATATAACTGAGCTTAACTACAGTCATGTGCTTGGAAAGTACTACAGAACATTTACCTTTTTTATTATGAAATGATTCCTTCTGCATTTACAGCAGGTATCAGATTCAGATGTAACTAAAATCACTTTAATGATTATAAATAAATGATTGTAATTCCTGCGATTGTGTTTCCTTTGTTATTATCCTGAACAGGTACTGTATTTCTCCCATTTGTAGTCTCTTATGTTCATAGATATTTTCCCCCAACTTCTATATGAAAAGATGTCATTAAATTGAATATTTTTCTTTTAAAAGAGACAAGTTACTGGAGTTACTTGGTTAAATGACATGATTTGAAACTAAATGTACCAGTACGACATAAATGCAGGACAAAAAACTTGTATATCAGCATAACAGATTGGAACGAACTACGAACTGGCCTCTTAGTGACGAGGCATAAAAATGTTATCTCCCCCCCCCCCCCCACACACACAAAATCAACAGCATGCAGTCAAGCCTACAGAGGATACAAGACTGTGCATCAAATACATGATAATGCATGGACAATATGATTGGTTCAGTTTTTCATATTTTCATGGTACAAGGTTAAAACACCATTGTAGAGTGATGAAAACAGAAAGGAAAAAAGTGGCAGTTCTTGTGGGATTTCAGTAGGGCTGTGTGGAAATACTAGAAAATAGGATAGGCCCCTCTGTAATACTTCCAGACTCTTTTTGGTTTTTATTTGTTTATGACATAGTCACTCACAACTATACTAACCACTTTCTTAGTTTTCTACTTTGAAAGCCAAATAATCTTTCAATTTTTTAAAAATGATCAAACAAACATAACTCTACAACACAGGTGTGCAGAGATTAAGGAAAATATTCAATTTTGTGCCGAAAATAAATATTTACTAGACACAATAAAATGACAAAACTAATTTTTCTATGATGTTGTGGAACTGTAACTTCAATGTGCAGATTTACTATGTAGATGAATATAGTTTGTTTTATTGCAAAGGAGCTCAAATCATTTTGGATAGTAAAAATGCAGGTTTCGGACATATCATTTATAGTGTTACAAAAATCCATGGAGATGTCTGAGATAGGAATCTTTAAGTCTGATACAAATCTGAGTAATACATCAAGCATTCGACCTTAAATAACTCCAGGGGTTATTGGAGCATTATAAAATGACCGAACTATCTGAAAATATTAACTTTACTGCAGTTAAGCACTGGACAAATCAAATCAAAGCGCTTAAAAGATTAAGGTTTTTAAAGAGACAATGTTGCATTTTTTTTGTTTATCTAAGTGAAGTTAATAAACCTGGCGATGCCAATGAACCAAATGTTAAATCGGCTTCAACCTTGTGTGAAGAAGTTTCAAGAAAAAATGAAAGCACCGTTTGTTTCAATGGACTGCTAACAATTAGCACTATGACACTCTTACTCTCCCTATTTCTCTTGCCTTAAGTTTATAAGTACTTCAGACACACACAACTTCAGTTCCTTCACAGCTTTGATTTTCTTATCTCCATGACATGCAATTTTACCACCAGTTCAGAAAACAAGTCAAGTTTTGTTTACTTTATTTACATATTTACAACAAGCACTACTAAAGTTCACACTTTGTTCCCATACAACATAACTTCACATTTTTAAACATCAGTGGAAACCTGTAACTAGTTAGCAACACCTCTTAAGTCTGCTTTATGCTTATTGATGTCATCCTCAAGCATATTGGTAAAATTTCAACTTCAAAGCTGACTGATGATTACTTTATTCTAGTTTATCTTGCCATATGAAGTCCAACAAAGGACATTTCAGACTTGTACAAAATGCCATTAACATCTTGCCCACCAAGATTCACACAGCTGTAGTGTTCAAAATCAACTGCATACAAGTTGCGAGCCCATTTCTATAAAAGTCCAACTGGGTTTTCGGAGGATTTTGAGCTAGAAAAGATTCTTTGACACCTAAAGTCCATTCAGTGCCAACATTGTCTTACATGCCATTATAATTAATTATTTCAGGACTTCATATAACTGCATCTATCTATACTGTTGGTCAACTTATCAAATCTTCTCCATTTTATCAAGTGTTGTCTTAATAGTGACAAGTGACATATATGAGTCTGCTAATTCACTGTAGTCTCCATAGATAACCTTCACGATTCTTAAATCAAAAACCAACCCCAGTCATATGGCTGTGTGTTCATTGCGCAATAACCAACTACTATCCAAACATCCTATCTGGCAGCGTAATGGCAGCCCAAGTCTGACTGAGCCCTTCAACCAACAGGCAGAACAAGATTTGTCATGAGTTCCCGAACAGCTGGGTATATGGCACACTCGGGGCTGTTATGGTAGCGCTCCATGAAGCGTTTCAACATCTGGCTGACCTGCTGGAGGTTAGGGTTGGGCAGGGTCTGGCCCTTCTCTACCAGGGTGATGGAGTTGTCCTGCAGGTTGTACAACAGGGGGATTGTGATGGACGATGGCTCCGTGGCCTGCGGCAGCTGTTGGTTGATACGCGTCAGCTGTAGCTGTGGAGGAAAAGTTATAAGTTTATATGGGTTGGGTCTTAGTGATTATTAGATAGGATGAACAATTTACTGAGAAGATTGTACATTCAGGCACATTTGGCAGTTTGTTATCTATAATTATGACACAGTCATGTTTTCCAGCACATCTAGTATGTTCTCAATAAGCTATCAGTGGACAGGCAAAATTGGAAAATAACAGCATATCAGATTTTCTGTGATATGAACATAATGCATAGACAACAGGCGATACTCTGATCTGAAGTACCCTATTGGTTTAAATTAATTCTGCACACAGTATAGACATCAGGGGCTCACCATAAGGACCATCTTGGCCATGACGACAATGGCAGGTGTTCCAGCAGGAGCAATGTGGGCGTATGTAGGTGGGATGGTCAGCAACAGCTGGACCGACCACTTCAAGTTACGGTCCTGATTCGGCATCTGGAATAGGCAGAGTAACAAATAATTTCAGCAATTTTTAAAATTGATATTTTTAGTATCTATGTTACTTACAATTTTAAACTGAAAATGCAGAGAAATGTTTTATCTGGAAATCTTATGATTTCTGTAAATTTCTAACAGTTATGCTGATACAGTGGTTGAAATAAGCACATACTCACAGCCTGATAGTTAAGATTTTACACTATTGCTAAAATTGGACTTCATTAAGTAACTACAGATTTAAAAACACAAAAAATATATAAAGAATAGGGCATATTCATACAAAATCTTGATTTTTGACTGCAAATATTTTGGGAATAATTGAGTACATGTAAATATGGATTTGTTAATTAATGAATGGATGAAAAAGATCAATAAATATTAAAGCAGATCAGAAATAGTATTCTTCAGTATCAATGTCTAAAACTTTACTTGAGTTTGAGGCAAGTTTCAAAAACAGTTTTAATGGAGGGAAAATTGAGATTATTTGTTTGACTTGGTGTAGCGTCCCCCACCACAACATTACCAGTATCACTGAATGTCTTCAGTATGTTGCAGTGACCCAATGCTTATAATTACAAACACATACCAGTTCCAGCCTCATGATCTGCACACAGTCCTTCAGTATCCGGATGGGCGCCTTCAGGAGGCGGCTAAACGCTGTCAGTGAGTTAGACTTGTAGGGTGGGCAAGCAACCTGTACAGAGGCAAGATTGATAATCATACGACCACAGTCTTATCAGTCAAATTTCCATTGTAACAACTGTGGTATAAATAATTACAGCTAATGCTTATTTACTGACAATTCCTTAGTTGGACAAGTACTTAGAATTTCAACAGATGAGCTCTCTTTACACTGGAAACATTCTTCTTTGAAAATAAACATAAAGCAATGCATCCAATTCAAACCTATGAAAATCTAATATATTTCATGAATAACTGAACATATAAATTCCGTTGAAGCCAAATTTACCTTCAGGTCAAAGTACTTTTCAAATATTTGTATTTCTTCCTGTGTCCATTGATCTTTGTACTCTGAATATAGAACAACAAAGAAATAAATATTTAACATTAAAAAAAATATATAACTAATATCAACATATTCTCCACTTTTAATTCTGTAGCACAAACAATATAACTCTCATCTGTCAAAAGATGTCGGTCATGGAATTCATTCATGGTAAATGTATGGAATAAATATTGTGAATTAGAGAATTTATTGTTTTTAAAATATTTTTCGAAAACTGGATTGGGAACTTAACCTTCTCAATGGTACCTGGATTTGACCAGTATTTACTGTTGGGAAGGTCATGACAGATTATTTCTTTGTATCTCATGTGCACAAAGGGTCTTCCTCCATTTGTAATCAGCTTGATGCTGCTATATACCTGATATACTGCTATATGACTGATATACTGCTATATGACTGATATACTGCTATATGACTGATATACTTCTATATGACTGATATACTGCTATATGACTGATATACTGCTATACGACTGATATACTGCTATATGACTGATATACTTCTATATGACTGATATACTGCTATATGACTGTCATACTGCTATATGACTGATATACTGCTATATGACTGATATACTTCTATATACCTGATATACTGCTATATGACTGATATACTGCTATATGACTGATATATTTCTATAACTGATATACCGCTATATGACTGATATACTGCTATATGACTGTCATACTGCTATATGACTGATATACTGCTATATGACTGATATATTCTATATACCTGATATACTGCTATATGACTGATATACTGCTATATGACTGATATATTTCTATAACTGATATACTGCTATATGACTGATATACTGCTATATGACTGATATACTGCTATATGACTGATATACTGCTATATACCTGATATACTGCTATATGACTGATATACTGCTATATGACTGATATACTTCTATATGACTGATATACTGCTATATGACTGATATACTGCTATATGACTGATATACTGCTATATGACTGATATACTGCTATATGACTGATATACTGCTATATGACTGATATACTGCTATATGACTGATATACTGCTATATGACTGATATACTGCTATATGACTGATATACTTCTATATGACTGATATACTGCTATATACCTGATATACTGCTATATAACTGATATACTGCTATATGACTGCTATATGACTGATATACTTCTATATGACTGATATACTTCTATATACCTGATATACTGCTATATACCTGATATACTGCTATATGACTGATATACTGCTATATACCTGATATACTGCTATATACCTGATATACTGCTATATGACTGATACACTGCTATATGACTGATATACTGCTATATGACTGATATACTGCTATATACCTGGTATACTTCTATATGACTGATATACTGCTATATGACTGATATACTTCTATATACCTGATATACTGCTATATGACTGATATACTGCTATATACCTGATATACTGCTATATACCTGATATACTGCTATATGACTGATATTCTGTTGCAGTGACTGTACACTCCAAAACTACCATCAGACTCAGTCACAACTACCCAAACACCCTGACCTATACCAGTATCATCTTTAATGACTGGTATGTTGTGACTGTTTTCAAACACTCAATCTCCCTATCCTAAGAAGATACTCAAACACTTGACTGTTACATACAGATAGAGGGAATGTCATGCTGACTGTTACATACAGATAGAGGGAATGTCATGCTGAATGTTACATACAGATAGAGGGAATGTCATGCTGACTGTTACATACAGATAGAGGGAATGTCATGCTGAATGTTCAGTGTTATATGTTACCTGGTAGGGGCTGTATCTTCATGTGCAAGGACTGGAGGGTCGCTGTGTTAAGAGAGACCTTCACCTGGAGGGACTCTGCCTTAAACAGGTTCACGCCTGGCTCTGAGCTGGGCAGGGACGTCAGCTGAAACACATAGTATTTAGATCTTTTTTCTGTGACAGTAAACATTATGATATCAGATAGAATTAACATTATGATATCAGATAGAATTAACATTATGATATCAGACAGAATTAACACTGATATCAGATAGAATTAACATTATGATATCAGATAGAATTAACATAATGATATCAGATAGAATTAACATCATGATATCAGATAGAATTAACATCATGATATCAGATAGAATTAACATTATGATATCAGATAGAATTTGTAATTAGCATCTGAAAGCACCTGAGTTTTAAAATTAACATTTCTTTACCAGTAATGGACAAAAAGGAAAATGTACACACAATTAATTGTTGGATTTAGTATTGCCCTATACTGAAATAAAGTCAGTAATTTTGAGGCACTGGTCATCAACCACTTTCCCTATTAGTAATTTTCTTCATTCTAAATGTCATTATATTTCTACTGACCCTATATGGATTTCTACATGACCTTAAATAGAAATATAGGGGCTCACTACCTGACCAAGATTCGACCAATTACAACACAAGAAACTTGTTGGGGGTGAAACACAGACACAAACATGTTGAAATATTTTCTTCAATTCTGTAAACGTCTGAAAGTCCAATCACACTTAATCCGATATATTTAATGACAAGCTGACATATTTTGATAAACAAGGAATAAAGACTTGGCCGTCTCTTATCAAAATTATACAAAGAAAAATGACTTGGCCGTCTCTTAGAATTATACATAGAAATTTTAATTATAATTTAATAACATAATGCTAGAGCTTCTAATAGGAAAGTGTATAAAATTATTTCATCGAAATTACTTGGTGACAGTGAACTTTTATACAGAGATAAACATGTATAATGACATTTCATTTTTTTAAAAAATTAAGTTTAGTCTTGTCTTTCTGACTCAATGTCCATAACAACAATATATTTTCTTTCTTTAACCTGTCACTGACCTGTTTTTCCTGAGTGATGACCCTGGCTATGTGTCGGCGGATGAACTTGCAACCGAGGAATCTCTCCAGTGGGGACAGCGGCACGTGATATGGCAGCTGCTGGAGAGGGGACTGCTTCAGGAGGTTGTCAAATGCCTCGTGGGACAGGAGGGTTGGGGTGGAGGCTGCCCAGGCACGCTGGGGCAGGATCCGTGATGGTGGGCTCATCACTGTAGCAGATGACAAAATGGCAGGTGAAAAAAATGTCAGATATGAGAGACTGAAAGGGGCTTAAAAAAATCTATTCCCTGGAATTAGCATATGAAATCTATCTAGTAACATGATGACCACTATGAAACCTGATCTGACATAATTTATGTGCCAGACAAAGATTTTTGTTTTCACTCGAAGTGAAAGTATGTATTGAATAGAGCAGAGCAATGAAAAAACATGGATACATATGTGGCTAATCTTTTGTTCTCTCTGGCCACATATGAGCCAATTATAGCCACATAAGAGCAAAAGGAATTAATGAAATCAAAGGACATTTAGTTTCACCTATTGTTCCTTTAGCCACCTAAGTATCTATACATGAGCACAGACAGATGACAGAAAAGTGATCCCAATGTGTCACCTCTGCATAGAGCACAAAAACTATAGACAAAGAGCTAGATAGATGGAAAAAGGGAGATATAAAGAAATAAGGATGGATTATGACATTTATATTGATAATGGCTATACAAAAGGTCCCCTACCTGATGTTTTGCTGTGCTCATCTTTCCCCTGTGTCTGTGGGGAGTGTAGGTTGGGAAGGCCGGGGGAGGCGGCCATGCCATGTCTGGAGGCGGGTGAGGGGCCAGGTACAGACGGGGAGTTGGGCCAGTTCCTCTGGCCTGGGGATGGCATTGCCAGGCTTGTGTTGGGGTACGGAGACCCACTCTCACCCATACCTGGTACACAAATACATTACACACATGTACAATCAGTCATATGCTTATAAGGCCTTTAAATGTATCATATCTGTTGCCTCTAACATTGCAGATAAAAAGAAGCCTGCGTTGGATTCTTTTTTAGATGCAAGGCGTTTATCTTTGTCTTTGGGGGATTGTTATCTTTAGGAAAAAGACATTAAAGTATAGAATGAGAATTTCTTCCTCAGATCAGTTCCAACTCAACTTTCAGCAAGAAGATAAGTATAAATCAAATCATATCTATATAACTGTTGTCATAACATTCTTGAAGAAACAGATGGGCTACCAGGAATATAAGCCGTAAAAAAAAGTAGGTCAGTCTGGTTAAAGGAAACTTTTTAGGCCTAATCTCGTAAGCATCCAGGTAAAGCAACACTGACCTTATATCTGAGATAACTGTTGCCCTGATATAAGTAGGACGAAGCTTGTTAGTATTGCCAAACAATTATTTAATCAAATAACTGAAACCAATAACACAGCCAATCAAATTGCAGAATACAACTGGTGACTGGTCAGTTAAATTGCAGGATACAAACTGAATACTGTAGGCTTTACTGTCTACTAAACTCACCCTGGGGGCTGATAAAGGAACTGGCTGGAGACTGCATGTGTATCCCAAGGGAGCTGGGTGAAGGTGCAGGGACAAATGACCCTGGGGATGGCACATGAAGCTGGGGGTTACCCGGGGAACCAGCTGCAAGGATGCCAGGGGATGGGGTCCCAATAAAAGTTGATGGTGATGGAGCAATCTGGAACAAAATCATGAGCAGGAGTATATATTAAAAGTGTAAGGTTACTAAATTTTTGTTAAAATTCTAAAGAAGTTCTACTAGAAAGATGAAAAATCACAAAGTTTGGAGCTTGAATGTGGCTAAACGGGAGGTAAGATATCCATTAAACTGCTTAGTGCTTGGCATGTAAGTGTAGCTTCAGGAAAGACTAATCCAAATAAAGAATATTCTAAATTGGTGCCACTACACTTTATTATAGCATCACAAAATCTGTTTTAATCTGTTGGACCGAAAAAGGTAAGGAAATATTTTATGTCTTAATTTCTATTTTTTCGATTACTCCTGAATTATAATGTGGCTAACTGCAACAAATACATCACAGAAACTCTATATCTACGTACATCTGTTCTCTGCCGTGACCCCGGTGATCCGGTGGATTGAAGGGACTGGGAAATATTGAACACGTCCATGTTGTCCATCCCGACTGGGGATGGAGGGTTGTCATCTTCAGTGGTGGATCGCCGCCGAACGTTTCCTCCCGTCACGGAGTCATCCACAAACATGCCCAGGAATGCCTGCATCCATGACATTTTAAACAATATTTTTCTCTTAGAGTGGGATATTATATAAACATTGCAGATACTCTTTCCTGCCAATGATAATGTTTATATATTTTATTTCTTTGGTAAAATAGTCTAGCCATGACTTCTTTTAAATAGCATCACAAGTAAGGTATTGAAAAATTGCTCATTACCATAGACAGAATACAGTGAAACCCCTCTAAACCGAACCCCTGAAAACCGGATCTCCCTCCAAACCAACGAAATGTTCGGTCCCGAATTACATGTTCTTTATTTTATATTGAAAATACCTCTGAAAACCGGAACCCCTCTATTCCGGAAACCTGACAGACTTTCTAGGACATATTCGTATACGGCTATGGAAAATCACCCCTCCAAACCAAACGTGCCTTCCGGCGAAATCAATATGCAGGGTACTCTGACACATATATCCTGTTATGTTATTTCCTAATGCGTGAAATCATTTTGACAGCTAATCGCCATTTGTTTGTGATGCATGTGAACCACTTAAGTGTGATAATTACACTGGTGGAAGATAACTCATGCTGTATGGTGCACTTGTAAATAAAAATTCAAGAAGCCTAAACATTAAAACAATCAGTTCTTGCACGGTTTTTCACACATTTTTCTGACACTACAGCAATGGTAAGATGTTTTTTAGAAACAACATTGTGTTATATTCAAACAATGCGATATTATTCACAATCAGTATCAAACTGTAAATTAATTGCGTCATTAAGGGCCTACCAATGAAAAAGTAAGAAAACAAAAGACTGCATCATTGATCATGATTCCATTTTCATGCTTTATTTATCATTTTGAATTAAAGATTAAAAATATTTATTTTGACTTTTATTTCTTTTTAAAATCAATTTGGAAAAAAAAGAATGCAGTTAATATGTATGAAGTGTTTGGTTTAAAGAGGTAATAACTTAAAATAGCACTTCATGCATCTAAACTGGATCTATTTTTTCTTGATTTGATTTTATTATTATTACCTTCTTTTAACCCAATATAGTCCAAAACCCCTCTAATCTGGAAACCCCTCTAAACCAAACTTTTGGCTTGGTTCGGAAGAGTTCGGTTTAGAGGGGTTTCACTGTATATGAAAATACTTCTTAATCCTAATGTGAATGCTAAATTTACAGAAATTATCCTATAAAATACCATCAAAAACAACAGTTTCATACAAGAACAACAGAGAACAGTTACTGGTAACTCACCTTGAGCATAGGTATGGGGGAGAAACCCTCTGTCACCTTACTGGTGTCAAACAGACTGTAGGCTCCATCCCTCACAGCAACCACCTTGTTGCTACGGAAATGGACATCTATACAGTATCTGTTTTGGTGTCAAAGAAACTTTGTGTACTGACATCAGATTCATGCAAATTTTACTTCTAATGTATTTTTTTATTAAATGAAAATCTATTCCATTAGAAAACTGATTGAGTTTACAGAAATGCTGATAAGAAATACATGAATAATAAAACTGCAACTTCAAGGGCTGAGCAAATAATTGTTCCATCTTCTGTATGCACTTTATGGTTCTGGAATCAGTTACTATATTGAGACAGGTTGCCTTGCACAAATAATCTCGAAAGAAATATGAAGACATCAGTGGCTCTGGATCACTCATATCAGTAACATCAGCCTCAATAAAACAGATTTTACCGGGTGACCTTCAATAGCAACCAGACTCAATACTGGATCATCTAACTAGAATGATATACATAATCACCAAAGGATCATCATCCATGGCTAGTTTCATCAACACCATCCCAGTGAAATCAAAGAAGGTGTTATTTAAAACCAATTGTTGATAATGGATGATGACAATGGATAATGAAGTGGTCACAATTTTGTGGATCAACTTTCACAAACATATAGATTTGTACATAGGAAGGATACATGCTCCGGAATGAGATTCTGACATGAGTCGATGACTGTGGGATGATGGTGAAACTCTGCACAGACTGTTTTGGAGACGTTCCCACTCCAAGGATGACAGCTGAGGACAACTTGTGGAGGGAATTCATGGGGGACCAGGTCTCATGTAGGATCTGCAATTTCATAAGAGGACAGTGGTTAGACTGACAATATAAAGTCTTAGTACACAACTAGAAATGTGTCCACAGGACACGAATGCCCCCACCTAAGTGCTTTGTCACAAATCTGAAATATGTTTGTTTTTTGTTGGGTTTAATGTCCCATCGACAGTATTTCAGGCATTTGGAGACTATGTCTACTTGAGACAGATATAGTGCTGCCACACTGCAATATCACGCCATAGACATGTGTCATGATATCACACCCAGTCACATTATCCTGACACCGGGCCAACCAGTCCTGGAACCACCCTTATACTGAGCGCCAAGCATGGGAGCTTTACCAGTACCATTTTTATCGACTTTGGTATGTCATGGCCAGGGATTGAACCCACGACCTCCCACTCCACAGGCAGATGCTCTAACCGATTAGCCACAAAAATAACAGAGGGCAATAACACCAGAAATGACTTGATCACGTGTTATGGAAGTTGGTCACTGCACTTTTTCTGAAAGCATGCTACATAAATATCAACTTTGAAGTCGGTCAATGCACTTTTTCAGTATGCATGCTACATAAATATCAACTTTGAAGTCAATCACTGTATTAGTATTCAAGTTATGCTCTGGAGTAACTTTCAGAACAAAGGACAATAACTCCAAATTTCTTGACTGAGAGTTATGGAACTTGGTCACTGCATTTCTGCACAAAGTATCAACTTTTAATTCAATCCCAGTATTAGCATTCATGTTATGCTCCAGACAAACTTTCGGGACGGATGTACTGACTGACGGATGGACTGATGTATGGATGAACAAAGGCAAATCTATATGCCCCCATCCCACAATAAGTGGTGGAGGCATAAAAATATCTACCCATAAAATTTTATGTTGATACCCCTTATAGATTTTGAGTTAATATGCTCCAGACAAAATTTATGTATGAAAAATAAAAAGGGCAATATCTACAAATATAAGTTATTTGTAGAGTTATGGTTCTTGGGCACTGCACTTCTCTTTATTGCGCTCTATCTTCCTGTTAAGTTTCATGTTGATACCTCTTATAGGTTTGAGTTATGCTCCAGACAAACTTTCGGAATGGACGGAAGTACGTATGTACATACGGATGGACAGACAAAGGCAAATCTATATGCCCCCCCCCCCCCCCCCCACGCCCATAAGTGGTGGGGGCATAAAAAAATGTATGTTATGAAAGATATTATCTTCTTTTTGTTTCATAGTAGAGGTAGATGCATCTACATTAAAAACAGATTTACAGTTAAAGATAACGGGGAGGGGGATTAAAACAGGAAGTTAAAATCAATCAGTAACTTAACTTCTAGATATTTTGAAAAACTTCCTAACCTGCACCAGGTATGCCAGTGACCTTGACTCATTCAGGTCATGCTCCAGCTGGGGCGTCATGACAATGTGGGGGTTGATGGTGGTGGAATGACCCTGGGTCCCCAGGGAGAGGACAAATTGTTTCTGGTCACACTTCCAGTTCACTTGCACCTGCATTCAAATGCAAATTTATATTGTCTTGTTTGTCAGTGATTACCATGCCAGCAATAATATTTCATCTAATTAGGGACATCTTTATGATACAAACATATTGTGGTCTTTCTGTGATATTATGCTGAAAACAAAAAGCATGTTACCACCAGAGGTCAATCCTGACACATGGCTAACAAATACTCAGTCCTGGAACTACATATCCTTTTATCTGCAAGAGAAATTTTAATATTTAAAGGTTGTTGTGTAGTGGAACAGAGATACAGATTTTTTTCAAAATATTGTTTGAAGACATCAAAATCTAAAACAGGACAATTTATAGCAGCAATCTGCGATGTGCCACTGTAATACCTCCATTTAAATCCCAATTTTATTAGACAAAAAATTGCCAGTTTAAGCATACTTTATAGTAAATAAACTAAAACCACCAGTTTTACAACACAGACCATGCAAAGTAAATAAGTGTTTGACTAAATGAGTGATCTTTTCCTACATATCTAACATAAAGAACTAGTCCAACGAGAGAAACTCTCTATCAGCAGAGTATATACATAGAATTCTTTCAACATCCATGAGGAACTAACATTCCAACAAACCAAGAAATGCAGCAAATTATGGGGCCACATGGTAGTAACAAACAGGAATCAAGAACAATAATCATAGATTCAAACTTTGATGGAGGAAGAATATCTCATGACTTTCCAAGGTATAAAGTACTGAGGCACTCCAGGAACTGTTGAGGATTAGGAGCAGGGATCCTAAAATTTTGGAATCTCAAACGGTCGACGGCAATCCCCCCCCCCCCTTTACAACAATTCCGTTCCGTACCCCCCCCCCCCCCCCGAAAAAAAACATAACCGAAAAAAAAAACGAAAAAAAAATAACATTGATATTTTCAATCAACATACCCTGAATCATTTGCAGTGTGAAAATAGATCTTTTATTATATTTCAGCATCCTGTTGGCATAATAAGGTATTTTTCTGCAATATTTACCTCTACGAAATCGAAAGTTTGTTTACCGGAAGTGCATGTATATGACGGTCTGTATATGACTCTAACGAATCAATAAATTGTTGGAAGCAGTCGTTTTGGTGTTGTTTATTATGTGCCTTTGTGTTTATATATTTTTTTTGTCAATAACTTCATAATAGAAAATGCATCACGGGTTGCCCCATTCCCAGTGTTTTCGACCGGTTTGCCAGGCCGGATTTGTGTGCATATCGGGTTGCCAGTCCGACTTTGAAATGTACTTTTTACTGGGTCACCACTCCCGTTTTCTTTATCATCATGAGCCGGGTTGCCAAGCCGGTCATTTGATTTTTTAAACATCGCAAGTAAATTGCGCTGAGCCATTTCAACGAAATGCAGCCTTGTCACTGATACCATCCCCTTATATACCAAATATAAAGTTGAGTAATAACACCAAACAGTTATCAGTTTTTTTTTAATTCTTTTATTTTGTTCTTACAAATTACAAATTACTAAGGAGATCAAACATTTTGATTAGCCTTTGATATTGTCATTAATTACCGCATTTAAAAGTCGACCGGTTACAGTTTGCAAACAAGCAATGGTCCATTATTACGGCATAGATAATTACACGGCACCGTCCAAATAACCGCTAAGTACAAACCGTCAACTGCCCAATAATGACCTAGACGGGTGTCCCTGCCTGACCCCCACTGACACCTGCCCCGAGGGCACACCGGAAATTCAAGAAGTAGGTCAATTGGTGTGTAAGAGAGACTATTATGAACCGTTTGGACCGATTTTGAAAGTTTTAGACGAGGATTATGGATTTTTTTCGACCGATTTTTTTGGTACTTTTTGAAATCTGAACCGGTCGATTGAGATCAAAATCGGTCAAAACCGGTAAAAAATCGGTTTTTAGGATCCTTGATTAGGAGAGAACTTGTTTTCCAATCTATATAAAAAGAATTATATCTAGAATCAAACTGTAGCAATCAGTATATAGTAGATATAAACATACCAGACAGTTCTGGCTGGAGCCGTAGAGCAGCACAAGGCGGCGGTAGTTGTAAGACTGGATCTCCACGATGTTGTGTAGGCCACACTGTCCATCTGAAACACACACTGGTTCTGTACAGTACTCTATTGTGGAATGTGATAGCGGAATATCATTGTGCTATCAATAGAAAAAATGACCAGTAACTATGTTAAAGCAGTGAAACAGATCAAAGTGTAAGTAATCTTCTGTCCAGACCTCTACATTTGTTTATTGATATGATGTATTTCAATAATTTCAGCCATTTAACAGCTGAAACCTACCTGTACCTTAAACATACAGTTAAACCTCTCAGTATCATCTGCCAGAGTCACAGAAAAGTGTTGCTCTCAAGGTGTATCGACTATGCCCAGGTTTAACTAAAGGGTGTGTGTGGGGGGCGGGGGGTAAAACTGTTGCTGCTAAAAGGTAGGCAATACTTTATAGAAACTTTGGGAGGTTTTACTTTATCCCCTGAGCTAGTCTTAAACACAAAAATCACTCTTTTTGCATGTAGTGAAACTGGAAAGAATATCTCCACATCTTTAGAAAAAGAAAGTTATGAATGGATTTCTGTAGATGTAGTGAAACATTGGGGGAAAATCACTGAAAGCTTACTGTTCCCACATAAAACCATTACACACTGAATGTGCTGTATAGGCCTACCATTGTACTGGGTACTGAAGCTTCTGACAATAGAGAACAGATTACACATGGCTGTCCACTCATCCAACAACTCCCGCACCATCTTCTGGTAGCTCTCTGCTGACAGTTCATGTATCCAGATCACCCGCTGAGTGGGGCCAATCTCTTTGGGACTAGTTGTCTTTAGTGGCCCACTAGTGAACAGGAACTGAAACATTGAGTCAAAACTGTGTTGTAGTCCTACTCAAAATACTCACCTGCATTCAAATACCTGATACTGATTTAGTTTGATTTTACTTGGCCACTTCTTAAATACCTTTTACTATATACAATGATGATGATGATGATGATGATGAAATGCACAAACAGAATATTACTTAGATAGGGTCTAAAGAGTTCAATTCTCTAATGCGTAATCATTAGTGAAATTCTACCATACTCCACTCAGTTTCTTTGTTGGGTTTAACGTCCCATCGACAGTATTTCAGTCATTTGGAAACAATGTCAACTTGAGACAGATATAGTGCTGCCACACTGCAGTATCATGCCATAGACATGTGGCATGATACCACACCCGTTCACATTATCCTGACACCTGGCCAACCAATCCTGGAACTAACCTTATAAACTGAGTGCCAAGCAAGGGAGCTATACCAGTACCATTTTTACGACTTTGGTATGTCACGGCCGGGGATCAAACCCACAACCTCCCACTCCTGCGGTGGACACTCTAACCACTCAGCCACCAGAGACAGTACCCACTCATTATTTCAGTTATTTGGAGACTTTATATGAGAGAAATACAGCGCTGCCCCTCTGCAGTATCAGACTGTAGGAGAGTGGCATGATACCACACCCACAGTATACCCGTATATGCTAAGCATCAACCATAGGAGTTATGTCAGTATCTATTTTTAAGACTTTGCTACGTTTCTGCTGGTAATCTGACTCATGACCTCTCATCAGAACCACAACCCTCTGACCAGTCTGCAACTTTGAACAGTGATGTCCTATTTAGTTTGATTAGAACCAGTATAGTACTACTGTGCAGAACTCACCTCGACCTGCCAGCACCGTACAGGTTTAGTGATAACCCTGACTTTACACGATAACAGATTCCTCCTGAATGCATTACAATCATCCACACTGACTGTTGAAGTGTCTGGAAAACTGGAATAACAACAGTCCCTTTAGGTTAGATGGAAGAGGCATAGTCATTAAAGTTAGTTTTCAATGACACTTCCTACATCAAGAATATCAACAAAAATTTGGCTACATTAATGTAGCTTCAGTTTTACGCTTAAACTTGTCTTCCAGATTCAAGTCATCTCCTCACTATATAGATATGTATAAATGTTATCTACTAAGATGAAGTTATTTTGACCATTTGACTAGTAATCCATTTTGATAGTTAAAAATTATACGAAGGAGACATTTTGCAATAAATTCAGTCATAGTTATCTACCATGGTTGTTTGATGCCCCTGAGCATATTCATAGACTTTCAAGTGAATACCATGAATGGTTATTTAGATATAGGCTTGATAGTAATTTACATACAAAACCTTAACAAAACAAAGAGGGCCACGATGGCCCTGAATCGTACACCTGTTTATAAATGAGCAACATATGTTGGATTTTCATATTGACCTACTTTTTGACCCCACATGACCCATTTTCAAACTTGTCCAAGATATTATGGTAACAGACACTCAGACCAAGTTTCTTGAAGGTATGGCCAAAAATATGGCCTCTAGAGTGTTAACAAGGTTTTTCAAAGATTTGACCTAGTGACCTACTTTTTGACCCAATATTACCCAAAATTGAACTTGTCCAAGATTTTATGGAAACAAACATTCTAACCAAGTTTCATGAAGAGTGGGCCAAAAATGTGACCTCTAGAGTGTTAACAAGGCAGTCCAAAGGACAGCTATATCCCCCGCCGCTGACCAAATATTAGAATTTGTTTGGTCATAGGATTATGTTCACCTTAACCTGGCATGGTTGTAGCAGACATAGAAGATCAGTTTAAGACAATTTAACTTTCCGGAGTTATGTATGAATCTCAGAATTCGGAGGCACATATATTAAAAGTTTACTGACAAGTTTTACATGGGAAACAGTACAAAAAGTGAACATCAATGAAGTATAGGATGTGTTAGGTAACCACAAAATACATGTGTAACTCAATTAAAAACTTTATATATCATGACATAATTTGTATGATTGTGAACATGACATACTATTATTTACCGAATACAATAAATCACGAGATATCGAGATGACATGAAAAAGTGGAGGCTTAAACATTTGACCTTCAAGGATGACCTTGACCTTAAGCCAGCGTGACCGCCTCATGCCTTCTGCACATCAGCTCAATGAGGTTAACATTTTAGCTGAGTTTGAAGAAAATGTGTCCAAGCGTTCATGAGATATGGAGCGGACACGAAAATAACATTTGACCTTCAAGTATGACCTTGACCTTGAGCCAGCGTGACCGCCTCATGCCTTCTGCACATCAGCTCAATGAGGTTAACATTTTAGCCGAGTTTGAAGAAAATGTGTCCAAGCGTTCATGAGATATGGAGCGGACACGTAAATAACATTTGACCTTCAAGTACGACCTTGACCTTGAGCCAGCATGACCGCCTCATGCCTTCTGCACATCAGCTCAATGGACACAAAAAACATTTGACCTTCAAGTATGACCTTGACCTTGAGCCAGCGTGACCGCCTCATGCCTTCTGCACATCAGCTCAATGAGGTTAACATTTTAGTCGAGTTTGAAGAAAATGTGTCCAAGCGTTCATGAGATATGGAGCGGACACAAAAATAACATTTGACCTTCAAGTATGACCTTGACCTTGAGCCAGCGTGACCGCCTCATGCCTTCTGCACATCAGCTCAATGAGGTTAACACTTTAGCTGAGTTTGAAGAAAATGTATCCAAGCGTTCATGAGATATGGAGCGGACACGAAAATGTTTCGGACACACTGACGGACTGACGGACTGACGGACGGACTGACGGACGGACGAAGGGCATTCCTATAACCCCCCTCCCGCTTCGCGGCGGGGGATTAATAAGGTTTTTATAAGATTTGACCTTGTGACCTACTTTTTGACCCCACATGACCCGATTTTGAACTTGTCCAAGATTTTATAGAGACAAACATTCTGACCGGGTTTCATTAACATTGGCCTAAAAATATGGTCTCAAAAGTGTTAACAAGCCAAGTTGTTGACGACGCACGTCGCACAAGGGACGATCACAAAAGCTCACCTTGAGCACGTTGTGCTCAGGTGAGCTAAAAAGATGCAATGCTGACACCAACTTAAGAGTTCCTGCCATAGCTCTCATATTTTTTTGAAAAGTCAAGCTAAAAACCAGTATTTGTGTTTAATCTAGTTATGACACTGAGAATCATTTATTGATAGTTTTAATCTTTTAGTTATTCAATAATAAAAACTGGAAATTTTTCATTTAGAGAATAACCTATTTTCATTGTCATGAGTCAAATTTCAGGAGTAAATTACTCATGAATAAATGGCTGGCTCCAGCTTTTTTATCATATACAAATACTTTTTAACACATATTTTACTTCAAAAGCTTGACAAGATACAAAGAAACATGAGAGAGTAGAAAGCCTGAGGAGACTTACTGCATGATGTCCATGGTATAACACATGGCCTCACGGTCTGTCTGTATACTTGTGTGGAGGACACCCCGCTCCTTCAACTGTAACATGTGTACCATCACAGTGGAGTGCAATCAAAATAGTGAAACAATAACAGCATAAGATGCCAAATTCTTAAATAATATTCAGAAACAAGTTTTAGCAATCAGTACTTGTCCCTCTTAACAGTTCCTGGGTTGAACCAATTCTTTGTACCCAAGAAAGTTCTATGCAAAATTTGTCCCAAGTGTGTATATCACAAAAACAATTTGATTGTTTATATTTAAACACTTATGTTATATGTTTTTCTTTGACATTAAATAACCCAATATTTTACTTAGGAATGTAGGCTTTGACATAAAATAAGATTAACACGGATATAAGCCAATCAGACAAATGTACAGTACCTCCTCTCCAAGGAAGACGAAGGGCAGTCTCTCCTCACAGGCAGATACCACATGAACCAGCTCAGGGACGAAGTAGGGTGAGGACTTGGACTTCTTGTGCGATGTCTCCAAGGTACTCCCCTAGTAACAACTTTCTCTTCTTGTGGAAACTCTCCACTTCTGTCTCCTCCTTCTCCTCTGTAACAGTGTAATAATTCATCCAGTACATATAATGTTGTATTGACCGACAGTGGGCATTATAGCTATAGGACCAAATGATATCATCTTTTGGCATTTTTCACAATTTGTAGATTTCACAGCACGCTCGACTTTTCAAAATGCTTGTTGGTAAATCAAATGAAATCTATTTCACTTCTTGCCCTTCTTATACACTGTACTGACAATCAGTCAAAGTGCACAATGCGCTGAGAGATGGCAATGGGATTAACATTCTAATCCCAGTGTTTCTGAAGTTATTGAAGCAGTCACATGACGACAAAAACTCCACACGCTGTTGCTACAGAGGTTCTGTTTGTTACATAATAAGCCAGAGTAAAGGTCATAAACCTTTCATTCTTAAAAAGCTGCATACCTAAGTAGGTCATTCTCTTTCTCTACTACTAGCGAACCTGATGTACACATTCTATCTGTTGTTTTGTATGTGTAGAAATTGACAAGGTATTTGATTATTCAAGATACTAGAATGTTTGCCTATCTATTTCAAAGTTAAGAAATGCTCTGGGAGGAACCTAACTCGCCACCAAAAAATACGGAGCACTACTTTTTCTTTTTACAGGAGTAGATCTTCATGTATGTAAGATGGGTTGCTGTTCAGGTTAAGAAATGTCACGGATATTTTTTCACGCTTAAAATTGATGCTTCCAGTGGAAAAAAATTGCAAAAGAAAACATGTTAACAAACAATAACACACTAAAAGCAGTTACGGTTATGATTTAAACGTCTGTGTAACAAATTCCACTCGTATTCGTTAGTGCAGAATTGCATTGCATGGATCCGCACTAAGCGCGGAGAGGTACAGTTAAATTGTTGTGGAAAATATGCAAATAAGAAAAGGCCTGATTTCATTTTTCAGCATAAGATGGCTATCGCCGTCTAAAAATGATATACCTTGATAGTCTAATATCCCTTAATAGGTTTATGAAGTCTAAAATCAATCCCATGCCTAGTTACTGAGACATAAGCATAACAACACTTTAACCAAGCAAAATTTTAACCAAGTAAGGGCCATAATTTGTATAAAATTCAATCCAAAAGTTATCCTCCTTGGTTTTCTGATGCTCCTGAACACTTTCCTAAACTTTCTAGTCAAAATTTCTGAAGAGCTTGCATGCAAAACTTTAACCAAAAACCAATTTTAAATATAAGCATGAAATTCCTTGCATGCAAAACTTTAACCAAAATTTCTAAGTTAAAAAAGGGGCCATAATTTGTAATAAATTCCATCAAGTGTTATCCACCTTGACAGTATGATACCCCAAAGCGTATCAAAGATGTTTCAAATCAATCACATGCATGGATACTGAGATATAAGGATGAAAGTACCTTGCATGCAAAACTTAAACCAATTTCTAAGTTAAAAAAGGGGCATAATTTGTAATATATCCATCAAAATTATCTACCTTGGTTGTCTGATGCCCTTAAAATATTTATAAACTTTCAAGTCAATACCATGAATGGTTATTGAGATACAAGCTGGATGGTAGCTTGCATGCAAAACTTTAACCAAATTTTCTATTGTATGCAAAACTTTAAGTTTAACCAAAATTTCTAAGTAAAAAAGGGGCCTAATTTATATTAAATTCACGAGTTATCTACCTTGGTTGTCTGATGCCCCTTAACATATTCATAAACTTTCAAGTCAATACCATATATGGTTATTGAGATATAAGGTTGATAGTAACTTGCATGCAAAACTTTAACCAAAAGCTGCAAAGACAACGCCGACACAAGGGCGACTACAATAGCTCTCATATTCTTCTAATAGTCGAGCTAAAAATATGCAATCTCTTAATTTCTTGTATAAAAAATACAAACTTAATCAAAATTCAATCAAATTATGGTTCCATATAATATTACAAATGATGCATTGCATTATGGGCCATATGCTATACTTCGGTCCATATGCCTTCCTCAGTCTGACTGACCAGTCCATACACTTGCATATTGCACTCAATACCATGTATTATTTGTTATACCAGAGTGTCAGTCAGCACTCACTATACAGTATTATCAAACACCACATATTATACACTGTTGGCCTCACATATTGCACACCTTTTGTATATTATCACATGTTGCACACTGTCACCACTCAGTGTACATACATTGCAATTAGTCATCACTCACTGCACATACACTGCAATTAGTCATCACTCACTGTTTATACATTGCAATTAGTCATCACTCACTGTACATACATAGCAATCAGTTATCACTCACTGTTTATACATTGCAATTAGTCATCACTCACTGTACATACATAGCAATTAGTCATCACTCACTGTACATACACTGCAATTAGTCATCACTCACTGTACATACACTGTAATTAGTCATCACTCATTGTACATACATTGTAATTAGTCATCACTCATTGTACATACATTGTAATTAGTCATCACTCATTGTACAGTGCAAAACAAAATCATGCATGCGGATACTTCAGTTCACTATCACTCATTATCTATGATAAAAAAAAAACACAAAAAATAAATAATGGTGGATGAATAACTGACACAAATTTACTTTAAACTATATGATTACATTCAAACTTATTATTAAAAAAATCTTAAGCACTTCCTTTACAAAATTATATATCTTAAGCTTTTTGATAACAGAAGAATGGGAAACAGACTCACGAAAGATGCTGGTGTAAGGACCATGTGTGAAGGCAAACGTATCCAGGGGAACCAGCCTCCCTGGCTTAAGATACGGCTTCACCATCTCCTCCACTGCATCTACTTCTGTCCCTTCCGGCGGGCAGGCAATCGTCTCCAGCATGTAGTACTGCAAGTCAATGAACCTAGGCGGCCGATCCTCCAGTGTTACAACAACGTGGTGCTGCGGTTGCTTAGGAACTGGGATGTAGAGGCGGTGCTTCGGGAGTTTCTCCAGTGGGTGATCCGAGTTGCTGCTCAACAGGGGGAGCTGTCGCTTGGCGGCAGAGTGTAGGCAGTGTACAGACCTCTCACACCGAATCAACGTCAGCTGCAGTCTGTTGGCGTGTGTTAAGAAATTGTTCAAAGATCTGGCTCGAATTCCACCAACAATACTTAGCGCTAAGTAATACTTAAATTCTTAAACTAGGTAGATACACATTCCCATATTCCTGTTTTACAAGATATTCAAGTAAATGACTAAGCTGAAATCAATTATCACCATTAAAACTATCATTATTTGTTATGAAATGAAGTATTTAGGTATTTTTAAAAGAGAAAGAAGAAGAATGAAATTCGCCACTAGGTTTTTAAGTATTACTTAGCGATAAGAATTGTTGGTGGAATTCGACCCTGGTCATTAAGTGGCATAATTTTCAACAACAATTTAGATGTACAGAACAATGCTGGACTCTGTCAACATTGACCCATTTTTCACTGTGGTAGACTTTACTTTAGACACTATGTGAGCAAGCAAATTCATTGATATCCCCGGCAAGTTGGGCAAATTAGATGAAATGAAAGTCAGCTAGTTGAAATATGAGCCTATCCAAACCTGCCATATGACTCCAGAAAGATGGATAACTTTGAATGTTATCAAATCTATGGACATGCATCATTTCACCAACCAGATATACATCCATAAGTCTCAACACAAGAAATATGCCCATAGGACACAGATGCCTCCACTTTTAGCCTTAATAACAAAAGCAAGGGTCATATTACACATGTAGTTTTGAAGGTATTTGTGTCACAACACATTTTTAAGTAATTCATAATAGAAATATTGAATGAAACAATAAACTAATTCTGAAGGTGCAAAGTCTCAAATGCTGGTAAACATTCCTGTAAATTTTTGTGTCTGGCTCATACAGTTTTGAGATATGTGTAACATAGCTATTCAAGGGCCATAACTCATAACATTTTAAGTGATCAACAATTAAAACCCTAGTTATCCAACACTGCATGCTGATGAACATTTGTGTTGACTTTTGTGACTCTGATGCATATAGTTTTTGAGATGAACAGAAAAAAATGTGATAGACAGTAGGATGCATTGACAATGCCAAAGGGGGGATAATAATGGTGTGGCCACTGTTGTAGCTGACCCCACCCCATTCCAAACCCACCTGAGGCTGACAAGGTGTTTCTGTATCTGCTTCTTGTCTCCATTCAGAGTCTCCTCTAGCTCCTGTAACACCTTGTAGCTCTGAAAAATATACACAGGACATGCAAGGGATTGAACATTAATACATTATTGTACGAGGGGCATATTTTTATTAGTGGCAACAACTCAATTTAAACATGATTTGCAAATCAAAGTACATGTATACCGTTGGAAAGTTTATTGATTTTTCTAACCAACAGTCTTATTTTCACACGATTTGCACGTGCAATAAAATTTTGGCAGGTCATTTAAATACATGTGGTTTTGTATACTGGTTGTAAACATGGCTGAGTTGCATTGTGATCTGAGAGAGGAGCAAAGAGCTTATTCGTGGGTTGTTGGGTATATGCACGCCAGAAATAAAAACGGATCTAGATTTAGTTTATAGAGAAAATGCCCTTCCATATCGTACAATTGCCAGGTGGGTGTCAATGTTTAAGGAAGGTAGAACTAATGTTAAGGATGAGCCCCGCCCTGGGTGGCCAATTTCCGATACCTCTGAAAAAGACATCAGCACTGTCAAAGCCATAGTTGATGAAGATGCAAGATATACCGTGAAAGAGATAAATGACATATCGGGCCTAAGTGCGTCATATGTGTTTTCCATCTTGAAAGAAAAGTTAAAGTTAAGGAAAGTGTGTGCCCGTTGGATCCCGCATTTGCTAACTTCTGACCAGAAAAGGGAGCGGCTTGAAAAATCCTTGGCCTTATTGATAAGGTTCAACGATCGAGACCCTAGACGCCTGAGAGAAATTGTCACAGGGGATGAAACGTGGCTTTATTTTTTTGAGCCCGACAATAAACTCAGTAACAAAATGTGGGTAGTAGAAGACAGCCATCGCCCAGTTGTTGCTCGATGTAGCAGGAGCGTTAAAAGCGTTTTTTGACAGTGATGGAATAGTGGCCCGTGTCGCTGTGCCTGAGAGGGGTAGTGTCACTGGAACATTTTACCGTGACCACGTTCTCACTGCTGTAGTTAATCACTACATTACAAAGAACCCAAGGTCCGGAGTGCACAGGATCAAATTATCCATGATAATGCACCTGCGCACCGGTCAGCCTTGGTTCAAGCTTATTTAGAGGAGCAGAGAATTGCGGTTTTGCCACATCCCGCTTATAGTCCTGACCTCTCTCCTTGTGACTTTTGGTTAAATCCATACATCAAATCTTGCCTTCGCGATCGCCAGTTCGAAACCCGTAGTGCCGTCGGAAGTGCTCTCTACCAGTGTATAAACAGTATATCCAAATAACAGTTTAAAAATGCATTTTCGGAATGGATTCTGAGGCTGGAAAAGTGTGTAGAGGTCCATGGTGAATATTTTGAAGGACTCTACTAATCATTTTTCACAGGTATGAATTATTTATAAAAACGTGCTGCCTTTGCCGCTAATTAAAATATGCCCCCGGTATGAACAAAGTCATAAATTTCATGATAAATGGGTAATGTTTACTAAAACTATTGTTTCAACAAGTCATCAAAGTGTATATGGTTTAATAAAAGAAGTTTTTAAATAGTACAGACTCATGACTGGACAAAACACAGCAATTTCTAGAAGACAGGCAATACATACCTAGGGATGGCAGGGAAGCGAGATAGGTGCCCCTCTGTGAGTCAACAGTAATCCTCAATTCCTCTGAGGGCATACATGGGTACACCACAGGCAGGTGCAGGGCCAAAGGCAGATCCCTGATCTCACCTGTATACAAATATATACATACAATATACACAAGACCAATCAAACATATACATATACCTAAATAAATACACCCCTACTGAGTATACAGACAATATTTTCATTATGGTTGAAGAAAACTGAACACTTTCAGGTTGGAATAGTACACAGGCAGGTTGGCTACACGACAATTTCCAGCTGGGTAGTTTGTGAAGGCAATATCCAGGCTAAATCCAAGTTCAAGGGTAGGCTGCTCAACCAACTGTATGAAGCCACTGTTTGAAGCTAGGTTTCAATAGGGAAAAAAGACCTGATGGAATTGTGGACAGCATTTTTTTTTTTTTTTTTTATCAAAAGTAGGTCAAATGACACAGTCAATTGCAAGATGAAGAGGTCCATCCACTCAAGCAACAGTCCAAATACTGACATTCCAATGAAGCACACAGAAGTAATAGCAGATTGACGAAAAGGTAAACATGTCCAGACGTCGCTTTTTTCATCAAAAGTAGGTCAAAGTCCAAGGTAAAGATAACAAGGTTAACTGCATAATGTAGGTGTCCAGCCACTTAAGCAAATGTCCAAATATTGAAACAATCCAATGCAGGATATAGAAGTTAAAGCAATTTAAAATAAGAGTATTCTTTCTGACATGTGTGTCACCTGCTGCAGCATGATGGAACAAGAAAGTCAGTAGAACTGACAGATGCTCCCCGAAGAACGTCATTGTTACAAATAAGGCCTTGGTCAATGGGTGGGAGGATATGTTGAAATCCCCATTCCTAAATCATATCTATTTTCCTCATCAGATGAGATGTTTTACCAACTCTTTTGGTTAATATGATAATACGTGTTACTCATCAGATCTTTCATTGATTTTTTTTAAGTTTTTATACTACTAAAAATTAAGTCATACATTTCAATGTGTGCTCATATCAAAGAGGTTAACCAACACTCTTGACATATGACTGGATATTTGAAATAGTGTATAATGGCCTAAACAACAAGTAGCTGACATGATTATGATTGACATTACTAGCATATTGAATTTTGTGGGGTTTTGTTTAAATGATATCTCCTGTTAAATTAGGCAAATGACATGAATATTAGTCAACAACATGGTAGTAGGGGCCATAACTCTCTTAAAAATTGAGGAACCAGGTCACGTCGACGATATGCGTATCTACTCTTGGTAATAAAGCTTCCCATAAAGTTTCATTGAATTCAAGCCATTAGTTCCTGAGAAATAGCCCGGACAAGAATCATGCAACATGAACTATAGGCCAAAAAGTCAAGGGACCATAACTCTGTGAAAAATTGAGGAACCAGGTCACGCCGACGATATGCGTATCTACTCTTGGTGATAAAGCTTACCATAAAGTTTTGTTGAATTCAATCCATTAGTTCCTGAGAAATAGCCCGGACAAGAATCATGCAATATGTACTATAGGCCAAAAAGTCAATGGGCCTTAATCTTTGAAAAATTTAGGAACGGGTCAGCGAAGATATGCGCATCTTCTTGGTATAAAGCTTCCCAAAAGTTTTAGTTCCTGAGAAATAGCCCGGACAAGAATCATGCAATATGTACTATAGGCCAAAAAGTAAAGGGGCCATAATTCTGTGAAAAATTGAGGAACCAGGTCACGCCGACGATATGTGTATCTACTCTTGGTGATAAAGCTTCCCATAAAGTTTTGTTGAATTCAAGCCATTAGTTCCTGAGAAATAGCCCGGACAAGAATCATGCAATATGTATTATAGGCCAAAAAGTCAAGGGGCCTTAACTCTGTGAAAAATTTAGGAATCGGGTCATGCTGACGATATGCGCATCACCTCTTGGTAATAAAGCTTCCCATAAAGTTTCGTTGAATTCAAGCCATAAGTTCCTGATAAATAGCCCGGACAAGAATCATGCAATATGTACTATAGGCCGAAAAGTCAAGGGGCCATAACTCTGTGAAAAAAGAAACGGACAGTCAGATGGACAGACGCACCTTGGAAAAATTCCCATGTGATGGACAGACAGATGGACGGACAGACAGATGACGGAAAAGTGATACCTCTACAATCACCTCTGCTTACAGCAGGTGACACGAAAAGAAAACTCAACCTCAGCAGGGGTTTTTTTAAGTGGAAGCCCGCTTGCCCGTGCAGGATTAAAATCACCACGGGCAAGTGATTTTTCCAAGGAGATAGCCCGTCGGGCAAGTCTATTTTCGTAAATGAAATCTTTCGGGATTTTTTATAATTTTTTTCTGCATTATAAAGGAGGTGAGTTGCTTGCAAATTGTGTTTGATACATGTTAACAAAAATTCATCTTAATACTACACATATTTAGTTTTAAACATTAACAAACACTAACTAAAAGATCGGACAAGCTGTTTTCACTGGGGGCAAGTAGATGTTCAAAGTAACTTGCCCCCTGGGCAAGTGAAAGTCAAATCCTTAAGGAAACCCCTGCCTCAGCGGATGCCCTATGCTTGCCAACGCCCTCCTGGACATCATCAATTAAAAGGATGGAATCCTGTCTAAAAACAATTGTGCAAAAAAACAAGTGGGCCAAGATGGCCCTAAATCTCTCACCTGAGAAACATTGCCTTCAATGCCAATTACTTTATTATAAGTCATACTGAATACATAATCCATGCAGAAGTACAGCAAGATCATCTAAATTCCACACAAAAACTGTACCTGCCATCCAAATTTTGAAGGTCATAGCTCTAAATAAGTCTATATAAAATCAAGTAACCCCTGAGGTGGGGTCAATTTTGACACTAGAGCCATAATTTGAACAGGTTTGGTTGAGGTCTACTAGTAAACATGTTAACTTAAGGCTTTGTTGTTTCTGACAAGAAGATTTTTGAGGGTTTTCCTATACAAGTCTATATAAAATCAAGTGACTCCCTATGGTGGGGCCAACTTTGACCCCAGGGCCATGATTTGAACAAACTTGGTAGAGGTTTACTAGGCCATGTTACACACCAAATATCTAAACTCTACGCCTTGTGGTTTCTGACTGGAAGATTTTACTAGTTTTTCCAATGTTAGTCTATGTAAAATCAAGTGACCCCTGGGGCGGGGACAATTTCAACCCCAGGGTCATGATTTGAACAAACTTGTTAAAGGTCCATAAGACAATGCCACACACTAAATATCTAAGCTCTTGGCTTTAGAGAAGAAGATTTTTTTTAAGATTTCACTTTAAAAATCTATTTTTAGCTCCTGTGACCTATATATACATCAGACCGGAACCATTTGAACAACTATGGTAGAGCTTCATGCAAGAATCATCACTGGCAATTTTCATCCAATTTGGCCCAGTGGTTCAGGAGGAGATGTTGTTTGAAGAAAATTGTTGATGCCCGAGGTACGCATGCACAGATGCCGGACAAAAGGCGATCACAATAGCTCACCATGAGCACGTTGTGCTCAGGTGAGCTAAAAAGGCATAAATATTTCAATACAAAGAAATATACTTACATTTTCCTTCAATAAATCTCTGCAGTCCATAGGACAGGTCCTGTCAAACAAATCAATGGTAAGAATACTTAATGACTTGCTTTTATTAGATATTAAATTTCAACCTATTATTTCTTTTCCAGTAAAATTGTGCATTCTAGACAAATAATACTGAAAATTAAGGTAATTCATCCATTATTTACTTATAATCATGGTCCTTCAAAAACTTAAAAAGACGTCAGTGCGGTTGCAAGCATCCATTGACTTGGAGTTTTAAGACTTTTGCTTAAGGTCTATAAAGGCATGCATTTACAATAAAATTCCCACAATCACTTGATGGACCATGATCACAATCAAATATTACATTACATTTTCTGAGGAAGATTCTCATGCTATTTCATAGAATATTGGTCAAAATGCTCATCAAAAGCCTTTTGTGGTTAAAAATAGCACAAACCTGCAAGCAAAACTTTTTTTTTTTTTTTGATTTGTATTTTTTTACATACTTGGACTGTTGCAATTTTTTTACACTATATTCAGACAAAATTTTTATTTTATTGACAGGATGTACAGAATGTACCTTGAGTTTAGCGTTTGTGCGGACCTCAATTGTCTGCATGAGCAGTTTCTCTACAGACAGGTGCTCACTCTGTATGGTCAGCCCTACCCTGCGGCACTCGTCCGGCATCATGGACGGCAGGTGTGACACACACAGCTGCTTCCCATCATCCTCCTCATTCACATGGATTGTCAACTTGTACACTGCTACACAGGGGTTAGAGGAATGTGATGTTAGAAGGGCTGAATACTGTGATACAGGCAGTAATAAACTCCTCTGCATACATTTTTGTTTTAGGGAATAGAAAAACTACAATACCTGTTCCAAAACAATTACTTTTCAAACCAGAGTTATTAACCCTTTCCCTCATATAGACTCATTTTGACGCACTCAATAGGTACCACATAAAGCCTGATCTGCAAAAACCACAGTTAAACCTTACCAAATTTAATTATAAAGTCCTCATTTCCAGACCACTGAAAAGCAGCAAACAGCATAAAACCTGATCAGCCTGCTGTTGTTCGCATAGGTCTTTTCATGGTTTCCTCTGAGGGAAAGGGTTAATTAAAGTGATGAATACTGTCCAACAAGAGTGTTCTTTAGATCACATGTGTCACCTGCTGAAGTGTGACAGAAAAAATGAGACAGACGACGGAAAAGTGATCCCTATGTGTTATCTCTGCTTACAGCAGGTGACACATAAAGGATGGTAAAACAAAATAGTTAAGAAACAGGGTGAGACATATGTGATTCCAGTATAGACAACACTTTGCGAATACATGCTCTGTCAGGTAAGCCTATCATAATATGTCCCATCAATCAATGGGTGTTAAAATTTGTCACATTTGTCATGTTTATATGATAAGCCTTCAACAAAATAAAGAATCTGGAGACTTTTGTTACTTACTAGGAGGATCCTGGGATCTTTCCTTTTCCCTCTTCATCTGGTCTCTGAAACAAGACAGTTATAATTGAAGCCAATATTTGTTTAAACAAGGCAGTCCAAAGGACAGCTATATCCCCCGCCGCTGGCCAAATATTAGAATTTGTTTGGTCAAAGGATTATGTTCACCTTAACCTGGCATGGTTGTAGCAGACATAGAAGATCAGTTTAAGACAATTTAACTTTCCGGAGTTATGTATGAATCTCAGAATTCGGAGGCACATATATTAAAAGTTTACTGACAAGTTTTACATGGGAAACAGTACAAAAAGTGAACATCAATGAAGTATAGGATGTGTTAGGTAACCACAAAGTACATGTGTAACTCAATTAAAAACTTTATATATCATGAAATAATTTGTATGATACTATTATTTACCGAGTACAATAAATCACTGTGGAAGTGCAATCCAGGTCAAGAAGTGGTCTGTGTAAGGCAAGGGGAACACTCCTGAATGAGATATGGAGCGGACACGAAAATAACATTTGACCTGCAAGTATGACCTTGACCTTGAGCCAGCGTGACCGCCTCATGCCTTCTGCACATCAGCTCAATGAGGTTAACATTTTAGCCGAGTTTGAAGAAAATGTGTCCAAGCGTTCATGAGATATGGAGCGGACACGAAAATAACATTTGACCTTCAAGTATGACCTTGACCTTGAGCCAGCGTGACCGCCTCATGCCTTCTGCACATCAGCTCAATGAGGTTAACATTTTAGCTGAGTTTGAAGAAAATGTGTCCAAGCATTCATGAGATATGGAGCGGACAAGAAAATAACATTTGACCTTCAAGTATGACCTTGACCTTGAGCCAGCTGACCCCTCATGCCTTCTGCACATCAGCTCAATGAGGTTAACACTTTAGCCGAGTTTGAAGAAAATGTGTCCAAGCGTTCATGAGATATGGAGCGGACACGAAAATAACATTTGACCTTCAAGTATGACCTTGACCTTGAGCCAGCGTGACCGCCTCATGCCTTCTGCACATCAGCTCAATGAGGTTAACACTTTAGCCGAGTTTGAAGAAAATGTGTCCAAGCGTTCATGAGATATGGAGCGGACACGAAAATGTTTCGGACACACTGACGGACTGACGGACGGACTGACGGACGGACGGACGGACGGACGGACGTAGGGCATTCCTATAACCCCCCTCCCGCTTCGCGGCGGGGGATTAATGAAAAGTGACAGTGTTTTTCAAAGACCAAATGATCTAAAAGTGGAATTTTCTACTATGTATAATAAAGACCTTTTATTGTATTTTACTTTAATGATGTATTATTGCACAAAAAAAATGAATAATAAAAACAATAATATAACATGTTTGAACAGTCTTATTAAGAATACAACATTTAAAAAATACACTGCGACATTGAGTCCATGCACACAATATGGTATGTTAACTGTCATAATCATGGAGGGGGGGGAATGAAAAAAAAATGGGGGGAAAAAATATATGTTCCTGGCAGGGGGGAATGCCTCTTAATTTCTGCAAATATTTTGACCAAAAAAACCACTGATTAATGGCAACCTATTCTCAGATATTTATCTGATTTGTAAATTTTTATTTGCTCTGCCTGAAGTATTACTGAAGTTGATTACCCAGGAAACCCTGCCTCTACTCTACTCTACAAACTCTCATACAGCTCTCAGCTCTAGTTCACTGCCTTCAGTACCTTTCCTTGACCACTACATCCTACCAACAAAATTCCATGACCCTAATAAAAGCCTCACCTCTATCTGGTCATTTTTTAACTGCTAATAGTAAGATCTATGCATGCTCTTTAAAAATTGGTGACAACATATGATGCTTTCTACATACAATATCTACATTTATAAATTTTTACAGCCTTGAAAATACCACTCAATTTCATTGTTGATAAATCAATCCCTACCTCCAATAAGACAAGGCCAGACATTTTCCCATGGAATACTCCTCAATCCTAAGGCTGTCCCCTAGTCTCTCTCGTATCAACTTCTGGGCCTGATAAAAAAAAATACAAAAAAAAGAAAAAATATATAATATACATTTTCCTCAAGTCCTGAAGCATGGAAACTTTGAATGAACCGAACGATTTTATGACAATTTAAAGCTGAAGCATGAAATAAACAGTTTGTCTTAGGATATATTAATCAACTCACACTTGTTTTGATAGTCCAGTTTTGAAATTGAGTAAGCCTTTTTTCATAGAAAATAACAAGAAAATAGACACAGTCTTTTAACACATAGATTATGTATGTACAGTTTCAATAAACACAATCTTGTTTATACAGAGTGTTCATTGTAACTATACTTTGATGAAGTACATTGTAACAACAAGTGCCAGTAGAACCAGTGCATGCTCCCCCAACTACGGTTTGTCACTTGATGGATACTTTATTATACTATATGAGCTCTGGACAAAATTTAAGTATGAAAAATAAGAAAGGGCAATAACTCCTAAATTATGCAAAACAGAGTTATGGTTCTTATACACTGCACTTTTCCTCATTGAGATCTATCTACCTATGAAGTTTCATATTGACACCTTTTATAGTTTTTGTGTTATGCTCCGGACAAAATTATGACGGAATGGATAAACAAAGCGGCAACTATATGCCCTCTCTTCAGGGAGCATAAAAATAAACAATACAGAGAGTGTTTGTCAATATATGCTTCACTTCCATGGAAAATTCAAGGCATTTTTTTCTCTTAAATCACGAGACACCGGAGCAGTTAATTATGTTAAAAATATTTCACTCATCTGAAGAAAAGAAAAGAACAAAAGGGAAAAAAAAAAGCAATGGTAGCACAACTGGTTAAGGATGTCTATTTATCATAGAATTAACATTTACTTCAAATCAGTCAGATATTAATACTGCAGGATATTCAAAGACAAGTAACTCCTAGAGAGAAATTCTTAGCATTCTTACCTGTGAGTGAAGAACCTCTAGCTGCAGAGACTGGCAAAATGAATCTTTATGTTTGTTAAGGATTAAAAATGGTACAAAACATGCATGACATTCTTATTCAAAAGGTAACCTGAAATACTGTAAACTAATTAAATTGCAGGCACAAAATTTTGTTTGCAAGTTTTACTGTCAGCAGTATTTTTGTGGTAATAAGTGAATGTCAGTCTGGTGGACAGGTAAATATCAACAACTTATGAGCTGGGTCAAACCTCACAACTTATGTTTGATTACATGCAAAATCATGGAAAGTAGCAGTACAACGCCTTGCTAATTAACATGCAGAGAAAGTAATTTTCTGGAATGAGATATCACACATAGAATGAAATGCAAAATCCTTCAGATTTCTTTAAATGTTTCAGGAAGTTTTCTGAAGATATGTCATCATAGTCCACTTTTAAAATTAAAGCCCTGAGGCACATGTGGAAGGATACGTAGCACCCTATAAAGATCATGGAGAGGTTTGTCGTTGTCCAGGAGACGTGATTGTGCCAAACGGTGTATGTATCCAATCTGAAACAGTAATTACCATCAATCATTTCAATACATGACTAAATATTTCTATTACCTCAAATTAGTGATGTACATTAACCTCTTACTGGCAGGAAGTGGTTTGTAAACTACCATGTAGGGACAGAATAGTACATAAACTCACAAGATGCCAAAAAAAAAAAAAATTAAAAGATAATTAATTTAACCTAAAAAGGAAAAAAAAAAATTTAAAAAGTGAATTTAAATCATATTGGAATCGTACTGATACCAAATCATAGATGCCAGAAACTTATACACAAACTGATTTTCTATCATTAACCCTTTCGCTGCCAACAGGACAGAAGAACCCGTCCATACATGAGACAGCACAGTTGCCAACAAGACAGATTTATCTGGGTTTTTTGTGTGTGTGTGGGGGGGGGGGGGGGTCCCATGTGGAAACCTCCACAACTGGTAAACCTGTCTTGTTGGCAAATACGATGTCTCAGCAGCAAAAGGGGAGCAGCTATATTATGCTAGTACATAGTAATAGTCTGTGATTTCTAAAGAATTTCTCAGATATTCCTTGGTAAATAGCTTCTATATGATAGGTGACCTGGCAGTGAAAGGAATAAGAATGTTTATCTTAATAACCGAAATAAGATAAATATGCTTACCTGTAATGAATGAACTAAAGACTTTCCATCTGAAAAAAACAACAACAAAAAACGTATGTTTTATAAGTTATTTATTTCCATTTTTTTTTTTATCTCAATTGAAACCATTTAATACTACACTTGATTTATTTAAACGAATTGCATATATTGCCAAAATAGTGTTAAATGATGTCATGTACAAATGATGTCAATTATTAAAACATCATAGCAGAAGACAATTTCATGCTGATAATGGAAAAACAAATTGCTCAAATCAAGATAAAATCAAGACACAGAATGCTCTTGAAATTCAAATGTACAATCAGTAAAAAGCAACTGTATGGGAGGACTGCACCTGTGATGATTGGAGGAAATGTGGAAATCCTGCATTATTCAGACAGGAGAAACACATGTGATGTGATTTCTCATGAGAAAGACATTACTCAACTGCCAGGTCATGTTATTCTTACAAAGCATATGCATACAATATAAGAAAGATAAAACCTTGATAATAAAAAGCCTCAAATGTAACACCCATGAATAAAATAGATGACTATTGCTTTCAGGGAATCTCAGACAAACACCCGACCATGCCGAATGACCTAACCCCCTACCTCCAGTCTCATGGTCCACCACCAGTATCTCTAACACCCGACCATGCCCTGGGACCTAACCCCCTACCTCCAGTCTCGTGGTCCACCACCAGTATCTCTAACACCCGACCATGCCCTGGGACCTAACCCCCTACATCCAGTCTCATGGTCCTCCAAGTATCTTTTACACCCAACCATGCCGGACCTAACCCCCTACCTCCAGTCTCGTGGTCCTCCACCAGTATCTCTAACACCCAACCATGCCCCGGGACCTAATCCCCTACCTCCAGTCTCGTGGTCCTCCACCAGTATCTCTAACACCCAACCATGCCCCGGGACCTAATCCCCTACCTCCAGTCTCGTGGTCCTCTACCAGTATCTCTTACACCCAACCATGCCCGGGGACCTTATCCCCTACCTCCAGTCTCGTGGTCCTCCAATAGTATCTCTAACACCCAACCATGCCCTGGGACCTAACCCCCTACCTCCAGTCTTGTGGGCCACCACAAGTATCTCTAACACCCAACCATGCCCCGGGACCTAATCCCCTACCTCCAGTCGTGGTCCTCCACCAGTATCTCTAACACCCAACCATGCCCCGGGACCTAACCCCTACCTCCTGTCTCATGGTCCTCTACTAGTATCTCTATATCTAGGAGACGCCACGGTATCACCGAACTGTCCTCCATCAGGGTCAAGGTCACCTTGAACTCGTTCTCTACCAAGGATTTCAACGTCCATTCTCTACAAACAAATAAAAGAAGAAAAAAAGTTAAATGTATGGCATATCAGTCCTTAAAGAGAGAGTAATTTACAAAAGTGTAAAAAAATAGCTTAGCATAAGAGGAAATATTTGAATAACTAACAAAATAATGAGAAACTGATTCTGTGTATTCAGGTTATTATTATTATTATTGTTAATAATATATACAGTTGGATTCAACAACAAAAAGCAGTATACTGGTCTCAACATAAATGACCAAATGGTGAAAATAAAATATGCATTACAGCTGTATTTTTTTTTTTTTTATTTCTCAGATCAGTTTTGAAGTCAAAAGTAGGTAAAACTGATGTTTTTCTAAGGTTACTGTAGATTGCTCGACCAACTGACCTATATTAGGGTTGCGCATCTGTTGTGGCAGCTCACATGAGACCAGTCGGTACTGTATGACCTGATTCAGTCGCTGTAACGTTTCCTTCTTCTCTCCTGGAGTGATTGGGTCAGGTGGCACTATTTTCTCCTGAAACCAGAAAACAAATCAGATAATATATTTTTTCCTTTTTAAAAAGTGTTATATTTCATGAGGGCTCACAGAAAAATATATTTTCAAGAATGGCTAAGTCACAAGTAAAAATATATGTATTCTATGACCGAAAGTGAATATCAGCTAATTTTTTTTTTAAATAAGAATTTTATTGACATTGGTCTTCTTTTTCTTTCATGTCTCTGAAATTGCCTATGCTAACTACCAAATAGCTATCATTCTTTCAGAGAGATCAACAGTAACACAAGCCATCCATCAGTAGAAATATTTTGATCCTTATAACATTTACAATTTTCCTTATCTTAATACATTGAAGGTGAAACAGAATATTCCTTTCACAAATAAACAAAGAGAGATAAATTGTAAAAAAACATGGGACCAGATCAAGTTTTGGTTCATAGGCAAAGCATTTCTCCTTGTTGCCATCTAAGTTTCAAATCAATCCGTTTGATAGTTTTCAAGTTATGGTCCAGACAAGATAAAAATGCAACTGACCAACAAGCCACACAATAACCCTTATATACCCCCTTCACACTTCATTTGACCAGGTATCATCAATAGTTTACTTACACTAGATACAAATAAAAAACAAAAACTTGAGTACTTAAATGTGTAGTATACTTTATTACTATGAATTATAGAACAGGAAAAACAGTATTTTCAAAAAGGTACCGTACACACGCTCAGATTAGGCACAGCTACGTATAAGGCGCATCCTAACTTTCAGGGTAACTTATTTGAAAAAAACAAGAGGCCCATGATGGCCCTAAATCGCTCACCTGAGATAAATAGGTTGACCCAAGGAACATCTGTACCAAATTATTTTGAAATTGCATAGTTTTAAAGAAAATGATTTAAAGTTTCAATTATTTTTCTTTTTGTAGCCATGGCAACCAGAGTTCTTCATGGATCAAGTTTATTTTATCAACTTTTGTAGAGCCTCACCCAAGGAACATTCCTGCCAAGTTTCATTAAATTCTGTCCAGCGGTTTCAGAGGAGATGTCGTTTAAAGCAAATTGTTGACGACAAACGACCTACGACGGACGACGCCGGACGAAGGGCGATCACAAAAGCTCACCTTAAGCACTTTGTGCTCAGGTGAGCTAAAAAATCACTTATCGTATTGTATGCGGCGAAATCTTGTTTTGAAATTTGTGCCATCGTACATTTTGACAGACTGAAAGCTATCCATACGTCACCGGGCTAATCATACGATGAACCGTTTTATTTACACATGGAATAAGATTACCCTTAGACCGTTACATTAACGACGGGGAGGATAAAGGTGACACATTTTCATAACATGACATTACTCAACCGTATCCCCGCATTATAACGCTGGGGACCATTGTCACCTGTCAAAATTCTCCCAACTAACAAACATTATATAAATTCCACCTGTCAATTTCCTAAGGCCCAAAAAAATTTTTTTTTTATTTCAGTTTCTCAAGATCATTTTATCATGAAATATACCAGTAAGATAACTAATAAGACTAAAAGCAATAATCTGGTATTGTTTATCATGATTTCGTATAGACTTTGTGGCATATTATCGTATTCATTGGCTTTCAGTATATTTCTGAGATCCTATACCAGTAAATTTCACTTCTCGCTGATTGAAAAAAGAAACATGAAAAGCTGTATATCATCATATAAGGCGCACCCCCTCTATAAACATGAATTATCTGGAAAAAAGTGCACCTAAACTGCTGGTGTATACGGTATCTGGAAAAAAGTGTGCCTAATCTGTCGGTGTATACGGTAATTCTCCCAACTACCCACTCTATCCCCCCAACCTCAAAATAATTTCTAAACCTTGACATTCTGTTAAGAGAAAGCTGCACTTTTCATCAATACAGACAGTGATTGTAATTAACATCAGCTGGGACATCTTACCCTGATGCAAGTGGGCAGTCTGGGATACGACCCCAGCGTCAGAACATCAATAGCACATGGCAGGGAAAAGTTGGGAAGTCTGTAAAACATAGGAAGTTTTATTTATATATATAATACAACATATAACTGAAGATAAACAGCAGAATAATAAATAATTATCTTACAAACAAGTCAAATTTTATGAAGATTCACAACAAAAAAAAAACAAGGTATGTCACAGGATGTGACGAATGCCCCGGAAGTGCACATTCATGGTTTATGAAAAACTTCCTGACATTTCTTTTGACTTCTCACTACAGCATTATGCATGTACGAAATACACCACAGCTAGAATCATATGCATAAATGAATCATAAGTCCCCTACTGGTGTGAATATTTTGATTATTTCCATTACCATAGCAACTAGTATTTTTATCCAAGAAAAATATCAAAGTGAGGTGCATAATCTTCATATTACTATCATAAACCAAGTTTCACTGAGCTAGCTTATAATATGGTTTTTAAGTTATCACAACATCCCAATTTCTAGACAGCCGGATGGAGGGCAATTAAACCAATGCACAATCTGGACTTATGACACTTAACCTCTGAGTGTGATCATGACCTTTCAGTTATGAACCTAGGTATTGTACACGACACATTGTATCATTGCGGTGCACATTTATTCAAAATAATTTCAAAATCTGTTGAGGAGTGACAAAGATATGGAGGGGACACAAAAAACAAACCCTTTAAATCTAAGTGGCGGACGCTTTAACCACTTGGCCACTGGGAATGGTGACATAACTGTAAAAAAGATGTTTAACTATACCTAGCACTGACAAGTGTTTCCCTGGCCATGCGGGCAATTGTATCAGCTGTCTCCACAAACCACATCGACTGCTGCTCCAGGAAGTTGATGATTTCCTGTCATAAGATAATGACATATAAGATTGGATTCTCAAAGCACAAAAATATCAAACCTTTAAATGTTTTGAAAAATGTTAGCAAATAAAACAATTTACCATATGATAAAATATATTGCTTAAAAAAGTCAATAGTTGAATATATAAGTTTTAATATATTAAATAAAAATCAATGAATTATCCATGTCTTAAAATTTAATTTTTTTTAGTTTGCATAATATCAAAACATTTTGTGCTAAAGAAATTTGCGAAACCTTAGGAAACAAATTAACCATCAATTACTAAACCCTAGTTAGTGGCCAATCTCTGAAAATGACTCATTCTAAAACAAAGCAATTCACAGCAAACCATACATACAGCACATTTGTCCACTTTGCTGGCACTGTTAGCCCACTTAACAAGCGCCAAGAGACGGATAAACAACTGTCTGGTCCGGCTTGCATACTGCACAATCTCGATCTTCCTGCAAGAGATCATGTTTCAACTTGTCAGCTTTGTCACTAAGCATAAAGCCCATTACAGGAGCTGTAAGGGGACTGTTATTGCTTGAAATCAAGGAAAAAAATCCATATGGATTAATCTGGCTGGTTCAAAAATTATTTAGTAATGCATACTGTATAGCTTAACATTTTATTATAACTGACTCTACAAAATCATTTATTTTCAAAATATATGCCTATTTTAAGAAGAAAATAAAAGAGATAGTTTTTGTCCCTTTACATAATCTATTATACATAAATCCAAAAATCAATTTTAAGAACCATACCCAACAGTTAACATACTAAAATTATGAAAATAATCAAAAGATAGCATAACTCAAAAGTAAGTAAAGACAAAAACATTACCAACATTATTAACACCATAATATTAACAACTTGAAAGTAATTTAGATCTTCTGTTTTAACAGTAAACATCTTCATGTAAAATAGAAAAAATATACAATTTATATTCTTTCACAGTAAAACATGCCTTATAAGGTGCATCTCAATTCTCAGACTTTCTAGTTTGAAAAAAGAAAGAAGGAAAAAGTGTATCTAACTGTATAAGAAGCAGTTGATTTTAATAGTTTATTAATCTGCATTATTTTGTCATGATGTGACATTTGGCATGGTTTTTGCATTCTTCAAAAATGGCACCTGTGAAAATTTCAATGTGACATTTTCTGTTTAACCGTAACTACAGCACACGGCCACTTCCTTTTCCTGTGACATTGCTGTGGAGTTTTGATAGGAGGTTGTTTCAAAGAAAAGGTTACTTTCCTGGACTATGTCATTAGGTGACACATTCTCCTCTTCAGTATTACAAATACTCAAAACCTGTCAGCTCTTTCCCCAACTATCAAATGAACATACAGCACTGACCCATGTTAGTTGCCAACTTCATCAACCTTAATCTAACAGCAAGCATTAGTTCCTTGCTTTTTTTCTATTTTTTTCTTTAATTTTTAAAACCACAATAAATTGATTCTACGTCTAATAAAACTATGTTGTACACAATAAAATGCAAATCCTTTAATAGTCCATAAAATAATCTTTTATGTAGCCTCATTTTGGAATAATTTAATCATTGTTGTCCCCCCACCCATTTTTTTCTGTCAATTTTCACAAAAAGAATGAGACAAGAAGACAAATAAGAACAGAATCATTCAGTTTGAATTGTGAATTTCTTTATCATGGTTTAAAACGCAGTTTACCAATGGTTCTATTGTAACACACTGGCTGTCAGTACATTGTATACCAGACAAGTGCAATTTATTTTAAATATGTATTTTCATCTAGATGAAAAGAAAGAAATATATCAAAATAGGCTCATCCTGCAAGGGTCATAACTCTGGAATATCTGGGACGTTTTGACTGATAATTAAACACAGTCGAGATACTGTGCCAATACACATTGTGACCAATGATGCATGCGCATAATCATAAAAGATTCTAGTCACTCTACTGCTTATGTTCCTGTGTGCTATACATGTTTTTAAAGTACATACATATTTCCTTCTACAATGTTGATGAGATAATAAATCATTGATGACGTCATGAGCACAGGGGAATTAAATCAGGCACTGCAACATTGAACAATATATGTTGGTCAAACTCCCCGTGTCGGTTACGTCAGGCTATGCTACTTTAACCACTGCCACTACACAAGTCACGTGATGCTAGCTGAAACCATGCGACCAACACTCATAATTTTATAAATTAATGTTATTTGATTTTATCTTTTGCTTTCTTCAAAATCATGAATGTTATTTTCCTGAAATATAATGAAACAGATATATTCAAAACTTAAGTCAAAACTGATAAAAGTATATCCGGCCTATATCTACTTGTGGTGGCAGTAGTTGTCGACAACTGTAAGGGGAGGTAACTACTGCGACGGAGTTTGTGTCTTGGTAAATAGTTATGTCCCTTGGCAAAGGAAATTATTTGATTGAAACAAAAACTGTTTTAATAACATTTGCCTTGACCTTGACGTTACTGATCTGGATATGGTATCTATCTATAAACTTTGATCTTAATACCTCACTCATAAGAGAAGTTATTAGACTGAAACAAAAAAATATATTTTTAGTTACAGTGACCCTGACCATGACCCTATCAAACTGAAAACCAATCCCAAACTTCTTCTTCCAATAAGGCATCTACCTACCAAGTATGTAACTGTATCTTAATTCTAACAGGAGATATTAGACAGAAATGACATGTTTGATGCAAAACTATTTTTAGTAACAGTGACTTTGACCCTACCCCTATTGACCTGAAAAACAATCCCAATCTTCCTCTTCCGATAACATATATGGTCTATATTTTTAGTTACAGTGACCTTGACCCTATCAACCTGTAAATCAACCCCAGTCTTCCTCTTCCTATAAGGCATCAACCTACTAAGTATGAAAACTGTATCTCAATTCTAACAGAAGATATTTGATGAAAACTAGAGCTATCACTGAAGGTGATTAATACCCCCGCAAAATACTTTAATGCAGGAGAAGCCAGACTTCAGGCAGAGCATAGATAAGAACCTGTATACATAGTATATTGGTTGTGATAGTAATAAGTAAGTAAAGTTTTTATTTAAAGTTGATAGAGAGTCAATAATGGTTGTTTGTCACAGTAGTTTAAAAATATAAGGTTACAGTTCTTGGACACTGCACTTCTCCTAGTCGCCATCTGTTTACATTTTAAGTTTCAAGTATATACCATGTATAATATTCGAGTTATGTTCAGGACAAGAAAAAAAAAGGAAAAGTAACCAAGGGAAATAACTCTGTAATTACTCTAGATAGAGTTATGGTTCCTGTGCACTGCACTTCCTCATATTGTGGTTGACCATTGTATGAAATTGTTTTGAAATCCAACCAGTAGTTTACAAGTTATACTCTGGACAAGGAAAAGTAACTAAGGGCAATAACTCTGTAATTCCTATAGATAGAGTTATGGTTCTTGTGCACTGCACTTCCTCATTGTGTTGACCATTGTATGAAATTGTTTTGAAATCCAACAGTATTTACAAGTTATCTCGGACAAGGAAAAGTAACAAAGGGCAATAACTCTGTAATAAGTCAAGATGGAGTTATGGTTCTTGTGCACTGCACTTTCTCTCATTGTGCTTGACCATTGTATGAAATTGTTTTGAAATCCAATCAGTACTTTACAAGTTATGCTCCGGACAAGGAAAAGTAACAAAGGGCAATAACTCTGTAATAAGTCAAGATGGAGTTATGGTTCTTGTGCACTGCACTTCCTCTCCATGTGCTTGATCATTGCATGAAGTTGTATTGAATTCCAACTTGTGGTTTTCAAGTTATGCTCCGGACAAGGAAAATGAAACGGACCGCTGGACCGACCGACCAACCGACCGACCGACCACTGGGTGACTCCTATATACCCCCCCAAACTTTGTTTCGGGGGTATAATAACATGTTTGATGCAAAACTATTTTTAGTAACAGTAACATTGACCCTATTGACCTGAAAATCAATCCCAATCTTTCTCTTCCCATAAGGTATCTATCTATCAAGTATGAAAACTGTATCTCAATTCAAACAGAAGATAATCAATAGAAAAAACATGCTTTTCTTTGAAAATCCATTTATAACAAGAGTTGTCGGAACGACACATATGCCTCCCCCACTCTCTCCTACTCCCATTGTGGTCAGTGTGACCATGACCTTAGTCATCTACTAGTCATGACCAATCACCCTATGAAGTCTGAGAAATGTGGACACAAGCATTCTCCGGTTATTGATTGGAAACAATTTTGACATTTGAGGTCACTGTGACCCTGACCTTTGACCAAGTGACTCCAAAATTGATAGGGGTCATCTACTAGTCAAGACCAATCACCGCTTGAAGTTTGAGGTATGTGGGCACAAGTGCTCTCCAGTTATTGATCGGAAACAATTTTCACATTCAAGGTAACTATGACCTTGACCTTTGACCAAGTGACCCCAAAAATCAATAGGGGTCATCTATTCGTCATGACCAATCACCCTAAGAAGTTTGAAGAATGTGGGCCCAAGCATTCTCCAGTTATTGATCAGAATATAAGTGGTCTACCAATGGACCGACAGACCAACCATCCAACATTTGCAAAAAAATATGCCCCTCTTCTTTGAAGGGGGGCATAAAAATAAATCAAATGCGATGAAACTAGGTTTTCAAGAGTCACAACAGGCAATCAAACTACTGTTTATTTTTAACCCTGCTGAAAAAGCAAACATATGACAACACACATATTATCATCAATTTTTATTAACGATGAATTTGACCCGTTAACCCTTACCATCAATCCTAAACTATTTCTTCTCATAAGGCACCTTCATACCACGTCTGATAACCACAAACCTATTCAACAGGAGATATTTGATGAAAATTACCTATCTGACGCAAAATCATTTTTAGTAGCAGTGACCTTGACCCTATTAACCTCAAAATCAATGCTAATCTTCTTTTTCAATGACGTGTTTACCTACCAAGTAAGAAAACTGTATCACTATTCTAAAAGGATATATTTGACAAATACAACCTGTTTGACGTCTGTCCGCACATCTGTCCGCCAGCCCAACGACATACCCCATTCTAATGACCAGAATTTTCATATAAAACATTGTTAAAAAATAATCATCTAAAATTGAAAGGGAAGAATGTAAGAGCATACCTTTCCATGTCATTTTTCCTTGGTAAACTGAAAATGTAAAACAAACTTGAGATCAAATCTTGATCATTTCATGTGAAATAGCAGTAACATGATTTAATTTGAAACTCAATATCTCTCTTTCTCCCTTATTTTAAAATATCCAAAATACATTTTTTATTTCATAAAACAAATACGGGTAACTAGAAAGAGGTCAATATTAGTTCAGCCTAGTCCAGGTGGCAAAGAACATCATTCTTGTATTCAGAGGGTTGAAAGTTCAATTCCAGATGATGTCATTAAAATAGTACTGGCACATCTGCAGTGTTCCCATTCACGCACAAATGTACGTGAATCACGTACAGAATGCTGAAAAAACGTACAAAATATCAGAATACTAGTCTTCCCTACGTGACCGGAACGTACGCAAAATGCCTACGGTTTTACTTTTCTTTCCTTCATTTTTTATATTTACACGAACCTGAATACCTACACGTACGTCGTAGCCTTGTGTTTTATGGCTGAAAATCGATAAATGATGCTTTGGAAATTCCTCGCTCTAAAAATAGCACAATTATGGGAGGTAACTCTTAAGGGTACGTACGATAAGGTTCGAGTTTTCCGAATTTGTTTACGAATGTGCGTCTGCATAAAATGTCGGGGAAAAAACAGTCTACGCTGACCGGCCTGTGGAAAATAACTTCCCCAGCAGCCGATTCCGATAATATTGAACAAGATGACAGTCCAAGCAATGTTAATACCACTAAAAAGAAGCCCAAAATAAAAACTTTCCAAAAACATTGGTTTGCATTATTTCCGTGGCTTCGTTTCGATGTTGATAAAAAGACTCTGCATTGTTTGACCTGTGAGGATGCGGCACAAATTTCGTGCAATAAAACAAATACGTTTGTGACTGGTTCAAAAAACTATCAAAAATCGGCACTCTCCAGACACGAGGGCAGTGATGACCACAACCTAGCTACGAAAACGATAAAGGAACGGCGGTACATGAAAGCTGCAAAAAAAATTGCAGACGAAAAACTCGAACCGGTATTAGAATTACAGCTCCGCACAGCTTTGTGGATGGCTAAACACAACATTGCCGACCAAAAATTCCTGAATCTTATTGATTTACAGGTAGATAATCT
>CM037777.1:10411354-10461354 GCA_021229015.1 Solen grandis | reverse complement strand
AATTCCGCCCTGAAATCATCAAAATCATCATCATCATCAGCGTCGCCAATACCGCTATTACTACTCTACTATCAGCATCAACTCATCATAACCATTGTCGACGTCATCATATTTATCATTACCATTGTCGACATCATAATTATCATCACCACTGTCGACGTCATCATAATTATCATCACCATTATCGACGTCATCATAATTATCATAACCATTGTCGACGTCATCATAATTATCATCACCTTTGTCGACGTCATCATAATTATCATCACCATTGTCGTCGTAATAATCATCGCTATCGTCGATTTCATTCATAAAATACAAAAAATAATTACCTTTTTTATGAGGGTTGAACTAATAAAACTATATCGAAACATACCCGTATACCCCCAAGGGTTCGGATCCTGGTCCTCATGGTTATTATGGCGCCAGGGACACAGCAGGGCACGCAGAAACATTCGTCCAGGCGGTTGGCCATCTGACTGATCATGCAGGACAGGCAGCACCACGTACAAAAAGCTGCAACAGCAGTGTTTTTTTGTTGTTGTTTTTTTGTTTGTTTGTTTTTTTCATTTTTCCCCCTCCATGATTATGACAGTTTACAAACCATATTGTGTGCATGGACTCACTGTTGCAATGTCATTTTTAAATATGATATTCTTAATAAATCTGTTCAAAAAAGTAAACACTGAACTATACAGCCTCTAGATCGTTAAGACCGATGATGATCTTCATGTTTATTTATTAAATTGGCGGAAGTTCTTGGCTCATACTTCCCGCTAAGCAATAATTTAAATTCTTGGAGGCCAATTTTACCTTTTTGGTTCATTAGTTAATACATGTAATCAAAATAAAAAAAGAGTTCTTTTCCTAACAGATACGATACCAATTTGACATTAAGTTACCCAATTGGTGATGGAAAGTATTTTCGCTTTGCATACTGCAGTGTTACGTCTACATAAAAAAAAACAACTGTATATATACTTGTTCACATATCGAAAAATACCTTTCCATTAATACAGTGATTTTATCCGTATACATTGTGACAGCTGAGGCGTTCCTTATTCAAAGCGCAGAAATATTATACCCCTTTTTACAATACACCTCCGCTAACTTCGACGGGTACGGGTGGCTTGCAAATAACAGTAGAACTGAAGAATCGGAACCAACGTAATTCTAATCGTTTGCTACGATATCATTTATTTCAAATAAGACAAAGCCCATCTCGGCGGTCCTTAGGCTGGATTAAAACGAGCCGTTAACTGAGGTGCGAACCCACAAAATCCTTTTCTCAATATACTGTGTCATTGGAAATATTACTAACAGCAGCAACCTAGCTATCTAACTTCCATTCGCACATGAGGATAAATCCATGTCTAGACATTGTCCAGTGTCAGGATAATGTGACAAATGTCTACTGTAAGATATCGCAGTGAGGCAGCACTATACCTCCCTCTTGTAGACAAAATCCCTCAAAGTCATAAATTCTGTTGATGGGACGTTAAACCCAGGCAAACAAACGAATCATGTCTGTCAGTGAACCAAAGAACATAACCATAAATGCTATCGCTTACCGTTTGCGCAGTCTTCACAACACCCGAAAAGACCAGTGGTCCAGTCTCGATGACCTTTGACACTACCGATGAGTAGAGCGTTTGTTTGTATTGCAGTCGTCGGCTGAATTGTGATGATGTTGGTTTGATGCGTTGCATGCTGGACAGTTTGGACATGTTGCCCAGTTCCGAATTGTGTGTTCGGAGGCGGGCCACTGTAGCCGAAGGGATGCACCGACGTCATCTGTAGTTTCCACATTCAACATGCATAAATAATCATATATTCTGCGTTTTTGCCATGAAAATGGGTTAGTTGTTGTTGTTTTTTCTACAGATTATTTATCTGCGATTTCTGACCTAGGAAGAATTTATTTGTGAAAATATGTGTACATTTAATATCTGTCAAACCATTACTCAACAGTAAGACCCTTAGAGAAAGGAAATAAATATATGTAAAACTGTTAATACTGCGGGCTTGACTGTTAGGTATTAGTTATCGATTATATTTTTAATTTTATGGAATTTATCGCAAGCGACGCAAGGGCGGGTCCATAATGCGAGGTCAAGGGCAAAGCTGTATGGCGAACGTGACAAACTGAAAATATTATATCGTTTATATTGTACATTTTATGGATTTATCGCAGTGCTCCGCTTCGCGTCGCTTGCGATAAATTCCATAAATTTTAAAATATAAACGATAACTAAAAGATGTTAACACTTTGATAATAATTTCCTTTTAGTCTAACGTTATTAAAACATATAATCACCAAATGATATAACTGTTTAGTTAAACGTAATTTGATGGCAAAACAGCTAATTCACAGATGGCCATTGACGAAGAATTTGATTTAAAACTCTGTGTGTGTGTGTGTGCGCGCGCGCGCGCGTTTGTGTGTATACATTTAAACAGACGCATGGTCACCAAGCAACATACTTGGATTTTTTTAATTAGTAGTTTCGTCACAGATTATCTTCTGCAAGAGAAAAAGGGGGAGTTTATTCTTGAACATTTAAACTGATCGATAGATAAGCCATAAATGAAGTTGCATACGTAGACCCCATAGAAAATGATCCAATCACATATAATTTAAAACATATACGTTTCACGGTGTGAAAATACAAGAGAGAGAGAGAGAGAGAGAGACTTGTTCAACTAAAGTATGCTCATAATTAAATTCGTTGTAAAATATAATGGTTGTCAAGTGCTAAAAATACAAGGTGTACCTGTATTTAGAATGTTTACATTATTTATACAAAAGCAAGTAGACGGTTTTCTTTTACACACCTCATCAATGGTTTAAGATAAAGCAACAAGAAGAATAAAGGCACAAATTGAAAAATCAATGCGCCTATCGCAGTGGAAGTTAAGAGGTTCTCACACAATTATTTGAAAGATATGGCTAACCATGTTTTAACCGCAACTTATCTAAGAAATATATTCTTCATTATTCTAAAGGCCCATTTTTCTTCCAAAAGCAATGCATATCCTCGGACAGAAAAGCAAACTGTGTGTTACAGATATTTTAAAGTGATGCAATCTGTACATACTCGTTGACGACAACATTATTACAATGCACCAAAGATCATTCATTTTTTTTACAATAAAACGCTATATGGTAAATATTCTTTGCAAAAAGCAATTATTTGTCTACGACACGAATATATCTACATATGTGAAGTTTAAATTATCATTAATGATAATAATAATAATAATAATAATAATAATGATATATTCTTACCGCATGGACAGAATACTTCTCCCCTCACTCACTTATCCAAATGCGTTATGGTTCTTTATAAAAGCGTGTCTCGACCGGGAACGTCGCGCATTCCATTTTCGGAAAATTAACTCAATCGATATTGTGGATCATATTTCAGTAATACAAATTCACGAACAATGCGTGCGAAGAGATTTCCCGTTTATCTAGTTTGTGATTTTTTTTTCAAGGAATTGGAATATCAGAATGCTTAAGTACACAGGGGTAGAGCATATCTTATTCTTACGCTTATTACCTTTTCACAATGGTCATTATCGATCGTCCCCCTTATTAAGTAATAATTTTAAATTTAATTTGAATGAAGACGTTCGTTCTTATCTGAAATATTAAAATTTTAAAAAAAAATTATACGAAAGTTAACCTATAAAATAAATCTTTAATTATAACAACGACTTACAGAATTATCATAAGGCAAAAAAAAAAAAGAACTTTAATCCATTAATAGCACTGATCTTTTTAATGATACGTCTTACTGAAATGAATTGTAAGTTAATGGGTGACTAAAAGTGGAAATGGGTGGGAGTTACGGTAAAGTCCCCGGAATGGTTCCGCTACATTTCGGACCTCGTCACGGAGATAACCAAAGTGGTCCAAGACGTAGCGGTACCATTACGGGGGCTTTACCTTAAATCAGGGTCTCTATATATACATAGTATAAAGAGACCCTACTTAAATAAATGCTTTTCTTTACACACTGACTCATATTGTTTTCAACAATATAATTGGCGTTTTTAGCGTTAAGAATATTCTAATTTTGAAAATTAAACAATACTCACATTTTTATCTTATTAATAACCAATCAGAAAATACCATTATGTACTTTTTTGCTTGACCAATGGGAAGCCCCGACCGATTTAGTAGTCTCTGACCTGCAGATAGTTAAAATACCTTCTATCGGTCGGAAAAAAATCGCACTGTCAAAGTTGGAATGGTAGGACTGAATTTCTTTGTTCTGACTTTCATACATATATTTATTAACGTCAATTCGGTCAACGTTCATACATGCATGAAAGCCAGAAAATATAAATTAAATCCTATAGTTAACGCAACATACTATTATTTATTAAGACATGGGGTTTATAGGATATTCAAAACCGTGGAAAGAAAATGTTACACCTTATTAATACTATTGTAATTATATGGTATGTAAAACCATTCGATATTACATCCGTTGACATAAACATTTCCCCACGACAAGGTTATGCCAATTTAAAAAGGCCCATTATGCGTCCAAAAGTAGTGTATATTCATCAGACAGAAAAGTGCTTAAGTGTGTGCTACAGATTTATTACGAGATGCAATCTGTACATACTCGTTGACGATAACGTTACTACGAAGCATAAGTAAGAAAGAATCTTTGACCTAAGATCATTCAATTGTTTACAATAATAAAAACCGATTTGCATATTGCATATCTTCGTCAATTTCCATAGACATTCCCGCTAACGATATGTCTCCGCTAACGAATCACGAGTGCATAAATTGATGGCGTGGCAGATAAACAAATTGTGATTCGAGACGGTTTTTCAAATTCGAATTATTTCCGATTACAGACTGTCTTCGGGAAAACATTCCAATCAAAATGTAAACAATGAGAGTCCATAATACTAAATTGAGTAATTTGATCAACATTTTCTATGCGTTTAACTGTTATTTTACTGCAGATATTTGCACCTTATGCACCATTTGTCTTAGTCTATGATATTTCAATGCTATTTTATATTTTCTTTTTCTTAAAAGTGAATAATTATGAAATATAATGAGCCTTTAAAACACGCATATGTTAACAAATGAAAGCACACATTACATACAATCAAAGCGCTCAATGCGCTGAGAGACGGCAATGGGATTAACATGAAATAGCTATAATTCTAAACCCAGCGTTTCTGAAGTTATTGAAGCAAAACTCCACACGCTGTTGCTACAAAGGTAGTTGAAATCGCTCTTTGTTTGTTACATAATAATCCGGAGTAAGGGTCATGAACCTTTCATTCATAAGTTACGTACCTAAGTAGGTTATTTCTTCAGTGCTAGTGAACCTGATGTATAAATTCTATCTTTTGTTGTGTATGTGTAGAAATGGACAAGGTATTTGATTATTTAAGATATTTGAATGTTTGCCTTTCTATTTCAAAGTTAAGAAATGCCCTGGGAGGAACCTAGCTCGCCATCATGCACAATTATGCACATGTAAGTAAAATGGGTTTTTGTTCACGCTTAAAATGTTTCCAGTGCAAAATAATGGTAAAAGAAAACATCTTCACAAACAATAACACATTGTAAGCTGTTACGGTTATGATTTAAACGTCTGTATAGCATATACCACTCGTATTCGTTAGTGCAGAATCGCATTGAATGGATCCGCACTAAGCGCGGAGAGGTACAGTTAAACTTGCCGTGGAAAATATGCAAATCGACACAATTATCATAGGAACTGATATTTACGGAAGCCAATTAATGTCTCTATTCATAGTTAACACATCATTGCATATCCCTACTGTTGGAGGTCATTTTGAAAGGTAATATCAAAGTACTTTTATATGAATTACATAGAAGCAGAAATTTCATTTCATTCATTCATTCATTCGTTCATTTATTCTTATTTCTGTTCCAAATATCAAAATATATATACCATTAAAAACTCTTGACACTCGCATTTTTAGGATAACATATTTGGATATATTCACAAAACTAAACGCACAGTAAAGAAAAATGTAAGTGCTCAATCATACATAAAATAAACAGTGTAACGTTTTTAGTTATAAAATTTATACCTTAAAAGATATCAAAATATTATTGGCATATTCAATCTGATTCATAAAAGCCGTTTATTTAAATGAAGCTTTCAGTAAGATAGACTGAAAAATAAAAACACAGTGGTGATCTAAAAAAACAGCAAGTATTATCAGATTTCGGCCTGCATTAACCTATCCATACAAAATGGCTACTAAAAAGTAACTTATCAGTAAACATTTGATGACACAGTAAATGACAAATTAAACTGGTACAGGACTTGAAAAACCAAGAGAACAAGTTTTACAATATTATTGTTATTATTATTATTATTATTATTTGTTTTTATTATTATGATCAATCAAAACTTATCATTTTCCCGTATGTTACACCGAGTACGCTATTCATTACGCGATAAATACTCTCTCTCTCTCTCTCTCTTATTTTATTTATATATAGAAAAGTAATTGTGACGGAAAGAAAACCGACATAACTTTTATGGGTTGCGACGATGTATTTAGTGTAGATTTCTTACAATTCTGACACGTGTAAAAATAGAAATAAGCAAAAAAGGTATTGAGTGTGTCTTTTTAAGAAAGAAGGGATTTAAAAGAAAGGTACACAACCATATTTTATTCAAAAGATGAAAACATTAAACCAAACAAAAATGCATAAAAAATTGCACTTTTAACCAGTCTACCAGAAGCCCCACTCATTGGGAGCGCCAATTGAAGAAAGGTGAAGTAGAATATAGTACAAAGAAACACAACAATATTATCTTTCATATGTTTTCATGTGAATTTTACAATGGTGATCATTGATATTTTATTCATTAATGATTAATCCCATTCAATATTGAATGAAATACGTATCGAATTCCTCGCTTTCTGTCAAACAATATTGTATATTGGATATAATTATATGAAATGCTATTCATTTCCAACCAACGTTCACACAAATAACTAAGGTCAGTATGATCCGCTACAATGCATTGAAGGTTGTGTATTTTAGTCAGATTGTATGCTCAATAATGTGTAAACTTCTCTTTGAATGTTTTGAATGTCTTTCGGAGTAAAATATCGTTGAACAGAGTAATTTTTTAGTGGCAAGTGCCAAATCTGTTAGTGATTCGGCCCGTAAACATTTTGTCTTTAAGTTATTCTGTAATTGATTAATTGCGCGTGATTCAATACATTTTGATGATATACGAAACCATCTGTATATAGTTTTCTAGGCATGAACGCACTCACATAATGGCATATGATTATTATCACAGAAAGGGGACATGGTATATATCTTTATATCGCTTGTGTACATGCTAACCACCGCACGCAATAGCTATCGCGTTCGTACACAGTAATTTTATATAAATTTAATAGTTGATAAATATAAGTACAATTAAAAATATAATAATTGGGGTATCAGCATTATCTTAATATTTTTAGTAATTAAACTTTACATACAACTTATGTATATGTCTATATTTATGTTTAATTGAATGATAAATTATTTTCTGGAAAAAAAGACCAAATATAGAACTTAAAACAAATTGCAAAAATCAGACCTGATTATACTACCTGGTCAACTTCCCACTATGCCAACACTGTTTTCTTTTTCTTTCTTTTTTAAATACCGAAGTATATCCAGTTTGCTAACTGAGATCACCTCAACCTGTTGCATGTCGGACAAATAACCATGATTCCAGAGAGAGAGAGAGAGAGAGAGATCATTATATTCGACAAAACAATATACAAATTAGAAAATTAGAGAGAGAGAGAGAGAGAGAGAGAGAGAGAGAAATTAATGTCGCTAAGAATATTTACAGGTCTACATTATACGTATTAATTCTATCTTACTTTCTACCAATATAAAACATTTTGCATATATTTCATGTGTGTGTGTGTGGAGAGAGAGAGAGAGAGAGAGTTGATAAACACCCAATGCCCTATGAAGGAAATAAATTCAAGCATGAATTTATCAGCCGTTTCCGTTGTACTATTTGTACTGTATGTATGCATTTTTTTTTCTTTTCTTTTTGTACTTCTTATGTTTTCTACTATTGCAGGGAAAAAGAAAAGTAGTATATTTGGCGTGTCCGATAGTGGATTTTTGCACATTTATCAGCAAACGTGCTAAGATGAATAGCATGATACGTATTAGTTATCATTTATATTTTAAATTTTATGGAATGTATTGCAAGCGACGCGAAACAGAGCGCAGCGGTAAATCCATAAAAATTAAAATATAAACGATAACATATTTACAGTTTATCACGTACGTCATACAGCTTTGTTTTTGACCTCGCATTATGGAACCACCTCCCGTTTTATTGACAGCTTCACGTACGCTTTAGAGTCAGTGTCGCTGGGTACATTTATATTTTGAGATAGCAAAATATACCGTAAAGCAGTCGATGCCGTAACTAGCTTCGCCCATAATCTGCGTTGGTCACGTAGGCAACATACACACAATACACACTAAATATCAAGACCTCGCGGTGCATTTTATGTAATATGTTTTTCAAGTTATGAACGAAATACAGGCATTTTATTGGACGATTAAGTCGGACAAACTGTTAGATTTTTTTATCACAGCTCTCTGCTTCGCGTCGCTTGCGATAAATTCCCTAAAATTTAAAATATAAACGATAACTAATACATACAGTTTGTCCTACTTTATTGTCCGCTAAAATGCTTGTATCTCGTTTAAAATTTGAAAACTATATTGCATAAAATGAATCGTGAGGTCTTGATATGGAGAAATATGTGTCTGTTATAGTGTGTATGGCGCTTTCCTGATCAAAGCAGATTAAGGACAGAGCTAGTTTCGGCGGCGACTGCTTTATGTAATGTTTCGCTAGCTCAACATATGAATGTACCCTGCGACACTGACTCTGAACCGTGCTTAAAACAATACGTGAAACTGTCAATCAAACTAGAGCCGGGTCCATAATGCAGGGTCAAAGGCAAAGCTGTATGGCGTAAGTGACAAGTTGTAAATTTGATTTTTATGGATTCGCGTCGCTTGAAATGAATTCCATTAAGTTTAAAATATAAACAACAAGTAACTGGTGTTGTATGCAACACATAAAGTCCCCTACCGGCTCCACCTTGACTCAATATGGTAATCAATCCCATTTTTTTGCCATATTTTCACTATTTCCGTTACCATAGCAACCACAATTTTAGTCGAAGAACAAAAATAAAATGACGTGCATAATCTACACATTGCCATCTAGTCATATAGCAAGTTTCATCAAGTTAGCTTACTTAGTTATCGCGGGATCCCATTTTTTGCCATATTTTCACTATTTCCGTTACCATAGCATCCACAATTTTAGTCGAAGAACAAAAATAAAATGACGTGCATAATCTACACATTGCCATCTAGTCATATAGCAAGTTTCATCAAGTTAGCTTGCTTAGTTATCGCGGGATCCCATTTTTGCCACATTTTCACTATTTCCGTTACCATAGCAACCACAATTTTAGTCGAAGAACAAAAATAAAATGACGTGCATAATCTACTCATTGCCATCTAGTCATATACTAAGTTTCATCAAGTTAGCTTGCTTAGTTATTAAGTTATCGCGGGATCCAGATTTGAGCGGACAGACGGACGGACGGACGGACGTTCTCACTGAAGTGACGTTGTGGGATTTTTCCTTTGATCTTTGGCCCTTTTGCACCCCGTAATTTGCACCCCACAAGCAACAATTCAGTCCACAAGTGCCAATTGTAGTCCCGAAACCCCATAAAACTAACCCTAACCCAATTTCCTCACCCCGGAGCATCACTTGAGTGAGAGCGGACGGACGGACAGACGGAGGGCAAACCTATAGTCCCCTCCGGTGTGAACACCGGTAGGGGACTAATAACTAATAATTGCATTAAGGAAGTTGAGCAAGGTTGACCATTTACATCCCTACTGTTGTTTGACTATTTCAGGCTATGTAGCCAACGATTGGTGTATTTTGGTCAGTATATGTCGAAGAGGTAACACTCTGAGGTAAACAGGGCACGTGGATTTTTTCAAATCCAGCAAAATCGCTGAAAGATCAGTGATTCAATATTTACTGAAGAAAGGTCTAGCACCTAAGGAAGGGTGCTCCTTCATATGCCACCTTAAAAAGCAAACTCCGCCGCAGTAGTTACCTCCCCTTACAGTTGTAGATAACCACTGCCACCACAAGTAAAAATAAACAGAATCTAGCTATATTTTTTTTTCGTTTTTCAAAAAAAATATTTTACTGCGAGTGTCATTTCCCTAAGCATGTTTTCTTTAATAAATATCAAATATCACCTCGTGGTAAAAAAAAAGAAATCATTTTAAAAAATATTTTTGATGCTGTGACTGCAGACGGAGACGCCATTTTGTTAGTTTACCATCATCACGTGACATTTGTGGCGACAGCGATTTTTTTTTTTTTTTTTTTTTTCGCTTGCAAGGGAATTTGCTTAAAAAGTTGCATGCCCCGTTGGAAGGCCTGTCACTGTGACAACTCCTGAAATACAACTCCTGAAATGGACACTAATTCCATGACATTATTATGGGTGACAGACGAGTTACAGAGAGATATATAGCCAGTACTGTCGGGGTTTCTCAGGAAACAGTTTATTCCATTCTTACGGAAGATCTTGAGATAAGAAAACTCTCACTACTGACAATTGATCAGAAACACACATAATGGGAATATGTCGCGTACTAATCTGAACCTTTTAGAGGCAGATCAGGCCATTTTTCTGCTGAGGTTTGTGAATATGGATGATACCTGAGTCCATAATTTCCCCCTAGAAGACAAACATATTTAAACAATGGAAGCACCCTGACTCACCACTCCAAAGAAGGCAAAGAATGCTCCATCAGCTGGGAAGGTCATGGCCTTGGTTTTCTGGGATGCTGATATCAGCTTTATGCTAGATTATGTCAAAAAGGGACAGTCAATCAATGGAGCATATTATGTATCACTTTCTAGACAGTTAAGAGAAAATATCAAGACCAAGCACCTTGGAAAGCTCAGTAAGGGAGTGTTGTTTCACCAGGACAATGACCCTCCTTACAAGTCTACCATTACTATGACTGCCATTAATGATTGTGCCTTTGAATTGATTCAGCAACCCCCCCCCCCCCCCACCCCCTTTGTCTCTCCATCAGACCTCCATCTATTCCCCAAATTTCCGGCGCCCTCTTCAGTCAGATGATGACGTCACACATGCAGTGGAGGACTTTCTGGACAGTCAAGAAAAGAAAAGCACTGAGGCCCTTAAACATTGCTGGCAAAAGTGTACATGTGTGTAGATACTGATGATGGGGATTATGTTGAAAAATAATGCAATATGTATCCAAAAATACAATTGTTTTACATATAAGGCTCACAACTCATCCATCAGCCCTTTGTCTTTCTTTTTAAAAGTTAAGATATGCACGGGGGGATTTTGAAGGCTAAAATTCGGTATCATGCAAGGTACCGGCACGTGTTTACTACGTTGGGTAAATTGTATACATTTAAGTTTCTAATGCAAAGCTAGCACTAGTTTTATTTGTAGATCTTCGTATACGTAAATTGGATTGCTGTTATGTTTTGAAAATGGCACGGATATTATGTTTATGCTTAAAATGGATGTTGCAAGTGCAAAATAATTGTCAAAGAAAAACGTGTAACCAAACTATACACATTAAAAGCGGTTATAGTCATGATCTACGTCACCTATTCCAGTCGCATTCGCATTGCATGGCAATCTCCCTGCAGAGTTGTCGTTCGTTCCTCACATAACATCTCTGCAATGGGCTCAATGACAAGAATCTTGTCAAAACAGAAATCACTCATTTAACAAGGGTTTAAGTGTATTTTATGGATCTTAAGTATAGAAACATTGAATGAATACTTTTTGAATCATCATAAAACGTATGTAAAATATTAATTTTAATTGTTATTATCGGAACTATTTTCTGCCTTATTTCTCCGATTGGAACAATCCGCAAACGCTCGTCTGCAAATGTAAATAATTAAGGTTCAGCCGGATATCGTAATTTAAATCCAGCTTTTTATTTTCATAATTTGTAATTTTAATGACCATTTCGATCAGGATCAGTGGTGCTATTTATATATATTTCACAGTTTAAGAGGCTTATCTAGTCTCCATCAAATTAAATATTTGAACAACGGTCTGGATGACGTCATATATTTGGAACTACTTTCTGAGCCCACCACAGAGGTGAATGTAATGTAAGCCGATGTGTAAGAGAGTGCTACTAATCATGGAGTCATACACATAATTCGGTTTGTCGATCTCGGCCAAGTTCGAATTAACCCTTTAAATAATCAGAAAATCACACAGATTTGCCGTTTTTAGTTAATTGTGTCAGTCACACCAACTATAGTACTACGTTTTCCAACTCCCGTTCTCCTAGAAAACCGAATTACTTCTCAACAATGTAAATATGATCAAACAATTGTATATATATCTCTACAACCAAAGTACATTAGAATAAAGCAAAATGCTGAAAAATCAATGCTTTGTCAAAAATAAAAACACACTACAAAAATCACATGTGACATGAAATCATCATAGGACTTTTTTCCTATGCTGATGTAACTGCAATCGAATGATGTAACCGTTTTTATCACAGGTATTTGAGGACAGGACCCTATCTGTGCCCCAACCCCCTTTCACACACACACACACACACACACACACACACACACGAAGCGCTTTGGATACAGCGGTTTTCAACTTTAATTCGCCATTTACATAGAGTTTATGTATCGAAATATTCACATTTAAATAAATCTAATGTTTACTATCCATGTCTTTATGAATTAAAAAAATCACTATATATAAAACAACAAGGTGACTAACATCAGTTGGATACTGAAGAGAACCCATCAGGAATTGGTGTCAAAATATCTATGTAAATGTTCGCATCGGTAATATTGGCGAGTTCTCACTGTCAACGGATAATATTCCTTCATAACTGTTCAAAAGAGATACAAATATAATTATTTCTAATGTCTAAAATGTCAAGATTTCGAGTGGAGATTTAGTGATCTAACCCCATTCGAACCTCGATCAACGGAAGTGAACCCAAAACGATATCTATGAGGTCAGCGCTGCGATTTGTTTATGTACAGAAGGGAACGGTAAAGAGTATTCCGAAGTTATTTTGTTTACAAATATTTTCGGAAGACTCTTACCTTCCCGTTCTGTATCATATACATTCGCAACATCTTTTTCTCAGTCTGAGTTGACCTTCGTGGGCGATGACGTCATAGATGTTGTTTAGGGTTCACTTCCGTTGATCGAGCTTCCAATCGGTTAAAATAACTAAATCTCGAGAAGAAATCATGAAATTTCAGGCATTATGAATAAAAATATCTGTATTTCATGTGAACAGTTATAAAGGAAAATTATCCGTTAACAGTTGGAATTCTCCAATATTATCGATGGGCGCATTTTAATGGATTTGTTGACACTTATTCCCGATGGGTGCCCTTGAGTATCCTGCTGGAGTTGGTAACCTTGTTGTTTCTTATGTATAGACTATCGTGTGTTTTTTTTTAATTGATAAAGACAGCGTCCTGTCCTCAAGTACCTTTTGTTTTTATCACGTGATCACTTTACCAAGCGCACGAATATAGTTTGTTTCGATGTAAAGGTGGCTCGCAAATAAAGGTGATAGTAAATGCGCAGCGTTTGGTCATTTTAGGCTGTTACAATAACCCATGTGAAGTCCAAAATAAATCATTGTAACATACTAATAATCACATCAATCTATCGAACTCAGATATCTCCAAGGATTTATTTCTTACACTAAAAAAAATGACCGAACCCTGTATATCTACTATCCAAAATGAGATCGGAGCCTCTAACCTGTGAGGAATGTTTGCATAGTTACTTCAATCTATAAATAAAGTCTATTGTAGATAAGGTACTGCATGAATCAAAGTTCTGATAGCGCTGAGAGAACAGGAGTGCCGCATTTCTTTTGTTTATCAAAGTGAATTAATTATTGGTGATAGACTTGCAGCTCTTCAAACACTCTTTCATTTGAGACACACACAACTTCAGTGTCCTCAGCGCTTTGATTACATTCTAGTTTAAAAAGAACATGGCCTTGAGCTTAGATATTTGGTGTGTGTCATTCATTGTCTAGTAGCTCTTTATCAAGTTTTATCAAATCATAGCCACGGAGTCAAAATTGACCACTCTCGATGTTGACTTGATTTTACATAAACTTATGTGAGGTAGCTATGGCCTTCAGGTTTGGACCTTATGTAAAGTTTTGTGTGTAGCATTAAACTTTGACCTTGGATGACCTTAATCATGGCCCAGTGACCAACATTTTTATATTTTAGTTATGGCCTTCAAATTTGGACCACAGATTTTGCTTAGTATGTGGTATTGAACTTTGACTTTGTTCATGACCCACTGACCCATTAATAAATCTTTATGCTACAACATCCGAATTTGGACCACAGGTACTCTTTGGTTTGTGGAATTGAAATAATTTTGCTGTATAGATGGATTATGTATTTAGTACAACTATGCTATATTATATATAATAACAGACCTGTGCAGGCAAAGAAGGCAATATTTCACAGATGAGCGTCTTCAGGGCCATCTTGGCCCTCTTGTTTTACATATATGAAGGTTCATAACACAAAAAAGATATAAAAACACAAGCCTTGGTATTTTTATTCTGATTTATGATACGCTTAAATGACCATATTTCTACTAGAAATGTGCTGCATTGGAAGCTGGTACCAAAAGCTGAATTGTATCAAGAAAAAAGAATATTTTCCTTATCTCGTTATAACAAGATATTATCTCATAATAATGATTAAAACAAGATAACTATCTCGTTGTAACGACAGAAGGGTGATGAAAATAATGGCGAATTACTTCCTTGTGAGACATAATTTAACGATAAAAATAAAATGGAGCGGATAATTATGTATTACACCAAAGACTTATTAAACAAAGATTAGCAACTAGTCTAAATCTCACAAAAGCACGTAACAAATTGTCCAATTCTCGCAAAGTCACGTTTTAAAATATCTCATATGTGAAAGTAAATTGTATCCTACAAGAGAACATTACAATACCATCAAAATGATACTTGGTGAATCAAGAGAAATACCTACATGGTGGTAACTATATAATACACTGATACACTGGCTGAATCTTAATCATAATGTAAAAGAATTTTAAGAATAAACCAAACTGAAAATAATTCCTTGCAGTTGTGAAATAATTATTCTATGATACTGTCACATTTTCCTCTATATTTTTCTATGTTTCTTATGATAGTTTGCTATATTCAATGATCTGCTGTGTGCCTAAACACTATCTTCCACTAGCTTTACAGGAATTTGCTATCTCCGTTGAATACGTCTTTGATTACGCATAGTTCGAATGAATGTAAGTTAATAAGGAAGTGGTGCATCAATCCCGATGTTTGTTACCAAGGTAACAACACGTCTATATGCCCATTGCGTCCATCTCTCTTGCCATTTGACACAGAGCACATGGGAAGAAAAGGTTAAGAACAATCCAGTCTTCCCAAATCCCTCCCTGAAACAACAACAACAACATCATCATCATCGTCGTCGTCGTCATCGTCGTCATTTGTCATCATTATCATCAACATTACTATCATCATCGTCGTCGTCATCATCATCATTATCATTTTCAGAAAAAAAAAACAATAAAGAACAAGAATCTTTTTCAATATATCTCGGATTTGCAACACGCATACAAGAAGTTCCAGTCGTGCTCCCAAAATTACATAGAACCGTTTATTTTACTGTTTCAGATGTGATCATTCAAGGTTCAAATATACAACAATACGAACCTTAATGCCTCCAAGGGTTCGCAGCCTTGCCCTGTAGGCTATTGACGCTCCAGGGACAAAGGTGTTCACACAGCAACACTCTCCCAGACGTTTGCGGATATCGCTGACAATGCAACAAGGCACGAGGGCCCCTTTCCAAGCTGCAAAAATAGCACGTTGAGTTGGACCACTGGCGATAGAACAGCAGAATTTCACGGATTCTGACATCACTTGATTACAAAGGTCGTAACTTTGTACGAATGTATTCTACCATTATAATGTTTGCACGGTTCGATCAGTACATATGGTATAACGAATCATTGTTAAAAGGCAACCCTACAGAATGTCAACAGTTCCTACATCTTCTGTCTGCTCCACTATCAACTTCCGTTTATGTGTTTTTGGTTTTGTTGTTTTTTTTGTTGTGATTTTTCTTTAGGGGCTTGGGGTTGAATCGAGAGATCTGATTCTACGACGTGAAATTGGCATCGACAGATTGCCGCGCACTGCATGTGCAAATGTCTTACGCCATCCATTCAGATTTGCCGAAAGAAAAAAAAAAACAACCGAAAGTTGATAGTATAGACTTATAAAGATGTACAAATTGTTGACATTTTGCGTTATTATTGAGTTTACTTTTTTTGCCATATGTTAACTGAATATCATACATATGATGTAACAGTAGCATACATCTGTACAAGGTTACGTCCGCATTAATCAAGAGATTCTTACCATGTTCGATATACAATACAGAGGGACAATCAAAAGTTCAATGAAAATGGCAATTCTGCGGTTCTAGTGCCATCAGATTGGAGTGCTTAGTGTTTGTGCTTTTGTATTCCTGACAAAGTCGTACCTTCGGTATTAAGGTCAGAGTAAGGGTTGGGTTAGGGTGAATATGAGTAGGTATACTGCAAATATGTTTGTTTTTCATTTATGACAGACTTATCATTAATATGCCACAAATGTTTGATTAGCCAATAATGGTAACAAAATGTAGGTAGCCTATAAATTCAGTGGAGCACCATAAAAAAAACTCATTGCGAATTTTAAAATAAAGATATAACTCGTGCCTGACTTAAAAAAAATATTTTGGTGTAGTGTAAGTAAAGACTTAAATTCAGCATAAATTATTCTCTTTTTCAGTTAACGTGAATTAAATTCAGCATAAATTATTCTTCTTTTTACGAAACGTTTATGTATTTCTTCGTCATGTACTGCAGTCATTCTCTTCAAGGTGGAAAAAGTATATTATGATAAAATCTTAAACATTTAAACGTAAATTTTAACATCAAATTTGGATAAGTCAAAATGTTACCAGAATACAAATTTCTCTAGTTAGAGGCTGTAAGATGTCTTTGAAAAAATAAATGTTTGTTGGGTTTAACGTCCCGCAGACAGATTATGCCTACGTGAGACAGAATACCAGTATCGTTTTTTTACGACTTTGGTATGTGGCGGCCGCGTTTCGAACCCGCGTCTTCTCTATTCCGGTGCGGACGCTCTAACCACTCGGACACAGGGACCATTTTTATGTTAAGTGTACAAATGAATGTATATGGAAGACTCATATTATAATCAAGTATGGATATAAATAGCAATGGATTCTAAATGATTATCATGTTTTGATTCTCTTTAAGACTAAGAAATTAACCATGTATACATATTGTAAAGGAACGACGTTTTTCGATGAAAGAGAGAGAGAGAGACAAAACGGTGCGACTATTTTAATATTATGAATTTGAACATAAGTACACAGAAATAGACAACTGAGAACACTTTCATTTACCAATCTTTTCATCTTTGCAAATATCAAAGAGGCCCGAACTCCATTCTCGGTGACCTTCGACACTCCCGATGAGCTTGTCCTTTTGTGGCTGCTCCGTGACGGCCATCTGGTTTTCCTTCTGGATCCTAATAATGTATTTTTATACCATGGAATGCACTTTGCTCTACTCGCTCCAGTTTGAGCATTATATGGCGGGCGGAATGATGGCAAATTGCTATGATCAAATGCAAACAGCAAGAAACGGGTGTCTGATACAAAGAAACTGACTATATAAGATATACTTTGCCACATAAAACTATTCACAAGAAGTGGGTGCATGTCTAGTACCTAAGAAGGCTGCGGCATTGATACTGGTACCGCAGGATTGCCAATTTCATTGAAATGTTGATTACGATGTTTTTGTCCCTCTGTACTGTACATTGATCATGGTAAGAAACGGTATCTGACATAACTTACTTACAGAGATCGTAGCTCTTTAAAGATATGTGCTATCATTATATTCTATATGATCAGTTCGATCAGTATGATATTTAATTAGCACATGACATATCGAATTATTGTCAAAAGGCAACCTTGACCTTGAAGTAATAACAACAATTTAAATGTCAGCATTTTGTACATCTGTATAAGTCTGCTCCACTATCAACTTCCGGTTTGTTATTTTCGGCGATTCTGATTGGATGACTTAAAGCAAATACGCATGCAATTTACCGCAACCTGTCGATGTCAAATCATATCGCTCGATTCAAACCGGACGTTGGTAATGGAGCAGATAGATAAAGATGTGCAAATTGTTGACACTTTATTCTCTTTAAGGTTGCCTTTTGACAATGAGTCTTAATACCATGTGTTGAATTTATACCGTGCATAGAATATGATGGCTGCTATCTGTAAAAAGTCACGACCTTCGTAATCAGTTGATGTCAAATTCCGTTCTATACCATGTTTTAATATACAGCACCAGAGAACAAAAAATAAAAATAAAAAAATAAATTCCAATTAAAATGGCAATTCTGCGTTTCTGGAGCCAGTGGGCTGTGGTTATATTCAAATTTTAGATTTAAACCCAGATATTGTTCCTGAGGAGACAACACGAAAATGTAAATTCCAAAATGATATGATTCAACTGGCGAAAAAGGGAGAAGTTGCGTGTATTCATGCATGCAATCGGTCTATCATATTGGTCTATCATATCGGTCTATCATATTGGTCTGTCATATTGGTCTATCATATCGGTCTATCATATTGGTCAATCATATCGGTCTATCATATTGGTCTATCATATCGGTCTATCATATTGGTCTGTCATATTGGTCTATTATATCGGTCTATCATATCGGTCTATCATAAGGACGGTCGACGACAGTTGTTCAGGCGGACCTGGGATTTTGACGTAAATTGAAGAAATTAGGCATAGGCCATGATGGCACAAGGCTTTCAAGAGTGATCCCTATACTTAGAACGAGTAATTTAGTTACTGTTCCAAGTAATTAATGCGAAAAATAAAAGTTAATCAAATTTTTCATATCCGTGTATTTTATTACATTGCATTACATGATTGAAAATGAATTTACGAATTAAATATTACTTAAGTATTGTTGGTGGAGTTCAAGCCAGAAAAGTTAAACTCCTGAATCTTAAGTCTTCAAAGGAAAAAAAAAAATAAACACACACACAACACTTTTGAATGATCTTAGAAATCACTTGTTGCATTCATCTTCATATCAAGCAATTATTTTTGTCATTAAGGGATTAAGGGATTCCTTATACCTATATCCCTATGTTAACCAGTACACAAGACGACACTTCTGAAACTGACAACGTGAAAAAGATTTATTGAAATATTTTGGAGAGTACTTCTGCAAAGCGGCTAAAACGCTTCTGAAACTAATATTTTCTATTACGTTTTCATTCCATGTGTTTACTGACTAGTTGTGCTAAGAATTAACGGTTTTAACTTCTTTGATCATTTAACTGCAGTCTTAGGTGACTCAGTACTGAAACGAAATCCCTGCAAGCAACTGACAACTTTCTTACCTTATGACAGTATCATCTTTGATACACCAAAGACATGCAAATGCTTGGGAAGAATTTATGTAATATGGGGCTTCCGTGGCCGAGAGGTAAACTTAAATAGTCTCGTCAAGTCATTTATGTAATATAGAATTGCTAGTTAGTTCCAGGATTTTAACCAAAAAAGGTATATTGACCTATATGTTCATTAGCATGTATGAACTCGTATATGATAATATAAATAATATATCAAGAGCATAATAATAACGAGTTTTATTTAATGCTTTTCGATAAAAGTGGATTATATCCGGATAATTTCACTGTTTTGAATAGATATAGTTTTACTGCTCTAAACAGCTAAGACTAATATAAAGGATGTTTCATCGGGTTACCACTGATTTTATTTTATTTATTAATCCTTTTTTTTTTTTTTTTTTTTTTTTTTTTTTTTTTTTTTTTTTTTTTTGGAAGAATGTTAAAGGAAACCTCAAATTTTAAGATTCCTGTAGTAAAAACATATTTAAAAATATATTTGCTAAATATTGAGGGTCCAAAAAGTCACATTTTAGTGTTTTAATGCAAATTTGGCTAAAATTTCAGTAAAAGATCAGTTTAAAAAAAAACAACAGGAAATCTGTCCGTTGAAAATGTTTTTATCAAGAAAAATATATTATAGCTTTTGGGTAGTTTTGTATATAACTTAGTCCAGACACAATGACTATTTTACTCGTAGTGTATTTTCCATGCATGTTTGACAGTATTTTCACTTGCAACTTATTAAATACGTTTTAAGTTACAGATTGTGATAAATTATTCTGAAATTATCATATTAATTATTTAGAATTTATTTTTTTTCCTATTTTAAATGCCTTGATTTTTTTCGACAAATTTAAGCAAACAGAGATGTTCTACCATAAGCTTAATCTCCAAAACGAGCATAGTGACCCTCCAAATTTTAATTCACATATCTTATATATATAGTCTAAAATACTTATGTGCAAAATTGTAGATAAATCTGTCCGCTAGAAAAATAAAAAAACGCTCAAACGCCTTTAACTTATTCTTTACAAAAAAAAAAAAAAAAAAAAAAAAAACTTTTTTAAGAACAGCTAAAGTGTGTGTGTGGGGGGGGGGGATAACAATAGAAAGAAAATAAAGAAATAAGAAAAGTACCAAATATCGTATTAGAAAATATAACGTATAAAATAAAATACCTTATATTGTGGCAGATAGGGTTGTAATAGTTCAGTGGTCTGCAATCTGGTGATGCAAATGGAAGTGTCCAGACTTCAGGCTCGATCTGAGATACCACTTCAGAATCATCCGGTTAAATTAAGCCTTAACTGCAATTAAGTTTCTGATGTTTTCTTTGATTAGGTGTTATCTATTTAGTCGGAATGAAAACTGCGAAATCAGTTTTCTTCGTTGACATTAAATTTAGTTGAGTCTAAATCAAAAGGCATAATTTCGGGCATAACACTTGAACCTGTATTAACGGTCATTTGTATTTATTAAGCGGTCATCCTGCTTTAGCGGTCACCTGTTTTAGCGATCAACTTGTATAGCGTCACCTCTGTTTAGCGGTCATTTCCCCTTTTCCCCTTGACTGACCTCTTAAGAGAGGTTAGTCTGTACATGTTATTATATTCGTTGTTATTATTTTTGTAAACGTTAGACGCAAATGAAATGAGAGAAATTCGTGGAGGATATACAAAATCAACGAAAATCCCCCCACCCCCGACACAAGAGAGAGGGAGAGATTTATTATATCAAATGAATTGATAACCATGCAGTATCTCGTATAGGCTTTACAGTAATATGCAATAAAAACTGTACTTCACAAAACTAATCAAGAATATTACATGTAACATGCGCATGACGTTTAAAGCACTTACCGGTAAAACAAGAACGATTTAAGCTCAATTTTCTATACTATCTAATCATTATTATTCGTGGGACTCTTATTTTCGCTGATTTCGTGGAGGATTTTTTTTCCCTTGAATAGTAATTACCTTGGAAACTGTATACATGTATTAATAAGGCGTTGTGTTTTACAGACCAGAAATCCATAAATATATTTTCCAACGAAATTTACTTTATTACAGATTCCACGAAATTTAAGTGAACGAAAAATCAAGGGTGCCTAGATAGCATAGTGGTGACGCGCCTCGCTTCTCATCAATGCGTCCCGAGTTCGATTCCTGGTCTCGTACGTGAGATGGTACAGTGGTCGCCCGTCCAGACATGTGGGTTTTTTCCCACACTGACAACATACGCCGCCAACAGAGCCATGGAGAGCGATTAATACAAATTTTGCATACTGCATATTACTCACAATAGGGTATAGAGATGTGTATGCCGTAGATGCTACCGGCCGGGTAGCTCCATCAGTCGGTAGAGCATTCGCCCTGTAAGCATAAAAAGACCCTGGGTTCAAGTCTCGGTCAGGCTGCACATTTTTCTCACCCTGTGACATTAGGCACCCAATGACTGTAAACACAGGTGCCAGGTCTGTCTAATTACACCTGCACATGATTATATTTACCGGTACCCAATAACTCCTAGAATTCATGAAGGGTGATAATGTACCAATTACTCACAATAGGATAGAAAGATGTTTATATGGCCAGGAAGCTCAATCGGTAGAGCATTTGCCTTGTAAAAAAAAAAGGGCACCGGCTTCGAGTCACGGTCAGGCTGCACATCTTTCTCACACTGTGACATTATATTGGTGTAAATAGAAACAAAATATATTGCAATAAAGCATTATTAAATGTGTTTCATTACAGAAATTGTTTCCCATCTTTTTTTACTCATTTTATACATTTTTCCATAAATTAATCATACTCTGAACCACGAAGCTACATTAGGTATTCACATCTGTCTGAACACAATGCTGCAGATATTTAAAATGAATTTAAACCAAAGAATGAAGAATTTATTTGAACTCCCCTACCCCTACCCCCTTTTTTAGGTATATATTTTTTAATCTATATCTTATGTAAGCTGATATTTTAAAATCTATACATATTTTCATAAATTTCACCAAATACATTTTCCTCTGCCTATAAATACTGTAACCATCCCAAGCATCGTAAAAATAATCGCTAACCATTACAGCAATGTAAAAGTCCGAACCTTCCCGAATTGTACTTACATTTCTGGGATCTAAACAATAAGCTGAAAAATAGGATATTTATATAATTTTTCATAAAACACTATCTAATGTAACTTCGTGATTACAATAAATATCAATTTACCGTGTAGAGACTTCCTAATACAGTTGTAGATTGCAATTTTGTTGATCAAAATATCGTAGGCTATGTCGGATCTCCCAGTTCAGAATAATGAAAAATCTCGATTCTTTTAATGGCCATTTCAAAACGAGATTTATCAAATTGACACGAACTTGTGAATTTCAGTTTATAATTAAAATTGATAGAGTACGTTTTTATGTTGAAATGGACATTTTGATTATGTTTATAAAAATAATCTCTAATCATGATAAAAATAGAATGGGATACGAAAGGATCAATTCCGAATTGCTACATATTTTGTCTTCATATCCTGCATTAAGTGCTATTCATTTCTGGATTTATTTGCGTGTTATCCCTTTGTTTTTTATTTCATTCATGCTCCCTCAATTCTAGGCAAAAAGTTAATGTTTTATAACGAAAATATGCCGTAATTGCAACCGAAAGGATTTTAAACCTCCAGATCAGGGTCCATTGACAACCTACGAATCAAATACAGTATGCCCGTCGGTGATCCGCCGTGCAATAACTTATTTCGTAACCGATGTACATGTAAATAAATAGTTTAAACTTATTAAACGAAATTGTCACAACTCAATGTTTTGGGACAAGATATTTTATTAAACTTCATTCTCTATCCTTAATGATATAAATAAGGAGTCGGGGTCAAGTTGAACTTACTCAGAAAAAGTCAACTCTCAATTTCTACCACAGATGATAAAAGCTGATAGAAACTACGGGAAAATGCCTTAGATTTAAAATTATAAATATACTACCCAAAATATGTTGATAATCGTTTAATGGAATCTGTCTGCTTTTGTGATTGCTTTACTTAATTTTGATCATTGTACAAACCTAATCCCTAATTATCTTTGTGAACTCCGTGTAATCCCGAAGCCACTTATCTGTGTATATACTAAATACATGTACATACTTAGGTATTGTAATGTTGCTCGTTCCAACATATCGTTACAAAAGGTAGGTCGACTTAACTTTTTGTATTGGAACTGTGTGTTTACAGAAATAGTTAAACAATAAAATATCCTCACAGGGACTAGAAGAGTCCTCGGAGTAGGCACAGTAAGTGTGGCCATACCACGTGGTATATCAAGTGAAATGGAGAAATAGCAATGTTAAACAAAAGTTTAACATTTTTCAAAGTCCAAAAAGGGCCATATATATGCTAAAATATTTGGAAGTGTTACTGTTCCTGTTTCTACTGGTTGGTCTGATGATGATAAACAAATGTCTGAAGTTTCATAGACATCTTTTGAGTAAAACTGGAGATAAAAGACAATAGATTTTTCATCCAATTGTCCATCCAAACCCGGGTCCTGATATATCGGTGCAGAGTGAGAGCTCAGTGTTCTCTAGCTACCAGTCCATTATAACAAAATATTTCACGCTCGTCCATTATAACTTACAAAGCATCTATCCAAAACTTGACTTACTTTCCTCTGAACTGAATGATTTTGATATTCCTTCTTTCTCCGAAACCTGTCTTACTCCAAACATTAAGTCTGAAAATATAGTTCTGCCAACTTTTTCACCGCCCGAAAGGAAAGATCGATCTACCGACAGACATGGGGGTGTTTTAATATATGTAAAAGATAATATATCTTACCATCGTAGAGCTGATTTGGAACCGGTGGGAACAGAATGTATATGGATCGAAGTCAAACTTAAATGTAGAAATATTCTTTTTGGTCTGTTCTACAGACCTCCTAATACTGATACTGCCGATCATTCATTAATTGAAGATTCCATTAGCCTTGCATGTGATTCAGGAATAAATAATGTTGTAATAACCGGCGATTTTAACTTAATACTAGACTTCCAGCCACTAGAAACAAAGTTAATTCATTGTGTTTACAGAATTCATTATATCAATGTATTGAGGAAGATACTCACTATATTGAAAATTCCTCTAGCTTGATAGATCTGATTTTTGTGAAAAATCGAGATCATGTTTTACTTAGTGGTGTTGGTGAACCATTTCTCTCCCAAGAAATAAAATATCATGGTCCAGTATATTGTGTTTTAAGTTTTAAGAAATTAATGACCAAGTCGTTTATTCGTCACGTTTGGTAGTTTGATAAAGGGGATTATGTTAAAGTACGACAACTTGCTAGTATTACTAACTGGAATGATTTTGACGATGCAGATATCAATAAATATGTTTTAGCTTTTACTGAAAAATTACATACTATATCAAAAGAATGTATTCCAAATTAAGAAATAAGAGTACATGTATTTCCAAATGAGCATCCTTGGATAACAAGCAAAATTAAATTGATGATAAGGAAACGTAAGAGAGCCTATAAAAAAGCAAAGAAAACTATGTTTATCATTGGAATATTTTTAGGCGGCTTCGGAATGATGCTATTCTAAGTATTAGACAAAGTAAAGAAGAATATATCTCAAAATTTTGTAATGAACTTAAAACTGGTCATAGAAACTAAAAAAAATGGTGGACATCTCTTAAGATCTTATTGAATAATAATCAATCTCAGAAGATACCACCCTTAGAATATAATGATTCCTTATTTGATCAGAATATCGATAAAGCTAATATATTTAATAAATACTTTTATGATCAAACTGTAACAGATGAAAAAATGGCTGGTGATCCTGTGTTACCCCAACCAGATAAACAACTGAGTTCTATAACAATAACACCTCAAGAGGTTAATGATATTTTAAAAACTTTGAAAACTGGAAAAGCTGTCGGGCCTGATTTAATGAATAAGTATGTTCTTCGTGAATTGGCAAATGAATTATCAATTCCTTTTTGTAATACATTTAATAAATCATTGTTACTGGGTCTCGTACCATCTTCCTGGAAAGAGGCCCGATATATAAATCAGGGGATCGATCTACTGTTTCTAATTATAGGCCTGTCTCACTACTTAGTTCTATTGAAAAGGTATTTGAGAAATGTATTTATAAACATGTGCATAATTTTTTCATTGAATGTAATACAATAATGAAATATCAATCGGGTTTTATGCCAGGCGATTCTACTATTAATCAATTAACATATCTATATAATTTCATTTTATCAACAGTTGATTCTGGCAATGAAGTCAGGGCAGTCTTCTGCGATATCAGCAAAGCTTTAGATCGCATTTGGCACAAGGGTCTTATTATCAAACTAAAGGCTGCTGGTAACGCAGGAGATTTGCTTGCCTGGTTTCAGGATTATTTAACAGACCGAACACAAAGAGTAGTATTACAAGGTGTAAAGTCTGATCCTTTATATATTAGGGCCGTGGTGCCTCAAGGATCTTTGCTAGGTTCTCTTATGTTTTTAATTTACATAAACGAGATTGTAGATAATATTAATTTACATATTAGACTGTTTGCAGATGACACTGGACTCTTCATTACTGTTGACAAACCAACGTCAGCGTCAGCAACTCTGAAAATGATTTAGAAAAAAAATAGTAATTGGGCTACCATTTGGTTGGTTAAATTTAATCCTCAGAAAACCGAATCCTTACTATTTACAAAGAAAAGGAATATTGTTAATCATCCCAGTGTTATAATGAATAATGAGTTAATAACAGAAGTTGACAATCATAAACACTTAGGAATATATCTTTCTAGCAGTCTTTCTTGGCATCATCAAATTGAATATATCAAGTCGAAAGCATGGAACCGTATAAATATCATGAAAAAATGAAATTCTTATTAGATAGATCGACATTAGAAATAATATATACTACTTTTATAAGGCCTTTGCTTGAATACAGTGATGTTATTTTTGACAACTGTACATTATATGAAAAAAGCCGAACTAGATAAGATTCAAAATGAGTCTGCTAGAATTGTTACCGGTACCACTAAACTTGTGTCTATTGATAAATCATCTACTAAAACCTGTTGGGAATCTCTTCAGTCAAGAAGAAGAAAGCACAAATTGATATTATTTTTATTTGCAAGAACTTATACCTGAACAAGTTGGTAACATATCTCAATATAGCCTTAGAAATGCAAGTAATATTAGAAGTATTCATTCAAATACTAATCTCTATCAGAATTCTTTTTATTTTATTTTTTTTTGTCTTCAGTAGTACAAGAATGGAACAACTTGCCAGCTGAAATAAGAAATGCTTAATCAATCTCCGAGTTTAAAAGAATAATTAATACTGATTGCATCAATGTACTCAATTATTATTACTATGGTGATAGAAAATATCAAATTTTTCATGCCAGACTGCGCGCAGACTGTAGTCCTTTGAATCAGGTTTTATACTTGTTCTTATACTTGTGGTGCAATCGAGGGCGTTGAACATTATTTATTATACTGCCCAAATTACAACAATGCCAGAACTACGATGTTCAATGATCTTTCCTCCATACATAATATAAATCTTAAAATACTTTTTTTCGGTGATTTTAATCTTGAACATGAAAACAATATAAAAAATGTTGAGGCTGTTCATTCATTTATCAAAGCCTCCAAACGCTTCGATAATTAATGTTTGTTTTTGAGAGAGACTCCCTTATACCATCATATGATTTTACCTGTCACCAATCAATCCACCACTGATCACTGTCATCTCTTTAAGTTTTCTACATTCTCGTATATTGCAATGTTGTTTACACATATTTATATTTTTTCTTGATATCTTAAATGCATTTTTCCCTTGGAAAAACACTGTAGTTATTAACATATTCATGTACATTAAGCCATATTACTTTTTAAAAATACTGTAAAACGGAGAAGAACACGATAAGAATCTTTCTTTCGTTCTAATCCTTATTATATTGTTAATGAATATTGTATATGGAAATTTACTGAAAAAATAAGTTTAAACTAATTTTTTATTATTAATATTTATTATTATTTCTAACCATTACTGTAACCAGAGTCTCTATATATACAGTATAGTATAAGGAGACCCTGTTATAAATGACTCGAATTCCACCAATCTTATTCTATGCGTAGTAATTAAATAATAAGGGTCGTATCTCATCATTCTTGTTTCTCTGTAATTTATAATAAAGACATCAAATGGTTATTTTATTTAGAAAAAAAAAACGGTAATAGTTAAATAGTTATTTAGGTAAAACTTTTTGATCCTGTTTTTGAATATTTAGTAAAACGGTAATGGCGGAATGCGTTTCTACCTTATCTAAGAATTATGACTTAAAGTATTTCTTAGCGCTAAGTATGGCTGTTGTAGTTCTAGCGAGGGTCAAATTCCCCAACAATATTTACGCTAAGTAATATAAATAAAACTTAAATTCATAAACTAGGTGGATACACATTTTCCACCGTAAAACAAAACCTTTCTCCTATTTTATTATGTTTCTCTTCTTCTTTTTTTTTGAGTACTTTTATACTAAAGCAATTTGTCTTTTATGTTGTAAATTCCGAATTCAGGGAAAGGGTTTCAATAAGACTAGTACAGGCTTCCAACCTGATCCTAATAACTTTGTATATGGTATGACATTTCTGTGTACAATTGGTGAATATCAGGAAAAGGTTTCAATAAGACTAGTACAGGCTTCCAACCTGATCCTAATAACTTTGTATATGGTATGACATTTGTGTACAATTGGTGAATAAAATATGTTTAAACTAAATACTGGGTTATATCAGATATAACCTATATCAATCCACACTGTACGCCGGAACTACTTTTATTTATTAAAACTTTAATTAAAAGCCTTGACGAATGTGTTATTTCGTATTAATCCTTTACCAATGTGTCAAGATGGACTTATTAATTTTGTCTGACAGTGTTTAGTAAACACATAAATTCAATAAATGTCTGACATTTTCCTCGTTACAACTATCAAACATGGCGGAGAAAATGTGTTTTCAATAGAACATGGATTCATCCGCGTGTGAAATGGAACTAGTTCCATTCTTTCGTCATCATTTAGTATAAATAAAAAAGAAATGTGTTTGTTTTTGGTTGGATATGGAATATATCTCATCTCAAAGTGACACAACTTACGCGCTAATGAAAATATTGCAATCGTATCACTTCTCGATGTGATATATCTCATATCCAGTCAAAACAAGCAAATATCATATATATGGGTAATGCTATGTAAATGAATATTGTTGTTGTTCTAGTGTAAAAAAGCTGGTATTATCTCGCGCCTTGACAACCTTAATATCATACGGAAGGCCTTAAATGTGTATTAGCTTTGTGAGCAACAAATGTTCAACCCTAAGTTTTAATTGGCCACTCATAGCGCGGCAATTTCCATGAAATGATTGATTTAATCTTTAATTCCAGAGAAAGATCCATCACATGTATACTTTTACTTTCCTGCTCTGGCAAAAATCTTCCGGCTAGAATCTGTTGGTATGTGGGTGCTGAAATCCTCTTGCTGATCAAGGATTTAAGTCAGCATTCCTCAACTGAAATTGAAATTATGCGGAGAATAAATTTCCTTCATCCTATTCCTTTATCTTATAAAATGAGATGTATCTTGATTGGAGCCTAAGGACTTAATGTTATCAAATTGAATACGTAAGTCGCCGATTTAGTTTTATTTTGGCTTTATATTATGATATGCGTGTATCTCTTGAATCAGCTAGTTTTACAAAGGTTGATAAGGTGTATCCATTGTTTACTTACTATATTAAAAACTATTTTAATTGATCATATTTTTATCAGGTAATGTATATTCTGTAAAATCATTAAATTTTGTTGACATTAAATTCCGTTGTCCCCGACAAATGACCTTGCAGCAGGTCTTTGTTAGACCTAAAAAAACACAAGGGAGATTTATATCAAATATTACGTCAAAAAGTGTGTCCGTACAAACGAAGTACATGTATTTTGTTTTGGCATACTGAAGGTCTATTCCATGTACATTTTCATTTAATATATGTAATTTCTGAAACACTACTTTTTTTAAGGTAAATGTCTGTAAATGACATCGCCGCTCTAAGGAATACATGCTTACGATTCAAAGGCACATTTTCTTTTTAAATGATTTGTTCTCTTCGTGATGACGACACGGTATGATTAATGCATTTCCACTAAAAATACCTCATATAGACTCATTTTGACGTATTGGCAAACAGAGCAGACCCATATCAGACGTCTCCTTTAGGTGCTTTCCGATCAGGGTCTCCTCTGATTGCTCATACAATATTGTACTCGTAGCTTAGATTCTACACTGTCCGCACAGCTATGAAAAAAAATCCATTGTTTCATATATCATATTAATTTCAGTAGATGAATATTTATCAAGTCATAAATATATACATGAATATTCATGAGGTAATAATTATTATTAATAAGGTTTTTCTAATAACTTTATCAGAATGTGATAAAAAAAAAGTACAGAAAAATGTGCGATATTTCGAGAAATGACGGGTGAAATGTAATGTTCGGAATATCGGATACATTGAAACTCGGAGATACGAGAGAATTTCTCCTTTTAGGTTTATGTCACCCCGTCTGTTTCTTTTATGTAAACCAATGTACAAATATCCGTATCGTAGATGGGGCAAGGTACATGGAAAATCTCTCAATTTTACTGCACATTTTTTTTTTTATGTTTTCCAAAGCTAAATACACGAACATAAGATTTTTTTTAAATATTGATATGCTGATGCGAAATGCTGATAGTTAATTTCTTTTCTCTACATTTTTTGCTGTATTTTTATTTTCATTTCCTAAAATACCTTGTTAACTTCTACCGATGTTTAAACTGACAGACCGCTGTCATACAGCTTTGTCACCAAGAGCTTGATACCACAACCGGACACCGAACGCGTCAATCAGTCGCTATATTCCGTCTGAGGATCGAACCCGCGAATTCCCGTTATTGATCAGAAATCAAAATGCTATTCAACTTCATGTGTTCAATGAAATTATAACCATGACCCTTCATTTGCTTGGAAATACTTCAGTGCAGATGCAAGCATCCATTGATATGGAGTTAATTTTGCGCAAAGTCTATAAAGATCTGCATTTACTATAAAATACCCATGATCACTTGACGGACCATGATCACAATTTAATTATAAATGTATTACCTTAAATTGATTTTTTTTTTTGTAGTTGTATTGGGGTTTACCGTCGCTGCGATAGTATTTCAATCATGTAGCGACGTCCAGCTAATTACAGGTGGAGGAAGACCCCGAGTACACAGAGGTACCCGGGTAGAACCACCGACCTACCGCAAGCCAGCTGGAAGGCTTCCTCACATGAAAAATCCGAAGTCCCTACCGGGATTCGAACCCACAGCGGTGAGGGGCTGAGAGATTTGATATATTTAATGTTTAAATGTATGTTAAAATTAACAATACTTTTCCGTTATAATGTATACGCTGCAAGAATCGTATCTGTGTCTTATGGTTCCTGGAAAAAAAATAGCGGTAGATGGGAAAGGGGGAATTCCCACAGTATTAGCGGGGTCTATCCCAAAGAAAATTGACATGTAAATAAGGATACAGGTGTGTTTCAATCCTCATCTTCATTACTATTACGCGCGAACATGATACCTAACACGTCGCATACATCACGAAGCTACATTAACATATGTATTTACATCTCTGCACACATGTAGCTTTGCGCGTCGCTGCAAGCGACAACTGTAGAGTGAAAATGTAAGTTACCGCATGCGAATGCGAAAACTACTGCGTGTGAACTCGGTAGCTATCGCATGCGAACTTGGTTCTTATCGCGTGCGAACATATTAGCTATCGCGTGCGCACGCGATATAAAAATATCTTCTATGTTATGTTTTCCCTTTCAAACAAAAAGTGTTTCCTAGGAGACAAGTCATGTACGAAGTATATAGCTAAATAATTTATAGGCTATCTGATCAAACCGGTAGTTTATGTTAGTCGATCCTACTCACCAACTGAATTAGAAATTATAGCATATGAATTAACAGATCGGCGTTATATAGAGAGTTAATTGCTTCTTCCATAATTCTGGAGTACTTATTATATTTAATATCGATATTCCAACTGTCCGTATCGCCAACACAGTATCGGGTGACCGAAATCTTCGATGTATTGCGATTTTCAATAACAGCCGCATAATCATTGATAACTTACGTAGATCTATTCGGGAGTAGGCCTACGTATACATCACATATATTTATTTTGTATTGGCTTTTACCAAAAACCTTATCCAACTTTGCTTTTACCAGGATCTTCATATTGCTTATAGAATATCTCCAGCTTTTACTGAATTACGGAAATCAAAGAGTTTAAATATGTAATATATATATATTATCATGTATTTAATGCTTTTCGGTGAATTATAAATTAAAAATGGTAAACTGAATATTACCATTTTCATACTTTTCACTCTGGAACTTGAACCCGACCCTACATTATAAGTACGGAGCGTCATTTGTGCTGGGTTTTAGGCAAGAAATGACGTTATAAATAACGTCACGCACAAGAGGTAATCCCGCCAATGTTGACGTCTTTTGTGAATAGCAGCTAATTTCTGGCCTTTAAAGCATTAAATAAAAAGAACAATTTACGATCTTACACCAAAACAAACAATTAATTATCGGATATCCTTTATATAATCAGTAATTATAAACAATAATTGAATAAGAAATATGTTTATTTTTATATTATTTGATATTTTTAATAATGCAATACAGCTAGTCGATGTAAAACAGAGAAAAGGGTGAAGTGCCCCTCCCCCTTTTTTTAAACCGGATTCCGGAGTACAGTAAGTCTCGAATTTGACATTACTTCCCCTTGCAAAGGGAAGCAAATCAATTCTTAGACACACGAGGATGAATTTCCGTGGAGGTAACAGAAAGCAAAACGAGTTTAAAGGTCACCGAGGGAAAGTAAAAAGAAGACAGATCTACAAACAGAAGAAGAAAAACAGCGAAATTATTGATGATGAAATCAGGAATCTCGAGGGCAGGCAGCAAAACGTAAAGATCGTTTGTTTATATAAAGTACCATACTAATCGGACAAATATTTCGGATAAAATTTAGATCTATCCTCGAGTACACAGTTCTGACGCACCTAAGAAAAAATCGTGGTCTTTTTTAAACGAACATAAACAAAAATATAATTTTCCTTTGTATGGTAAATCTAAGTAATTTATTCATAGTCTTACATTATTTTCAAGTGGCTGGCATCGTTTTTTCAACAAAAAATCACTAGTGGTCATGTCTGTATAATTCAGTGAGGCTGACTTGAGAGTACAATGAAACGACGCATCTGAGTGGGTTTTCACTTAATCATTGTAGCATGCTTTTAAAAATTTAATTTTCGTGTCAGAAATAATGTACGAGGGAATGTTGGTTGCATATATTTTTTCTATTTCATTGTTTCACTGAAAATATGCCAGATGAGAAAAAGTACTTATTGAAAAGGAGGTTTTGCCGGTGTGTTGTACAAAGTACACCAAATAATAGCCCTGCATCAATAACTTGCCACATTTTGGCTTTCTAACGCTAAAAGGGATGCTGACAAACAAAATTTGTAAGAATGATGTCACATGGAATCCATTTAATAAAAATCGAGGTCAAAACAAAAAAGGCGTCAGAATAATGATGCGTCAGAATAGAGTACCGTATGATATTTCACATAAAAAATAAGTAATTTTTTGCCTGTCAAAGAACATATCAGTATCATTCTTAACTTTGAAATAGAAAGGAAAGCTTGTATTTATATAAGCAATGTTATCAATTAATGGCATAATTATTACCTCTGACAGTCTGACTAATCCTATCAATGAGCCGCACGGTGACATGCTATTTTTGGCACTGGTTGTCTTGCGTCTGCCTCTATCCATATGGGATGTCGCCAAATTGAAAGTAGAACGATATCACAATTTACGGGTACACAAATGTGGACTAGTCTATGACTACTTTCCAAAAGATATGTTACAATCACATTAAGATACACATTGCCAACCATCATAAAACAAGTTGTTTTAGAAGTCTTGTGAGAGGTCACTGTGAATCCTATTCATCATTATCATTTAATTGTTACTGAACATTTAAGACTTTCGATGATCTTCCCACAAGCTGCAGCAAGTACTTAATATTTGTACAACTAGTCACATTCTTGTATGCAGGTGTCGATCGTTGAGGGTCACATGTCTCCTTTTCCTTTCACTGACATTAAGATAGGTGAAAAAGAAAAACTAGGAGATATGTAAAAGCAATTTTAGCAAGTTTATACCCTTTTTGTGATGGTTCCTGCTATCCCTTAACAGGGCTTTCTATTTCCATTTTTAGTGCCATTATTTGGCATGATTCCCCCTGCCAAAAAGTATGTTTTTTCTCTCCATTTTCAAGAAAAATTCCTCCTACATTGAAAATGCAAGAGCTCATAAAACAGCAAGAATGGTCAAGTGGTAGACTGTTGTACAAGACAGCTGCACTGTATACTAGTTGATTTCCATTTCACTCTTGACCAATAAAGCTACTAGACAGGAAATATTTTGTGCATTTTTATTAGTATAATTATTGTATGTATGTGCAGCAAAAATTGCCTTAAAATTCCCCCAACAGGGGAAAACAACATGAAAATTCCACCTGCAGAAGGTAGAGGTACTGTTCCCCCAGAACAGAGAGAGCCCTACTTTATCTTCCAAAAACATACCCATCTTCAGCTGAAATAGATTTTGTTTGTCATTACAGATTGATCCTTCAGCATGCAAGAAATTCACAGATTTTCCACTGTCAAACAAAACATTAAAAGGTAAGTTAGTCTGACATTCATTGAAAAATACACTAAAATAATTTTATCATCATTATTTTTATTATTTTACAGTGTTTAAGCTTAGACATCAAATATAAGCAATTCCTACCTCTGCCCTAGGCTTACAAATTTGTCGCATCTGATACAAAGTTTTACAATGCTTTTTGAATAAGAGTGGTTATTATCTGATTGAAACTTACCAAATCAAGAAAGATTTTACACTCTGACAGTAAGGATTTATTTAGATTAAAAGTATTTACACTCACAGAAATGCCACAGACATCTACCACCTAAAATTAAATTATTTTATTCGTAATCTAAAACTTTTCATTATCTTAGTATTTTCCATTTTTTTAATAATAATGTTATTTCTCCAGATGGAAAGCTACAGGTAGTAAAAAATCTGAAAATCACAGGTACATAATATTATATGTACCAAGGGGCTCATAAGAATTCTGAAAACTTGAGTCCTTGACAGAGATTTGCCCAGAAGTTGGAAGCCTTCTACATGTATATATTTATAAAGAAAAGTGTTTCGGACAACAGGTGACCATTTCTCAAACATTGTAGACCAGTACTCTTTAATTAAAGTATCCTTGGTAAAATGATACAAAATACCTTTACATGACACAATATTAACCAAAATTGTTTAAATGTTTAAATACAGGCAAACCAGTTAAAGGCCCATCATATTTCGTAATGATTCAATTTTCATGAAAAAGAAAATATAAAATAACATTGACATATCATAGAATAACAGTTAACACATTGATAATGTTGTTCAAATATTTTCATGTCTACAAATGTTATGCTGACCACCAAGTGTCAAGTAAAATGGAAAATAGAGTAGCAAAAAACAATAGATCATTTAAAGTGCCACATACAAGTACACACCAAAATAAACATTTGTTAAGTGGAACTACCTGAAGGATCGAGTGGTGCAGATACAGAAGAGGGCTTCAAAGCCTTCTTATTGCAATAAGCTCCAGCCCCGTAGTGTCTTTGCCATTATTGGCCCTACTACATACATTAACAGATACAGAAAAGCACTAAAGGAAAGCCTTTTCATATGAAATTATTCTTTTAATGAAATGAAAATACATGAACATGGAATTATCGTTTTCAGGCCTAGAGTTTTGTAGATATGAAAATCCCACAGACATCCAGAGAGAATCGATTGGTATTTCAATACAAGGTCATGACGTACTGGGGGCAGCAAAGACTGGCTCAGGGAAAACTCTGGCTTTTATCATCCCAGTAAGTATATTATCTACCACGAAATGGAATTTATTTTATTTTTTTACGCATTTTGTGGACTGTCCCTGGTGACCTAGTGGTTTTAACGTCCATCTCAGGAGCAGGAGGCCGTGACACACCAAATTCGTAAAAGATGGTTACTGGTATAGCTCCCTCATTTGGCACTCAGCATAGCAGGGTAGTTTCAGGACTAGTTGGCCGGGTGTTAGGATAATGTGACTGGGTGTGGTATTATGCCACATGTCTATGGCGTGATACTGCAGTGTGGCAGCACCATGTGTCGTCTCCAAATGACTGAAATACTGTTGGTGGGATGTTAAAGTCAACAAACATATTTTGTAACCAGTAGCAATACCAATTCAGTGTTTGCAAGAAGTCGAGATAAAAATAAGAAGTCCAAGTTAAAACATGGATCATTTTCCATTATTTTTGATGTTTGCTTCTTTTGATGAACAGCAAATTTATACATCATAATGAACCTTATTGGAACCTATGAGTTGCTTCCCTTGGATACAATATTCAATATTTTTTTTTTTTTGCATATCGAGGCTTTTTCCCCTTCTTTATTAGGGGTCATATATAGGTGTCTTCTCCCTCTGAGAAATTCTTTGAGTCATGCAGTTCTTCCCAAAATTGCTACTTAACCCCAAATTTCGCCAAACTGAAGAAAATGGTGCTTTTTGTATGAGCAAACACTGAAACTGAAAATTGCTAAACACTATAATGAGTAAACATAAAAGTTGAAATGCAGTAGTTTTGTTATTCCAAAGAAAGATTTTCCATGCACTGTGCCTAATTTGAGATATGATAAAGGCGCCTGTGCAGACAACATTGAGGAAAAATGAATTTCCAAGCCTCATGATTATACACACGTTTCTTTTTCCAACGTCTGTCCTCAAATTTGAGCACTTTTATCAAAAATTGTGTTATATCACAAATTCTTAACTGTCTGAATTGAGATTTCTTTTGCTTTCTTCACACAGGTGCTAGAATGTCTGTTCAGGAGCAAGTGGACACAACTGGATGGGCTTGGAGCTCTTGTTATCTCCCCTACAAGAGAGCTTGCCTTCCAGACATTCGAAGTATTGAAAAGGGTGGGCAAGTTTCATGACTTCTCCGCTGGATTAGTAATCGGAGGAAAGGTAAGTGACAAAACAGTAATAGAGTTTTTATTTCAAGAAGAAACCCAAATTTGACAAATAATTCCAGGATTTCTTGTTCCCAATTTCATTTTTTTTTAGCTCGACTATTCGAAGAATATGAGAGCTATTGTAGTCACCCTGGCGTTGGCGTTGGCGTTGCAGCTTTTGGTTAAAGTTTTGCGTGCAAGTTACTATCAACCTTATATCTCAATAACCATTTATGGTATTGACTTGAAAGTTTATAAATATGTTCAGGGGCATCAGACAACCAAGGTAGATAACTCTTGACTGAATTTAATATGAATTATGGCCCCTTTTTAACTTAGAAATTTTGGTTAAAGTTTTGCATGCAATAGAAAATTTGGTTAAAGTTTTGCGTGCAAGCTACTCTTTAGTTTGTATTTCAATAACCATTCATGGTATTGACTTGAAAGTTTATGAATATGTTTAGTGGCATCAGACAACCAAAGTAGCTAACTCTTGATGGAATATATTACAAATTATGGCCCCTTTTTAACTTAGAAATTTTGGTTAAAGTTTTGCATGCAAGATACTTTCATGCTTATATCTCAGTATCCAGGCATGGGATGGATTTTAAACATCTTTAATATGTTTAGGGGTATCATACTTTCATGGTAGATAACTCTTGATGGAATAGGTTACAAATTATTGCCCCTTTTTAGTTTAGAAATTTTGGTTAAAGTTTTGCATGCGTGGTACTTTCATGCTAATATCTCAGTATCCAGGCATTGGATTGATTTTAAACATCTTTAATATGTTTAGGGGTATCATACTTTCATGGTAGATAACTCTTGATAGAATATGTTTCATATTATTGCCCTTTTTAACTTAGAAATTTTGGTTGTTTTGCATGCAAGTACTTCATGTATATCTCAGATCCAGGCATGGATTGATTTGAACATCTTTAATATTTAGGGTATCTACTATAAGGAAGATAACACTTGATGAAATATATTAAAATTATGCCCCCTTTTTAACTTAGAAATTTGGTTAAATTTTGCATGCAAGGTACTTTCATGCTTATATCTCAGAGTCCAGGCATGGGATTGATTTGAAACATCTTTAATATGTTTAGGGGTATCATACTATAAAGGAAGATAACACTTGATGAAATATATTAAAAATTATGACCCCCTTTTAATTTAGAATTTTTGTTAAATTTTTCCATTCAAGCAACTATCCAGCTTATATCTCAGAAATTGCTTGTGGAATTGACTAGAAAGTTAAGGAGTGTCTTCAGGGGCATCAGAAAACTAAGGAGGATATACAAATAACGACCCTTTTCTAACTTGGATTCTTGGTTAAAGTTTTGCATGCACAGTGTTATTGTGCTTATGTCTCAGTAACTAGGCATGGGATTGATTTTAGACATCATAAAAATATTAAGGGGTATCAGACTATCAAGGTATGTAATTTTTGTCTATTATTATGTACAGGGTTTGTGAAGGGCAAGAATTTTAAATAGATTTCATTTGATTTACCAACAAGCATTTTGAATAGTCGAGCGTGCTGTCCTCTGACAGCTCTTGTTTTTTGAGGGTTTTTTTGCGAGAAATATTCCTAGTGTAGTGGAAAATTTTGGATCACCAAAGTACTGAACAGAAAAAAGTCTTTGAATCCCAGGTCAGTGGTAGTAATTGAAGTATGCATGTAAGATTTTCTGTTGGGCCTAAATTGAAAATATGTTTGTTTGCCCTTCACTGACCCTGAATTTCAAAAGAGGGTCAGTACGTAGGAATTTTTATGCTCCCCAAAGGGAGAGCATATAGTTGCTGCTTTGTCCGTCCGTCCATCATAATTTTGTCCGGAACATAGCACAAAAACTATAAGAGGTATCGACATGAAACTTCATAGGTAGATAGATCTCAATGAGGAAAAGAGAAGTGCAGTGTACAGGAACCACAACTCTGTTTTGCATAGTTAAGGAGATATTGCCCTTCATTATTTTTCATACTTAAATTTTGTCCGGAACATAACTTAAGTCATTGTGCAGTACATAAAGTGCAATTCTTGATACAGTACATAAAGTGCAATTCTTGATACTTAAAAAAATAAAAAACTCCATAATCTCTGATGCCTTCTTGCTGCCCTTTGCCATACATATTTTTCTTTTGTAATACTTATTATGATATTTAGTTGAACACACATATCTGAAAGAAATATTTTTAAAAAAGCCCTTTGGAACTAGATTCATTCGGGGAGCATCCATCCGTTCTACCATTCTCTTTTTTTTCTGATTTTGACCTTCACCTAGCATTTATGCGATTATGATCATAAGTTTTACAGGCAGGGCTTCCTCTGGCTATATTTTTGTCTGAGCAAATGGAGCCATATTTGAAAAATTGAAGCCATTTTTTCTTTTCATAAGCCACTTTATAAGCCAATAATATAACCAAAATACAAACATTTTTAATGCAAGTTAAGGACATATGTGTGCATGTAAAACATTAATAAAGATGTTTCTATGCTTACATTTAATAACTACCTTCTCTTAAGTACCTGGTACCTTTCCCGGTAGAAACTTCAGATTTTTCATGTGAGGAAGACTTCCAGCTGGTTTGCGGTAGGTCGGTGGTTCTACCCGGGTACCTCTGTGTACTCGGGGTCTTCCTCCACCTGTAATTAGCTGGATGTCGCTATATGATTGAAATACTATCGCAGCAACAGTAAACCCCAATACAGCAACAACCTGGTACCTTTTTAACTTTTGTATTTAAAATTATGGTTAAATTGATCACATAAATCATGAGTTTGAAGTTATTATCTTTTTTTTTTGTCGTACTAGTCAAGTATTTAAATTGTTTTGCTAGTTAATTTTATAAAACTTTTTATAGTTGATTATATAAAAGTTGTATCTTAACACTGTGTATACTTATATACATTTTGTTACATGCCTAATCGCATTTTTCTTTCTTCAAGAATCATGGCCGAAATGAAATAAGTAATATATAAGCCTTAATGCAGTTGTAACAGAACATTGACCTAGTCTTTGCATTTGGTCGTATCTCAACCAGTGCCAAGAAAAATAATGACCGGAAAGAAGAAAAGAGCGGAAAGTGGCTTGAAAATTGCTGATAGGAAAAAAAAGTTCTCCCAGATTTTGCAATGTCTGGGAGAACTTTTTTTTTTTCTATGTAATGTTTTGGGTTTGTGGTCTGAAATATGTTATAATACTGACAATCAGCTTGTAATGATGCACTGTAATTATGATTGTGTATCACTTTCTGGTGTCAGAGAGGATGATTTATATAAGTTGAATCTTTGTAAAATGAAATTTATTTAACCCACAGCCACTGAAGGAGGAGGCAGGGCGGATCAACCGAACGAACATAGTGGTCTGTACCCCGGGACGTCTGCTGCAACATATGGATGAGACGACATACTTTACTGCTGACTCCCTGAAAATTCTAGGTCAGTTCTCAATGATTTTTGAAATTGGGTGTACATTTTGCTATTTTACTTTGTACTTGTACCTTTAGCATAGAGTAGCTGATGAATAAATGGGGTGCATGATACTTTTTGTGTCTTGTGCTGTAAGCAGAGGTGACACACAGGGATGACTTTTCCTTCCGTCTGTCCGTCAATACATCTGTATGTCCCTCACACTTTTTCATTCACAATTCAGCAGGTGACACGTGTTCCAGAGAAAACTCATGTTCATTGAAAAAAATAGTAAATTAAATTTCATTAGTCTTTAACTGAAAGCATACACATTATAATATATTATGATTGTCTGCTACAACCAGAAATAATGAGACATTGTTTAAAATACCATTAAAAGGCAAGGTAAAGTGCCAGTTTTCCAATGAATGAACCTCTCTTTTTCTGTTTCAGTCCTGGATGAGGCTGATAGAATATTAGACCTGGGATTTGCCCAGTCCATGAATGCCATATTAGGTAATCTCCCAACCGAACGTCAGACGTTACTTTTCTCAGCCACACAGACAAGGTAATTTTCTTCACTTGTTCAATATTATGCAAGTCTGAATATATTAATCTGATAGCTATTAATCTGGTAGTGAAAAAATAATTTAAGGTCCATTTTCCACTTACCGGTACCTTTTTAACTTGACTGTTTTTCAAAGAAAAAAGTTGGGGTATTGTCATATCTCTGGTGTTGTCGTTATTGACATAAGCATCATGAAAACATAAACTTGGCCATATTTTCTAAACTATTTAAGCTTCACTATCACAAAGGGCGACATTCCCTTCAAGGGCCATAACTTTTAGGTCCATTTTGACCAAATTTAAGAAAATATACTTTCAGTTTAAAACACTTGTTTGTTTTCATTTATCTGTTTTTTTAAGGAAGACAAAAATTCAAAAATATTTAACATTATGTGATGTCATGAGTTAAAGTAAAACATGATAAAATAAACCTACATATATGATATATTAAACCTTGCAGTCAGGTAAGTGTGTTTGAATGGAAAGAGATTTTCATTTTTCATACTATATCACATAATATTATACGGTGTACGGTGTTGCGTTCAGATGCATTGTATTATATCACCAAGGCCGAGGGCCTTCGTGATTAGATTAATACACATCCGAACTTAACATCATATATTAATTTAGGCTATGATATAGCACTCAAGATGAAACTCTATTTCCTTATTTACTTTTGCTTACTTGACAATATAAACTGGTAGATAAAAGCCTACAAATTGTAAATTGGGTATTTCATATCTTGAAAACATTTCTGAACTTTATAGTGAAAAAGAGATTGTTCATTTTGAATTTCTCTGGTATGGTTGACCATGTCTCATTGGACGGTCAGGTTAATGAATAGATAACACAAGCAGGGAAATAAATCAAATGTCCAGACCCAGATCAGACAGCTCCAGGTAGGAGCAGTCTGATCAGGGTCTCTCTGTTTGCAAATACAATATTGTAACTGAGATTTCACACAGTATGCACATCAAAGGAAAGTTCATATTTTCATAGGCCATATTAAATTTCAGTAAATTGATATTCATTAAGTCAAAAGATTCTATATGGATACTCATGAGGTAAAGGGTTAATTGCTATATATAGCTAAATGTTGATAAATGTCTACAGGTCAGTGAAGGACCTGGCTCGCCTCAGTTTGAATGACCCGATGCTGGTGTCGGTCCATGAGAACGCAACTGAGAGCACACCTGAGCAGCTTGAACAGGTGAGTTACTGTTCATTTAGGGATTACACACACAAATTTTGTTGCTTGATAATCCTTTATTTTTCTTTGTATATTTTGTTTCATATGCTTAAAATGAATATGTATATATTTTGACAAAAACAAACAGCAGAAAGAGTATTTTCTGCCAAAAGGGTGGCTTTAAGGTATTTTTTGCCAAATGACTGGTAGAATTATGAGCCAAAATGAGGCAGGAATAATTTTCCTTAAAAGTTGCAGCATAAGAAATTAACTGCACTCAGAAGTTTTGCAAATGATTTGATTTTACTGACATAAAGACAATGCACTAGCAAAATCTACATGTTGTTTGTTAACAGAATCATAGAATTACATGGTGTGTTGTTTGTTTTTAATAGAATTGTAGTATTTACTTGCACATGGTGTGTTGGTTGTTAACCGAATTACAGAACTACATGGTGTGTTGTTTGTCATCATATTCATAGAACAATATGGCAGGGTTCGACATTAAGGCCTGACAAAACGACATTCACTGGTAGATTGATGGTCCGGTGCAGCAAGGTCCTAGGCTAAAAAAACCAACTGGTCGTCTTCTAATTTGGTCAAAGTTCGCAGAAATTTTATCTATTGACACAACAAAAGTATAAAAATAACTGTAATGGCCAAACTATTAACCCTTGTTAAAACAGTTTCTTGGAAAAACCTGTGTGTGCTATATTTAGCAGCATTTTCAGTAACAACCTTGACACGCGTGTGTTTTCAGAAGGAGGCTTTTTCCCTCCACGCACTTGCCAAGTTCAATGTCAACTAAGCTAAGAATGCTAATTTCTTCATCTAACTTTTATTTTATAATGTTTATGAAATCTTCTTATTATAATGAATTAAATTTAATTTAAAAATGCTAGAGATGCAAGTTAATGCATGAACGCTATCTTTTTATTATGCTGGGATCCCATGTATAACGACAAAAGACCTTTTTACGATTTGTTTTTACCACAATGTGCAGACGATTCAAAAAAATATCAAACAGTCTTTTCATCCGACAAAAAAGATAATGTCAGTAATGAATAAAAAAAGGTAAAGAGGAATCAAAGAATAGATGACAGGAAACAGATTGTTTTGCTTTAAATTGAATTGCTTGAGAATCATTAAATAATAGACATTATCCAGAACTCGCATATATCGGGATTTCCATGTAGGTTCATGCATGCATTGTTAATGAAAAGCATGTAACACAAGAGTAATTCTAGTATTATCTTTGTTGACCTTTATTCATTTCTAACAGTAAACATGAAAAAAAAAAACTGGTATTTCGAAATAAGTATATTGATCTAAGTATGACATGTATGTGTTTTACACTTTGGTCTAGTTCAGTTCAGGTCTAGTAGGATTCTAAGTTACTGGACCACTGGTCCAGCTCTCAAAAAACTTAATGTCTAACCCTGTATAGTGTTTTGTTTGTTTATAGAATTATAGGACTACTTGATATGTTGTTTGTTAACATTATTATAGGCTTATATGATGTGTTGTTTGTATTTACAGAACTATATGGTGTGTTGTTTGTATTTACAGAACTATATGGTGTGTTGTTTGTATTTACAGAACTATATGGTGTGTGAGCTACATGAGAAACTTAACCTACTCTGGTCATTTCTAAGGAATCATCTCAAGTCCAAAATACTGGTTTTTCTTACCAGTTGCAAACAGGTAACTTAATATTGTATGTTTATAAAACTTCTGTTAGGTGGCAATTTAACTGGAAATCTTATATGTTTCTTTATATGTCACAAATATCAGTAGATACTTTAGAATTCAATGAAACAGGAAGTTTTTGAAAATTCTAAGAGTTCAAAAATGCACATTTTTGTGTCACCTGCTGTAAGGATAGGAGACACACAGGGATTATTACTCTGTTATGTTTCTTTCAGCAGGGGCCTCTGTGGCCGAGAGGGTAAAGTCGCTGACTTAAACATTCATTCAGCCCCTCACCACGTAGGTTGGAATCCCGGCAGGGTCATTCAGAGGAAGCCTTCCAGTTGGCTTGTGATAGGTCGGTGGTTCTACCTGGATGCCTCCATGCATTTGGGGTCTTCCTCCACCTGTAATTAGCTGGACGTTGCTATATGACTGAAATACTGTCCAAGCGACAGTAAATTCAGATAGTCAAGTCAAGTCTTCTTTCAGCAGGTGACATGTGTGCTCCAAGGAACACTTCTTGTTTTCATATTAGGACTGCACTTAAAAGAAAAAGTCTCTTCAAGTTTCATATATAAAAATGGATGCTATGTTTTGATAAGGCTTTATCTTATGATCTGAAATGTATGAAGAAAATGGCAATCTCTATGATAATTTACTATGATCATCAAAGTTATCATTAAGCATGTTACCGTTATCATCATATACATCATCATCATTATCATCACACACATCATCATAATCATAATACATATCACCATTACCATCATACACAATATCATTATCATAAACATCACCATTATCATTATATACATCATCATTATCATCATAAACATCACCATTATCATCATACACATCACCATTATCATCATACACATCATCATTATCATCATAAACATCACCATTATCATCATATACATCATCATTATCATCATAAACATCACCATTATCATTATATACATCATCATAAACATCACCATTATCATCATATACATCATCATTATCATCATATGCATCATCATCATCATCAAACACATCACCATTATCATCAATTACATTATCATTTACATCATAATCATATACTTCACTACTATCATCATAATCATTACATGTAAATAGACTTTGTCAAAAAAGAAATACATTGAGTTTGTGCATATTTATAGGTGAAGTATGTGTACGATGCTTTTAAGCGTCTTCGTCCTGGTATACCACTGGCATGTCTCCATGGTGGCATGCCCCAGCTGAGGAGGGTGGCAGTATACAACCAGTTTGTGTGGAAACAGAACGCCTGCCTGTTTGCTACAGACATTGCGGCCCGAGGACTGGGTAAAGATCATACACATTTTATTGATGGTGTTCAAATAAGTTGTTGAAAATAATGTACTATGTTTATCTTCTTCACTTTGTAAAATTATATGGTACCACTTCCAGTTCTTTGTCATTAGCTTGCTTGCAAAGGTTGGTGGTTCCTCTCAGATTCCTCAGTGCATTTGATTCGGGGTCTTCCTCCACTGGTATTTATCTGGACACCGCTATATGACAAAATTACTGTCGCAGCGATGATAAACTAAAAAAATCGGTTGTTAAAATAATGGATCTTCCAAATTTTTGCAATGAAAATAATATAAGCCCAGCTTATACCTTTAATGAGTCATCATTTTCAATTCATGACTAGGTTGATAGCAAGTAAACATCACAAACAAATCCACATATTAATTATATGAACCATGTCAAGCATAGTTCACATGATATCCAAATGTAGTTATAATACTCAACAAAAAAAGGGGGGGGGGGGTACTTGTCCCAGTGGAGCATCAGCCCCGGAATCTGGAGGTTGTGGGTTTGATCCTCAGCCACGACATACCAAAATCATAAAAAAGGCACTGGTAGTGAACAGGAAAGGCATGTGCCATAATCACATTAAAAATCAAAATGTCACATCGTTTTTTGCACTGGATGCGCCCCTGTCGCATTCCATTTTTTCGGTCGCGCCAAATACTACAGCCTGAAGCATAGGTACAGTTCGAGACTAAATGAGGGGAATTCTGTTTTAAATTAACATATCGCAGAGAAGGAAAAGCATTATTGATCAAACAATCAGATTTCATTAAGGCATTGATGTATCAACCAATAAGATTGAGTCTTTTTCATGTAAGGATTTGAAAGGGATCCGTGATTCTGGTAGACTTTGGCCATCGGCGATTTGCGGGAAAAAAAATCAAATGGCCAATCTTACGTTAGTAAAAAGATAAGGGCAATCAAAATTGCAATCGATATTCAATATCATGTGACAAATAAAAACACAATTTAATTATATTCAGTGTATGATTCCTACCAGTTTATTTACTCCATTCCAGAATATGTTTTGGATCATAATCCCAAATTATCTCTCAAGAGCTTGTCACATTTGGGAGGGACAGTGGGTCATAGTGTCACACATTCTCAAGTTATCAGCTCATTAACGAATCTTAGTACGGTGCAAGATGGTCCAGGTAAAGGGAAAAAGCCCTGTCATTAGAATGAGTTGAATTGGCCAAGTTTGTGTATAAATTTTAGTGTGAGAAGCTGCCGATTATCTTGAAATGAATGCTTGCACAAGTGTCACCACATACCTCCCTCAGTGCCCCCTCCACAGATTCAGTTTCACCTTGTGTGACATCCACTCTACACACAGGAAGAAATAAACATACTGCAGCAGTAAAGTTCAAATGGTGTGAAACAGGCACATGCCAATGTCCGGCTTCCTTTTATCTCTAGCTGACTGTGCTGATAGGGGTTTCTTACCTTTTTGAAATGCCACTTGTCAAAACTTAAAAGAGAGTTTCGTGTTAGGTGATTGTTAGAGTGTTTGGATCAGGAAATACACTTGGACATTACCTACTGTGTCTTACAACTGCTGCATTATGACATCAGTGATCTTTTTTTTCTTTTTGTTTTTTTTGATGTGTGGAATAGAAATATTTGATAATCTAGCTTCACTCAACTTTTAATCTTGGAGGTAAAAAAACAAACTATATGGCTAGTAGATGTTTAATAACTAAGAATAGTTGAAGAGATCAGTTGACAGTGATCAAAACCTTTTTTTTTTTTTTTTCTAGTTAAATGATGAAAGTCAAATTAAATTATTGAATCATATTGCATTATGTTCATATTTTTAATTTTAATCAATTGGATGACCAAATGAATTTTTTCAGGACAGAATGGCCTATAATATTTGTATGGTGTCTATAGTCTTTTGTTTTTGTGATAGTCATTTTTGTGATAATACATGTTATTCTGCTTTTTAATTAAAATATTAGTTTGTCAGTTTTCAATTGTATCATGGTTGAGTTTGTTGTTAATATTATGCATTTTAGACTCACTTTAAAAAAGCAAGTTGTAGTCGTTACATAAAATTGATTTTGAAAATGTCACATTAGTTTTGAAATTGTCACATTGATTTTGCCTCAGAAAGGGCCATTGTCCCATTGATAAAAATTCTTTCCCGATCACTGGGTATAGCTCCCTTGCTTGGCCCTCAGCATATAAGGGTAGTTGCAAGACTGGTTGACCCAGGATATTGTGACTGGGTGTGGTATCATACCACATGTCTACAGCGTGATACTGCAGTGTGCAAGACCTTTTTACCCTTCTTTGCAGTAGCTGGTTACTTGCTACTTCCCCAAGTCATATAACCACCTTTTTTCCCCAAAATATCCTCCAAAATTCCCCTTCCTCAGAAAAAAATCCCCATACATGTGTATTATGAATAAGGGTAAAACAAAATCAGCAACAGATGAATTTTATTTTTGTGAATTACCTAAGCAGTCAGATAGGCTATCAATATTGCTCATGTGGATATACGCTAGACCGAGAAAAATCGATAAGCAGTCTACAACACAATCTTCACCTATTTCACAGTAAGGGCAGTTTTGGCAGTTGACACTTCAGTGTTGAAGTGTTGAGCCGGTTTTCGGCAAATTACAGATTGTATGGGTGAATGAAGGATGCCCTCAGATATCATTATAATTTTGGTAGAATCAAAAGACAGTCGTTAGTTAAGTTGTTACAGCTCTGATTTACGATCTAGTAAAACTTTTTTGGCAAACGAAATCAGTGGTACAAACTAAATTATCCACTACGATATGGTATTTTCTTGATCAAGCCATCTTTCCCAATCTCATTTAAGTGTTTTAAGAGTAATTAAAAAAGGATTCTGTCAATATGCCAACCCCTTAATCAAAGTTGGCAATGTTAACTCCATTTTAAGGGAGAATGGAAAATTAAGTTACACATCACATGAAGACAATCTAGAGCAATGTTCTGTAACATCTGCATTAAGGCTTATATATTACAGTATTACTTATTCCATTTCTAACTGCTAACAATATATATATATAATCTTAAGCCTGTTAATAGAGATTTTTTTAAATGATAACTGATCTAAATGGTAAAAATAATCCCAAAATTGTAAAAATTGTATTTTTTCCACAAAAAAAAGGGCTAGGGTGCCTTCCCCAAACTGGAAAAAAGGCCCTGGCGTGATAGCACTATAACTGTCTCAGGTAGACATTGTCTCCAAATGACTGAAATACTGTCGGTGGGACGTTAAATTAACAGACAAAAAAGAGGGGGGGGGGGTCCGATCATTAAGCCATGAAGGGGTTAACAGAATAATGAATGTTTGGTACACTTATCCTAATAAAATGAAGGCCAAGCTTGACATAGAACAAAATCTATGAGTTACTGACATTGTTATGGCCCCTTTTTATGTTAGAATTTGACCAAAAAAAAACTTGTCCAATCTGTAATGCATCATAAGATCATTTGATTCAGATAAAATATGATACATATGATTATCTCAGTAAGAGGAAGGCAGAGGTTGAGGCAAAACCTGTACCTTTTTTACACAGTTGCGGCCCCTTTTCGACTTAAGAGTTTGACTAATTGATAAGGTTTCATATTCAGTGTAAAAGCACTGTTGGGGGAATTAATCACTTAGAGATTTCTGGTTAGATAAAATGTTGTAACATTTGAAAAATTAAAAAGGCTTATTGGCATCTTTCCGCCATAATTTTTGTATGAATGTATTTGTTTGCAGACTGTTAAAATTCTCTGTGCCCATATATTTGTTATGAGACTGTTTAGATTTTAAATATATTTGTAAGTCTCTCTCCATATTTATATTTATTAGCTGACTTTTCAGATTCTGTGCCCATGTTATTATTAGCAGACTGTTCAGATTCTATGCCATTTTTGTGTCGCCTGCATAGCATGGCAGACACATAGGGATCACTTTGTCCGTCGTCGGCGTCGTCGTCGGCGTCGTCGTCGTCGGCGGTGTCGTCGGCGTCACACTTTCTTGTCCGGAGCATAACTCGAAAAGTATTTGAGGTATCACCTTGAAACTTAAAACATGGATAGATCACATTGAGGTGGAGTGCAGTGCACAAGAATGATAACTCTGACTTTCGTATTTTCTGAGTTATTACCCTTTGTTGATTCTGAGTCTTAATTTTTGTCCAGGGCATAACTCAAAAAGTATTTGAGGTGCTGACTTAAAACTTTATAGATAGATAGATCTCATTGAAGAGGAGTGCAGTTCACATAAATGATAACTCTCACTTTCTTTTCTCCTGAGTTATTGTCCTTTGTTGATTCTCAGTCTTTATTTTTGTCAGGAGCATAACATAAAAAGTATTTGAGATATTGCTTTGAAACTTCATAGATGGAAAGATCTCATGGAGTGCATTGTGCAAGAATGATAACTGTTGTATTTTTGGAGTTATTTCCCTTTGTTTATTTTTTTGGATTTAATTCTTGTGTGGTGCATAACTTGTAAAGTATTTGAAGTGTTGCCTTAAACATTTATAGTAGATAGATCTCATTGGTCTGAGTGCAGTACACAAGAATGATAACTCAATAATGATAATGATGACTACAAACTTGCAACATATATATAATTAACGTCATAAGTGCTTAATGACGTCATAATTTTTCTTACAGTTAATGTTTTGAATTCATAGTCATTTTGACACTCCTCTGATGAAGACTGTATAGTCGAAAGTGCTCGGGAAAATTATTACATATTGCACTGTTTGAATATTTTATTCCCCCCCCCCCCCCAAAAAAAATAAAAAATA
>CM037777.1:10361254-10411254 GCA_021229015.1 Solen grandis | reverse complement strand
CTCCCAAAAGTCAAATTGTTCAGCGATCCTCCCTCAAACATACTGGTGTTTGAATAAGCGCGACCTCCCGTTTTCCAACTCGAACCAGCGAACATAAACCCGCTTTATATTTTCATCCACCTGGTATCAGCTGTTAAGCCTTTCATCTGAGATAAGTTTAAAATGGCTTGTGTCCCTCTTTCTTGAACTCTTTCACCATTGTTGATAGATGGTTCATGCCGTCATAAATCCCCTCCCCTGTGGTTGCGCACGCACCTTGGACGAACCATTTCCGGTTCCGGAGATTGTTCATGTTCAATTTCTGTATCAAGTCTGAGCAACTTAGAGCACCTGTAAATCAGGAAATAGAATATGAAATTTGTGAAATGTCAACCAGTATTGATAATAACTTTTAAAAGTAAATTATTTGTTAAGCTCGTGCCATTTTTACATTAAATACACATCACTTTAAAGTTATCAGTGCATGTATTATTATATTCATTGTTATCATAGTACTTTGTAAATGCTGTGATTAGAATAAGCAAAGTGGAGGATCAGACACTAACCTGGAAGGTCCTGTTTGTTAGCCAGCACGACCACTGGCACCCCTCTCATCTCCTCACTGTCCAGTATACCGTTCAGCTCCTCCCTGGCCTCGGCCAGCCGCTCCCTGTCCGAGCTGTCTACCACGTAGATCAGACCTGGAGAAAACAGACACATTTTATTTCAGGTTCATAAACGCATTGCTTGCATTAATATGTTTTATACAGCATGTATATCAATATTTTATCTACACACCGAGGGCTGACTGCAAAACTGTTTTAAGTGTAAGTAAACAGAAATAAAACATGATGGGACCGTTTCGCGGTTGAAGCCCTCAAAACACACACGATACACGAAATGCATTTTCAGCTAGTTCTAGAAAGAATCGCACATTTCTCACGTGTACCATCTTTATTTATTTATATATATTTTTTTTTTTTTTGATAAAAATTTGCAACATTTCTGCCAGTTAAATATGGAAAAAAACACAGAGCAAAATTGTATACTTTGTATATATATTATAATAGGAGATCGACTTGAATGATATAATAAATGCCCAGTACCTTCGGTGTTTTGATAGTAGTGCCTCCACAGCGGCCTGATTTTATCCTGACCACCCACATCCCAAACAGTGAATGTAAGGCCCTTCACTGGGGTCACCGTCTCAACATTGAACCCGATTGTTGGGATAGTAGCAACGGTCTCGTTCAGTTTGATCTTGTACAGGACGGTCGTCTTACCTGGTGGAAAAAGAACATTAAATAATCGTGTATATTTATCATATTGTACATAAAAATCAATAGACAATGTACTCGATCTGAGGTAAGGTAAACTTGATAATTAAAAAAATGGGAGATGCGGAATAAATGAATAAATAAAATTATCAAGTCAATGAATACATATTTTACAGATTAAATAAAGTTATTTAATTCATCGTCACAATTGTTAGCTCGATAAAATAACAAATGTTTATAAATACCTGCAGCGTCCAGGCCAAGCATCAGAACACGAGCTTGACACGTCCCCCACTCTTCAAAGAGGTTCACAAGTTTTGACAGAAACAGACCCATACTGTAGGCTTTATTGTCGCTAATTTACACAATATAAATTACAAATAATATAAACAATTCTTTTTTATATATCTGGATCCTCTCGCTCTAAAAGTTCGTTTACGAATAATTTGAAACGAGTTTCCCAGCATTTTATACCCCTGGACGTTTGCACAATAATCGTGTAATTTGCCACACGGCAGTAAAATATAGTCATCTACAGACATTCATTTGTGACCATGTTGAGCGTACCATGCCGGAGATTCCAGCGTGGCAAGAAATACGAGTTAGTCTCATAAATAATTTCATTGGTTATTATTTTTACACTGCTGTTCTCATTGGGTGATTTTTATAACCGGATTTTTCAGTTCACTAAAAATAGATCACTAGGGACACGGGTGTAAACAATGTCTGACCTACTCTTTGTATTATTAATATGCAAAACAGAGTTGGAAATGGAGAGCTATCATGTTCCTCTACCGCACAGTAAATGATTGTCTGACGGGAATCAATAGTGAATATCCGTTAAATCGTCTACCGTTATATCCCTGTTATATTTGGCAACTTGACCTATTTAAACCGTCCTGTAACATGATTCGCAAAAGTCGTCCTCTGTCTCTCTCTTTCTCTCTCTCTCTCTCTCTCAAGATCCCTGAAGTAGTTTTGATGATATTAAGGTGATTGCTAGATGTGTATAGAATCTCCTTGCTTGGCCATATACGTATAATAATCATGTGTTGACTCGGTTATGAATCATCATTATGAAGTGTGTGTGTTTATGTGTATGTGGTGGGGGGGGTAATTATATATGCAAGACAGAGTTGGCTCAAATGGAGGGCTAGATCGTATTCATCTAACGTACAGTAAATGATTGTCTGACGGGGGGAATCAATCCGTTAAATGGTCTACCGTTCGAGTCCGTTATATTTGGCAACTTGACCTACTTAAATTTAAAAACCGTTCTGTTACAATCATGATTCGAAAAGTCGTCCCCCCTCTCTCTCTCTCTCTCTCTCTCGCAAGACCCCTGAAGTAGTTTTGATGATATTAAGATGATTGCTAGATGTGTATAGAATCTCCTTGCTTGATCATATACGTATAATCATTATTATGAAGTGTGTGTGTAGGGGGGGGGGTATTTTTCTAAGAGATAAAAATCATTTTCATTGTACCCCGGGTATTCTAGATCTCTGGTTTAAAACTGAATAACGGCATACCTTGGTATACCTCTGGAAAACTTTGCATGCTTTGATACAGATTAAGCGTGCTTGTTGGTACGTTGTGAGTCACATGTGGAATATCTAGAAATGACCTGTGTACATATACCCTTTATAATTGTAGCTCAGCAGTCTGGCTGTTAATTAGAAGTATTTCTTATATATTGCTTTAGGTCTAGCTATCTGTGTTCTCTGAGTCCGTCACAAAATGCAGCCGTTTTAAAAGTGTTGTAATCTAATTATAATAGTATTGGCCAGTTTAGTAACTGTCACGGGTTTAAGTCACTGGTAATTTAAACCTCTAATTGATAATGACCTTATATCCGTTTAACTCCTGACCTATTGATCGGAACTAGAAAAATCAATTCTTTAAATGCCAACAAGGCAGGCCTGGAGTTTCTGTGGTTTTACCCATGGTCGGACATGCCGGCTGACTTATTCCGTTTCACTATATGACATCATGATGTTGATCTATCGATCGGCCGTGGGTATTCGACGATGGGTTTTGATGAAATCAGATATTTAGTTAAACTCAACTTGTTGACAAGTGAAACCCTTTAAGAATAGTACGTCAGGGCTTTCTGAACAAAATATCAAAATAAACAAAATCAGCAAAACGCTTAGTAAAATAGACCCTAAGCTATATGATATGACCGCTAAACACGCTTGTTGTATGGGTAATTTCACCATTACCTCGGAAACCAGACTCTGCCTTGATTTACACACCACCACAATAAGCGGGTACATTTTGTATGGCTGTTTCTTACGTGACTGGTATTATGCAAGACCAAGGTCATACTTAGAGATTTAAGTTTTCCTGAAGTTAGTAGTTATTACAATCTGAAGGTACTATCACTTAGCCCCTAAGTGTGTGTTCAAATTCCGGGATGGTCACTAGGATGTATGTAGCCTTCCAAGTGGTTTCCGCGATAGTTCCACCCGGTACTCTTTGTTCCCTCGAGTCTTCGATCTCGATGCATCTTTAATTCCATTGTAATTGTTCAGGACTTATCACTGCAGACCGGTCCTAATGGCTGGAGCGTCAGTCCCGGAAGCGATAGGTCGTGGATTCGATCCCCGGCCGCGATATACAAAAATCGTAAAAAATGATACTAATGTAACCCCCTTGCATGGCGATCAGCATATAAGGGTAGTTCAAGGAATAGTTGGCACAGTGTCAGTATAATGTGACTGATCATGCCACTAGTCTACGGCGTGATATGGCAGCACTATATCTGTCTCACGTAGACAAAGGTCACAAAATGACTGAAGTAGTGTCGGTGGGACGTTAAAGCCAAAACAAACAAACAAATAAATTTCCAAAACTACAACAGTCCGACATAATTGAAACAAATGCGTTGCGTAGATATAGATATATTTATTTATTATATATATTATATATACATAACAAAATAAAGTATTATTTCATTTTCATACATATACATCATTTTCTGTTTAAATATTTTTGATTTTCGTATGTAATTTTATATTCAAAGGCAATAGAAAATATATACAATAATTTTTTAAAAAATTTTTTGGTTTTTAATTTAAATTTTATTATCTGTTCTAAACTATATGAGCTGGCAAACTTCGTAATATTTCATATTTTGGCCATAAAAATTTATATGCTATGCCATGTATTATAACTAATATACCTGTGTGGTGGCAATAAAAAATACATATCAAGACAATATGCGTAGCAACATTAACAGTAAAAAAATTTAGTGACACACATACATTTTTTTTTATAAATAAAAAATTTAAACAAAATAACATGCATATAATCTCAAAAAACATAAAAATATATTCATATTCTATAACTGAAAATACTTTACCGATTTCATGTACTGTATATATTTCATAATTGATAAACTATTCATAATATCATGATTTAAATAATATCATTTAACAAATAATTAACTTGCAATACCACATACAACTGCGGAATGGAAGCGATAAATGCACGATTCAGTCTATGAAGCCTATACCTCATCTGTAGGGAGCGATGAATTGTCCCTACTTAAACTTGACACGTCATCCTCACTAACGTGCTTGTCTTTTTTTCATTTATGTCATCATTAAAAGTATGAGCTGCGATAACTTCATCTGTTTTATTCCTGATTTCTTCATCACCCATTTCTTCAACACGCACGTCATCATCACTATCGAGATTACGTCTAGTTTCTTTAGTGTCGACGTTGATATCATCGTCTCCTTTTTCTGGAGTTTCAAATTCGTTTATATCCTCTCTAACAGCTATCTTTCAATGTCGGATTCATCACTTATTTCTATATTTCTTGTCGCCGTTACATTTTTTTCTTCAGCTGTCACTGTTTCAAGAGAATAATCTTTAGTTTTTGTATTTACATTTGATTTCTCTTCACAATCGACAACTACTACTTCTACTTCATCAGGCGCCGGACGATCTGACCCAACAGAACTTTTGCTTGGATGAACAATTTCAACTTCACGAAGGGAAGATTTGTTGCTTGGAACGTCTATTTTGTCTTACTCTACACTGTCAACACCATTGCCTTCAACACTGTCATCAAAATTATCAATATCAGTTGTTTGTTCTTTCTTATCTTTTTCTTTAATAGCACCAAATAAAGACGGAACTTTTCGTCCCTTGTAATTGCCTCGACATCCTCAATACTTGTAAACCCAGCTTCTTTTGACTTTGTTTTCTCTTTTGATTCCAAATCGGTTTTCTTTAATCTAAGACCCTCCTTAACACATCTGAACTCTTTGAATTTCTCTACAACTTTCTTGAACACCTTGTTGATTCCTTGGCCCTTTTCTGCACTGGCCCCAACTATTGACCAGCTCCGGTTAGTTATTGCATCCAGATCTAGTTCAAGTTGGACGTGTTCCAAGCTCATTGCATCTGCGATGAAACAAGAAAATGCTGCTAATGCCGTATGTCAGTAATCAAGGTTTCCTGATTGATTTGTAACATTTCAATGGACATATAGAAATGCGTGATATTGCAAATTCACATGTTCAACAATAGCACCCAGTCTTGTTTATCTGAACTTTTGGAGCAAGGTGGGACTCTATCATTGTTCCTTCCCTGGGATTCCCGGGATGTTATCCCTTTCCCCATGATACCTACGATGAGACGGGGTCCAATCGGAAGTGACGTGATAGCAGAAACCGCCATTTATCCGCCATTTTATTTCACGTGATGTCCGCCATTTTATCGGCCATTTTAGTCAGTCTAGCAGGTGCGCGTAGGTTTAAATTACGGCTTCGTGTTGTCCCGTTTAAGAAAATAACGATGTCAGCCTAAATTAAACTTAGCCCTATTTAAGTCTTTGAATTTCTTGCTTCATTTCCTGTGCTACCATGATTTAAAGAAAAAAGAAGAACTTAAGAAAGGTTTGACTTGGAGAGAAATGTTCAACCACCAATACAGTTTGTCCTTTTCGTACTCTAAGGTTATCCCTTCCATATGCATATGCTGAAAAACAGCTTTCACTTCATACTTCATAGTTTAGAAATGCCCTGGAAGGAACTTTTGGTAGGCTAAAACTTGTTACAATTATGATCATTAAAATGACTCCTTATTGAGCTTTGGAAATACAAAATAACCTCAATAAAAAAAATATATCATTTGTTAAATAAGAGTAATATGATCTGTAATTTCCAGATAACGCAAGTGAATCTTGTTGACTTTAATGACCTTAAGGAGTATTTCTCTATTATTTTTAGCAATTTTATTTATCACTGTGTGCGAGGTCACGTGACTTACGTGATGACTCAAGAATACTTATCCCCTCTTACCTACCCACATGGAATTCGTCCATCAACAAATGTATGTACATGTACATCAAGTAAACTATTTCATTGCAGTTGGTATCCATTTTATAAACACATTTTACCCGACATATCTACAAGCCTATCTTCTTACATAATTATTTCAACCACGAACATTTCTCTACTTATTGAATGATCAGAAAGGTCAATCGGCCTCGTAGGTAACAAGAATGCGACTTATACGGAACAGGACCTCTAATAGGAAGCTTAGTCTAATCTCCTACAAGAATAGTGACATCGCAATGCTGACCCCAACCTTGCAATAAGATGAAATGGTCCAATGGTAGAGGATAAGTTAGGAATCATTAAATTACCGTAGCAGGAAAATATACTGGTACTACTAAGAAATGAACAAATGTGGTAGGGGTGCCGAAGTCTAGAGGCAGTGTACATGACTGCGGATTCGAAGGTCTTAGGTTCGAACCCCGTTTGAATGAGGGCAAGAATCGTTCGTGGCCTTCAAGGCGAAGAGTACTGATCCAATAAAGAAGTCGTCGATATAGATAAGTAACTTGTTTTCCAACTGACGTAGAATGAAATCAGTTTTAAGGTATTTAAGCTAAACACTATTTTCACAATCATATTTTATAAAGAATAAAGTGTTTCCCTCCTCGATGTAAATCGACTGAAACTAACCTTGTACGTCCTGCTTGTTTGGGACCACTATATGAGGGACGTTCCGGAGCTCCGATGCCTCAAGGACTTGGTTCAGCTCGAACATGGCCTCATCAACACGGACTTTGTCCCCGCTGTCAACCACATACACTATTGCTGGAAAGCAGACATAGAATTGGGGTCAATATATGGCTGTGGTGTTATTGAGGGTTGCGAGAGAGAAGGGGGTAAATGGAACACCTAGTCCATTTCTTTGAAATAACGAGGTGAGCCGGAGAACGCCGAGTAGATACGATTAATTTGGGATATGTGGGGGGTCATTTTTATCCAGGAAGTTTTTAAAAGGATAAATATACGAGTAGTGTTGAATATAGATGAAGATGTATGAAGGCAAATGAAAGTATTTAAAAAAAAAGTTAATAGCGTGTGAGAAGGTAGTTCTTTTGCCTGGCATTTCAACTTACAAATAAATATTTACTATTTGAGACAAGGCAGCTATTATGTTGTCTTTTCTTAATCCAACCATTCACTTTTGAAAACTGTGTCAGTGTTTAACATAAATATCAGAAAATTATGTCGGAATGCTATCGTTACGAAAATACCTAGCGGTGTGTTTGTAATTGAAGGACTTCCGATAAAACTTGCAGAAACTCATTTGAAATCAACAAATCATTGTCAAGTTTCTGAATACAAAAAAAAATGGAAAATACAGAGAAAACTTCAATGACAGAAATGAGGAATGTGTTCTTTTATTGGGGTGACAATTTGTTCTTTTTTTTTTCTTAAAGGGAGAGGGGGTGGGAAAATAAGTTGATGTCAGACTTCTAATTAAGGTTAAACTTAAAACGAATACGATGTGGTATACATATCTTAAACAATGTATTTCATTAAAATCACTTATGATCAATTAAAATTCAACCAAAATCAGCATATATAATTAACGTAATATACATATAACATTACCAAAACAAAGTTAAGTGTATGAATATTATATATTATGTACCTATAACAAATTCGCCGTTTTGGTCATAGAATGAACTCCCTATGTCTGTTTATATAATTAAACGGAAAAAAATATTGCCTTGAACAGTAGACGCCTACAGTCCTCAATGGATAGTTCCCTGACCCTAACTTTTATTTGATTATAAATAGGTTTAACCACGAACAATAACATGTGCTCCTTTGTTAATATCGTGTTTGTGGGACAAAATCTAACTGTAATCTATTGTTAAGATATATTAGTAGGTGGGCTATGGAACTATGCATATATATATACTTACCCTCCGCGTTGTGATACCAATGTGACCACAAATGGCGGGTCATCTTGCTCCCTGGTATGTCGTAGAGCTGCAGTGTTACCCGACGGACCGGCGTCATCTGTTCTAAATATGTGTGTGTGTGTGTTTCTGCTACAAATAGTTTAAAAGAATTCTTAAAGTAAATCAAACAAAAAATTAATCCTTTGCAGAAGAGAAATGATTATCTTTCAATATGGTTACATTTTCCTCTGTGATTTTTCCAGACTTTTTTATTTTGAAATTTTATAATATTGAATGATCTACTGTGTTTCCACTAGTTTCCTATCTCTGATAAATATGTTTTTGTTTATACATAGTAAGCAATTATGAATGATAAGTCATAAGTTACATTTAGGTGTACAGCGTGGAGTTTTTCAGCTGGGAACAGCAGGAGAGTTGTAAATTAAATATCAAAAAAATAAAGACCGAATATTATTTATAATGTTTTATTTGATAACAATATGCATTAGATCAATTTCAAACATTTTACAAAATCGATATATACATACACGAGCTCTGCTCGCATAATTTTATTGGTAATTTAGACAATATATACATCAGTATATCAACTTCCTACTTCACTATACATAACTTTGTAAAACAATATTTACAGGTATATACAATTTGTACTTAAATAGTAGGTATCACAGTCATTGTAAAGTTAAAATAGAAAATTGTCGAAATTCTGGCTGTACTAAACGGCGAGAAAATCTCAAAATATCAGAAAAATGTTCTTGAGGTATGTACAATATTATTACAAATAAACAACAGCAAATAAGCCAACAATACTAGATTTATAACCTTACTTATGTTTAGAAAATTCTAACAATAGAAATACTTGACTGATGATATGATCATATTGAAGATATTTGTTGGTTTAATAGGATATTTTTTAAAGAAAGATCAATGATAAATATAAACATGTATTTCATTGTCACAAGCGGCAGGAGAACCTGAAGAGAAGGGGTAGTTTAGCGTGTGACAAGGCCATAGACTTTCCCTTCATGAAAATAATTACATCTTATCATTTATGATGTATGAAATATTTCTGTGGTTTACCTATAACTACAAATCAGCATGCAACACGTGTCCAACTTATCATTGGGCTAAAAGCATTTCATTTCAACAAACTGCTCGTTTTGTTTTTGTTTATCAAATTGCACTGTCTCCCAAAAGTCAAATTGTTCAGCGATCCTCCCTCAAACATACTGGTGTTTGAATAAGCGCGTCCTCCCGTTTTCCAACTCGAACCAGCGAACATAAACCCGCTTTATATTTTCATCCACCTGGTATCAGCTGTTAAGCCTTTCATCTGAGATAAGTTCAAAATGGCTTGTGTCCCTCTTTCTTGAACTCTTTCACCATTGTTGATAGATGGTTCATGCCGTCATAAATCCCCTCCCCTGTGGTTGCGCACGCACCTTGGACGAACCATTTCCGGTTCCGGAGATTGTTCATGTTCAGTTTCTGTATCAAGTCTGAGCAACTTAGAGCACCTGTAAATCAAAAAATAGAATATGAAATTTGTGAAATGTCAACCAGTATTGATAATAACTTTTAAAAGTAAATTATTTGTTAAGCTCGTGCCATTTTTACATTAAATACACATCACTTTAAAGTTATCAGTGCATGTATTATTATTTCATTGTTATCATAGTACTTTGTAAATGCTGTGATTAGAATAAGCAAAGTGGAGGATCAGACACTAACCTGGAAGGTCCTGTTTGTTAGCCAGCACGACCACTGGCACCCCTCTCATCTCCTCACTGTCCAGTATACCGTTCAGCTCCTCCCTGGCCTCGGCCAACCGCTCCCTGTCCGAGCTGTCTACCACGTAGATCAGACCTGGAGAAAACAGACACATTTTATTTCAGGTTCATAAACGCATTGCTTGCATTAATATGTTATATACAGCATGTATATCAATATTTTATCTACACACCGAGGGCTGACTGCAAAACTGTTTTAAGTGTAAGTAAACAGAAATAGAACATGATGGGACCGTTTCGCGGTTGAAGCCCTCAAAACACACACGATACATGAAATGCATTTTCAGCTAGTTCTAGAAAGAATCGCACATTTCTCACGTGTACCATCATTATTATTATTATTTTTTATTTTTATTTTTTTTGATAAAAATTTGCAACATTTCTGCCAATTAAATATGGAAAAAAACACAGAGCAAAATTGTATACTTTGTATATATATTACAATAGGAGATCGACTTGAATGATATAATAAATGCCCAGTACCTTCGGTGTTTTGATAGTAGTGCCTCCACAGCGGCCTGATTTTATCCTGGCCACCCACATCCCAAACAGTGAATGTAAGGCCCTTCACTGGGGTCACCGTCTCAACATTGAACCCGATTGTTGGGATAGTAGCAACGGTCTCGTTCAGTTTGATCTTGTACAGGACGGTCGTCTTACCTGGTGAAAAAAGAACATTAAATAATCGTGTATATTTATCTTATTCTACATAAAAATCAATTGACAATGTACTCGATCTGAGGTAAGATAAACTTGATAATTAAAAAATGGGAGATTCGGAATAAATGAATACAATTAACAAGTCAATGAATACATATCTTACAGATAAAATTAAGTTATTTAATTCATCGTCACAATTTTTAGCTCGATAAAATAACAAATGTTTATAAATACCTGCAGCGTCCAGGCCAAGCATCAGAACACGAGCTTGACACGTCCCCCACTCTTCAAAAAGGTTCACAAGTTTTGACAGAAACAGACCCATACTGTAGGCTTTATTGTCGCTAATTTACACAATATAAATTACAAATAATATAGACAATTCTTTTTTATATATCTGGATCCTCTCGTTCTAAAAGTTCGTTTACGAATAATTTGAAACGAGTTTCCCAGCATTTTATACCCCTGGACGTTTGCACAATAATCGTGTAATTTGCCACACGGCAGTAAAATATAGTCATCTACAGACATTCATTTGTGACCATGTTGAGCAGACCATGCCGGAGATTCCAGCGTGGCAAGAAACACGAGTTAGCCCTATAAGTAATTTCATTGGTTATTATTTTTACACTGCTGTTCTCATTGGGTGATTTTTATAACCGGTTTTTTCAGTTCACTAAAAATAGATCACTAGGGACACGGGTGTAAACAATATCTGACCTACTTTTTGTATTATTAATATATGCAAGACAGAGTTGGAAATGGAGAGCTATCATGTTCCTCTACCGCACAGTAAATGATTGTCTGGCGGGAATCAATAGTGGATATCTGTTAAATCGTCTACCGTTCGAGTCCCTGTTATATTTGGCAACTTGACCTATTTAAACCGTCCTGTAACATGATTCGCAAAAGTCGTCCTCTCTCTCTTTCTCTCTCTCTCTCTCAAGATCCCTGAAGTAGTTTTGATGATATTAAGGTGATTGCTAGATGTGTATAGAATCTCCTTGCTTGGTCATATACGTAAAATTATCATATGTTGACTCGGTTATGAATCATCATTATGAAGTGTGTGTGTTTATGTGTATGTGGAGGGGGGGGTAATTATATATGCAAGACAGAGTTGGCTAAAATGGAGGGCTAGATCGTATTCATCTAACGTACAGTGAATGATTGTCTGACGGGGGGAATCAAACCGTTAAATGGTCTACCGTTCGAGTCCGTTATATTTGGCAACTTGACCTACTTAAATTTAAAAACCGTTCTGTTACAATCATGATTCGAAAGAGTCGTCCCCCCTCTCTCTCTCAAGACCCCTGAAGTAGTTTTGATGATATCAAGGGGATTGCTAGATGTGTATAGAATCTCCTTGCTTGATCATATACGTATAATCATTATTATGAAGTGTGTGTGTAGGGGGGGGGGTATTTTTCTAAGAGATAAAAATCATTTTCATTGTACCCCGGGTATTCTAGATCTCTGGTTTAAAATTGAATTACGGCATACCTTGGTATACCTCTGGAAAACTCTGCATGCTTTGGTACAGATTAAGCGTGCTTGTTGGTACGTTGTGAGTCACATGTGGAATATAAATGACCTGTGTACCCTTTATAATTGTAGCTCAACAGTCTGGCTGTTAATTAGAAGTATTTCTTATAATATTGCCTTAGGTCTAGCTATCTGTGTTCTCTGAGTCCGTCACAAACTGCAGCCGTTTTAAAAGTGTTGTAACCTAATTATAATAGTATTGGCCAGTTTAGTAACTGTCACGGGTTTAAGTCACTGGTAATTTAAACCTCTAATTGATAATGACCTTATATCCGTTTAACTCCTGACCTATTGATCGGAACTAGAAATATCAACTCTTTAAATGCCAACAAGGCAGACCTGGAGCTTCTGTGGTTTTACCCATGGTCGGACATGCCGGCTGACTTATTCCGTTTCACTATATGACATCATGATGTTGATCTATCGATCGGCCGTGGGTATTCGACGATGGGTTTTGATGAAATCAGACATTTAGTTAAACTCAACTTGTTGACAAGTGAAACCCTTTAAGAATAGGACGTCAGGGCTTTCTGAACAAAATATCAAAAATAAACAAAATCAGCAAAACGCTAAGTAAAATAGACCCTAAGCGATATGATATGACCGCTAAACACACTTGTTGTATGGACAATTACACCGTTACCTCGGAAACCAGACTCTGCCACAATAAGCGGGTGCATTTTGTATGGCTGTTTCTTACGTGACTGATATTATGCAAGACCAAGGTCACACTAAGAGATTTAAGTTTTCCTGAATTTGTAGTCATTACAATCTGAAGGTACTTTCACTTAGCCCCTAAGTGTGTGTTCAAATCCCGGGATGGTCACTAGGATGTATGTAGCCTTCCAAGTGGTTTCCGCGATAGTTCCACCCGGTAATCTTTGTTCCCTCGAGTCTTCGATCTCGATGCATCTTTAATTCAATTGTAATTGTTCAGGACTTATCACTGCAGACCGGTACTAATGGCTGGAGCGTCAGCCCCGGAAGCCGTTGTTCGTGGGTTCGATCCCCGGTCGCGATATACAAAAAATCGTAAAAAATGATACTAATATAACCCCCTTGCTTGGCGGTCAGCATAGAAGGGTAGTTCTAATGATGATTGGCCCAGTGTCAGGATAATGTGACTGATCATGCCACTAGTCTACGGCGTGATATCGCAGTGTGGCAGCACTATATCTGTCTCACGTAGACAAAAGTCCCAAAATGACTGAAGTAGTGTCGGTGGGACGTTAAAGCCAAGAAAAAAAAATAACGCCAATACTGTCAGCAATAAATTTCAAAAACTACAACAGTCCGGCATAATTGAAACAAATGCGTTACGTGTATATAGATATATTTATTTATTTGATATCTAAACAACAAAATAAAGTAGTATTTCATTTCCATACATATACATCATTTTCTGTTTGAAAATTTTTGATTTTCGTATGTAATATTCAAAGGCAGTGGAAAATATATACAAGAAATGTTTGCACACTTAATTTATAATATATATATATAATTATTACTTTACAAAAATCTTTCGAACTAGTTCACATTCAAATATTATAATAATATTTTGGTTTGAAATGTTAAATTTGTAAGTATCTGATCCTGAAAACCACATGAGCTACAAATTTCGTCAAACTTCTGTACCATAATATATATGCTAACCCCTGAAGTATAACTATTATTCCTTTCTAATGTGTATGTGTGGTTGCAAACACACACACACACACACACACACACGCGCGCGCGCACATTTACTTATCAAGACAATATGCGTAGCAACATTAACAATAAAAAAATGTTTGCAGTGACATACATTATTTTTGATATATGAAAATTTTAAACAAATTCATAACATATATATTACTCTCAAAAACATAAAAATATACTTAACATATTTCATAACTGAAAAACTTTATCTATTTCATGTACTGTATATATTTCATAATTGATAAACTATTCATAATATCATGATTTAAATAATATCATTTAACAAATAATTATTTTGTCATAGCACAAACAAATGCGGAATGGAAGCGATCAATGCACGATTCAGTCTATAAAGCCTATACCTCATCTGCAGAGAGCGATGAATTGTCACTACTGATACTTGATACGTCATCCTCACTAACGTGCTTGTCTTTTGTTTCATCTATGTCATCAGATGTCTTTTCTTCATGTCATCTTCATGTGAGCTTATGTCTCTCTGTTTTATTTCCAACTTCATCATCACTCACATCTTCAATTGAAACGTCATCTTCACTAACACGTCTGTCTTTTGTTTCCTCTATGTCATCAATATCGCTATCAGCTTTGCTAGCCTCACCTTTTTTATTTATAATGTTATTGTCACCGTCTTCAGTTGACACATCATCATCACTATCGAGATTACATCTAGTTTCTTCAGTGTCGACGTTGTTATCATCGTCTCCTTTTTCTGGAGTTTCAAATTCGTTTATATCTTCTCTAACAGCTATCTTTTCAATGTCGGATTCATCACTTTTTTCTATGTTTCTTGTCGCTGATACATTTGTTTTTTCTTCAGCTGTCACTGTTTCAAAATAATAATCTTTTGTTTTTGTATTTACATCTGATTTCTCTTCACAATCGACATCTACTACTTCTACTTCATCAGGCGCCGGACGATCTGATCCAACAGAACTTGTGCTTGGATGAACAATTTCAACTTCACTAAGCGAAGATTTGTTACTTGGAACGTCTTTGTCCATTTTGTCATACTCTACATTGTCAACACCAATTCCTTCAACACTGTCATCAAAATTATCAATATCGGTTGTTTGTTCTTTCTTATCTTTTTCTTTAATAGCACCAAATAAAGACGGAACCTTTTCGTCCCTTGTCATTGCCTCGACATCCTCAATACTTGTAAACCCAGCTTCTTTTGACTTTGTTTTTTCTGTTGATTCCAAGTCGGTTTTCTTTAATCTAAGACCTTTCTTAACACATCTGTACTCTTTGATTTTCTCTACAACTTTCTTGAACACCTTGTTGATTCCTTGGCCCTTTTCTGCACTGGCTCCAACTACTGACCAGCTCCGGTTGGTTATTGCATCCAGACCTAGTTCAAGTTGGACGTGTTCCACGCTCATTGCATCTGCGATGAAACAAGAAAATGCTGCTAATGTCAGAAATTATGGTTTCCTGAATCATTTGTAACATTCCAATGGACATATAGAAATGCGTGGTATTGCAATTTCACATGTTCAACCATAGCACCTTGTTTATTTTGGAGCAAGGTGGGACTCACTATAATTATGATCATTAAAATGGCCCCTCGTTGAGCTTTGGAAATTGAGTACAAAATAACCTCAATAAACAAAATATATCATTTGTTAAATAAGAGTAATATGATCGGTAATTTCCAGATAACGTAAGTGAATCTTGTTGACTTTCATATCCTTGACCTTAAGAAGTATTTTCTGCATTATTTTTAGCAATAGTTTTTATCATTGTGTGCGAGGTCACGTGATTTACGTGATGATTCAAGAATAGGCTACTAATCCACTCTTACACACCCACATGGAATTCGTCCATCGACGAATGTATGTACATGTACATCAAGTAAACTATTTCATTGCAGTTGGTATCTATTTTATAAACACATTTGTACCAGAGTGCAAACTCGTCAGAAATATTTAAACGCATCCGTAGTCTGTTCCTTGGCCTATTTACCCGACATATCTACAAGCCTATCTTCTTAGATAATTATTTCAACCACGACATTTTCTCTACTTATTGAATGATCAGAAAGGTCAATCGGCCTCGCAGGTAACAAGAATGCGACGGAACAGGACCTCTAATAGGAAGCTTAGTCTAATCTCCTACAAGAATAGTGACATCGCAATGCTGTTCCCAACCTTGCAATAAGATGAAATGGTCCAATGGTAAGTTAGGAACCATTAAATTACCGCAGCAGGAAAATATACTGGCACTACTAAAAAATCAACAAATGTGGTTAAGAGGTAGTGTACATGACTGCGGACCCGAAGGTCTTGGGTTCGAACCCCGTTTGAGTGAGGGCAAGAATCGTTCGTGGCCTTTCAAGGCGAAGAGTACTGATCCAACAAAGAAGTTGTCGATATAGATAAGTAACTTGTTTTCCAATTGACGTAGAATGAAATCAGTTTTAAGGTATTTAAGCTAAACACTATTTTCACAATCATATTTTATAAAAAAAAAAAAGGGTTTCCCTCTCGATATAAATCGACTGAAACTAACCTTGTACGTCCTGCTTGTTTGCGACGACTATAAGAGGTACGTTCCGAAGCTCCGATGCCTCAAGGACTTGGTTCAGCTCGAACATGGCCTCATCAACACGGACTTTGTCCCCGCTGTCAACCACATACACTATTGCTAGAAAGCAAACATAGAAATGAGGTCAATATATTGCTGTGGTGTTTGAGGGTTGCGATGGAGAAGGGGGTAAACGGAACACCAAGTTCATTTCTTCGAAATAACGAGGTGAGCCAGAGAACACCGAGTAGATACGATTAATTTGGGATATAGTATGCGTGTGCGGGGTGGGGTGGGGGAGAGAAAGAGAGAGAGTGGGGGGGGATCCAGGAAGTGCTAAAAAGGATAAATATACGAGTAGTGTTGAATAGAGATGAAGATGTATGAAGACAAATGAAAGTAAATAAAAAAAAGTTAATAGCGTGTGAGAAGGTAGTTCTTTTGCCTGGCATTTCAACTTACAAATAAATGTTTACTATTTGACACAAGGCAGCTATTATGTTGCCTTTTGTTAATCCAACTATTCACTTTTGAAAACTGTGTCAATGTTTAACCTAATTATCAGAAATCTATGTAGGAATGCTATCGTTACGAAAATACCTAGCGGTGTATTTTCACAAGTGCTTTTTGTAATTGAAGAGTTTCCGTAAAAACTTGCACAAACTCATTTGAAATCAATAAATCATAGTCAAATTTCTGATATATAAGAAGATAATAAAATAAACTTCAATGACAGAAATATGCTGGATATTACACTAGTATGAGGAATGTGTTTTTATATTAGGATGTGAGAAAACAAGTTGATTCCAGACTTTTTATTGAGGTTAAAACGAATACTATGTGGTATACATATTTTAAATAATGTATTTCACTTAAATTATTCAAGATCAAGATTTAAGTAGCTCGTTCACGGATAGAAATTTCAAAAAAAATATATTTTTTCTCTCGTTAATTTTGGTGAAGCATTTGTTTCCTGGAAAAAAATATACTCGGCAAGTGTAGGTCACATTGCACGGGAAAATACTATTTTTATAAACGCAGCTTCGGCGAAATCGGTTAAATATAAAATATGGTATCCCCAAAGCATTGGTGCTTGTTGTATCATATGACGAATTCTGCAACATAGCGTGTTCACCAGTTCTGGGTAGCGATCTATGTACTAAGAGTGAATGTGATCAGCAACTAGACGGCAAATGAAAATAGTCAAAGATCATCAATGAGCGAGCTGCTTTAACGCTCAACCCACACTGCAGGCAGCAAATTTTAACGTAAAATGTATACCAAAACAAAATTAAATGTATGGAAATTATCAGTCTGTGGGGAATTAAAGGAGATAATGACCTAAACAGACAAGAGGTAATGTACCTGTATTCGCCGTTTTGGGTCATAGACTGAACTCCCTATGCCTGTTTATGTAATTAAACGGGGAAAAGTACTGATTGAACATTGGAAACCTACAGTCCACAATACATATACACTTACCCTCCGCATTGCGATACCAATGTGACCACAGATGGCGGGTCATCTTGCTCCCTGGTATGTCGTAGAGCTGCAGTGTTGCCCCACGGACCGGCGTCATCTGCTCTATGTTGATCCCACGTGGGGGCACCACGGCGCAGATCGTGTCGTCCAGTTTGGATTTGTACAGGAGACTGGTTTTTCCTGAAAAATATAAACACTACAGGGTATATTCATTGTATGCTTGAATGTTTTATATATGTATGTTCTCTGGCGTCAGTAATAGTATTTATTTTGTAGTTGTTGCTGTTCTAGAGTGTACCGTCCAGACAACAGTATATCATAGAGCGACGCCAAGCGAATTACAGGTGGAGGAAGGTCCCGGGTGAACAGAGGCTCCGACAGAAAGGCTTTCCCACACGCCTTACCCATAGCCGCGAGGGCTAGGTGATATTAAGTCAGAGACTCTAACCACTCGGCCAAAGTTTTTTTGGTATGCGTAACGTTTTCTCTGGTAGAAAATACTATATGGTTGTGAAACGGCGTCTCATATTACAGTTTTGTACATTGAAGAGTCTTTTTTTTTTTTCGAAAAAAAGTCAACTACATCTAATATATGTATGCGCTTTTATAGCAAACTTACACAAGCGAAGAAGGCTGGGGCGAAAAATAAAGAATTTAAGTCTTGCCATCTCGAAAAAGAATCTAAAATGTATTGCTAATGAATTGTGTACATTCACCAGGGTATAGTTTCACAATTACCAGTTCGGAAATAAATTATATTTTCCTCTTGAATGCTTTTGCTACGGCTATAAACATCTACTTATTATCTAGAACGAATCTCTTAATAACATTCCAAGTCATGCTTTTCCTGGGGTCAAATGGCAAGGACAGCGTTCAATGTGCGAAATTCAATTACCAAATGGAGAGCGTCAAAACATTATTTCGAAAGTCTTGCGATTAAGCTTTTCACTACATTCAATTTATTTTAAAAGTGAAATTAGAAAGCTTAAACTTCAAAAGAAAAAAAAAGGGCTATTGCTCAGTTAAAGTTGTTATTGGAGTTGACCGTCGCCACGACAGTATTTCAGACATGTACAGTATAGTGACGCCCAGTCCGTACATGTGGAGGGAGATTCATGGTGCACTGTGGCACCCGGGTAGAACCATCGACCTACCAAGGCTTCCTCAAATTAAAATCCATGTGACCAGACCGGAACTCGAACCCACATCAGTGAGGTGCTAAGTGGGTGTAAGTCATTGACTCTAATCACTTGGCCACGGAGGGCCTGTAAGAAAATTGGCCAGGCATACATGAAAAGAAATCAAAATTTGATTCTGAATCGATTTCAAAGCTTAATAAATAAAATAAGTTGACAAAAATTACAGAATATAATATCATACTACTATGCTAATGGTGCGTGTTAAATAGTGGGTTAAAATTAATCCCACGGTATGTAAATGTAATAACGCAGTGCAGTGAGGCAATGACTGCAACTATAAACATTAGATATAATCATTCTGATAATATACGAGTAGGTCACGGTTTATTGTGATTGGGCATGGTACCATGCCATAATGAAGTATATGACGTATCAGGTGACAGTGTTACTATATTAATATATGTCATATACTTGCATTGTGTATATATGAATTGCATTTTGTCCCGGATAATACAGTGCATTCCGATCTTCACCTGTAATTACCCGGACGTCATACCGTCACATTGATTGAAACTGTCTATGCACTTGCCATTCGTAGCATCAAAATACACAGACACATATAAGATTTCAAAATAAAAATAAATAAATAAGACAACAATATTCTTCAAAATTGCCATCGGCAGAATAACATTACAAGTTTGTTGGTTTGCGAGCTTGTATTTAATGTCTCGCTGACAGTATTGAAATCCTTAGGGCACCTTGTTTACAAGAGACAGATACAGTTATATTTATATATGCCTTACAGCGATATTACGCCGTAGACAAGTGGCATGATTACAATATCATGACACTAGGTAAACTGGCTGGGCGTCAAGCAAGGAAACATGCCTGCATCATTTCAACGACGTTAGAACCTCCAGGTTCTAACAATTTGGTCACGAGATACGATGACATTACAAGCACGCTGTCGCAATATATATTATTTATTTCGTACATCAATATGTAAATCTGATTCCCTTTTTTTAAATATATATGCGGCTAATGTACAACACCTTCCTGAAAAGCATCTTTCACCGACTAGAAATCCACCAACATCAGTTAGCGCTAAGTGGTTATTAAAACACTTAAATAGGATGCGAACAAACTTCACCATTCATTTTATACGTAATATTTAAGTACAGGACCATGCTGACAGAAATATTCATATAATCAGCTAGCAATATCTGTTACAAGATATTAAGATATTTTTATAAGAAACGTGTATGATAAAAAAAAAACGCCCCACTCAGAGCTAAGTAAAGTTTAAAGAATTGACATGTCATGTTACGCCAAAGAAGGTTAATGTAGTGCCACGTGACCAACTTACCCGCTCCATCCAGTCCCAGCATCAGTACCCACGGGGTTCGCCCCTCAAATACGTCGAATATATTCTTCATCCGCTGCCGGAATTTCGTCACCCTCGTTAGCAAGTTCCCCATTATGATGCCACAGTTTTTCTGTAACTGTCACGCTGCTGATATACAAAGTCCAAATACTTTTAATTAATTGACTTGCATGCGTGTTTCAACAACGCTAATCTACGAAGGTGCGGAGTGCGTTATTTTCACATATTCTCGGTTTGTTATTCGACATCAGATTGATCCCTTACCCACACATAATCCTTAATTCAGTCTTTCTGTGGATTAAAAACCGGACCACTGAAATACCTGTCCGGACGATCCAAAGCTTTGTAAATGCGAGGTTATCATTCTTTGATCAAGGGTCCCTAAATACACATATACCCGGCTTTCTGTTCGTTCCGCCTGGCTGACTTCTTGATCAATTGTACTGAACACCTAGCCATATGCAAACAAAAGTGTTCTCAAATCGGTTACAGGATTTTATAGGCTGGCCTTATTATACATGAGAAATAATGATGTGAAACCGGTTTTTGAGACCCGAGCACGTATATTGATTGAGCAATTACCTAATAGTTCAGACAGTAATTGGTTTATTTTAAAAGTAAGGTGAATTGTGCCTCAATATATTTGTACGTTGGATCAGGGTCTTTTCACAACTTAAAAGTTATTCTTTGAATAGAAAATTGTTGCTCATCGAGACCGACGTTACTCGGATAACATGTAAGCACAGAGACGCACGTGTTTAGGAGGTAGGCCTACTGTGTCCCAGTAGATACAGAACAGAACAGAACAACAGAACAGAACAACTGTAGATTGCGTAATGTCTACGACAAACTAAAAATACACATCATATCAGTAGTGAAATACAAAACATGCCACGATTGTTTAGACACTCACGAAGTGAGCAATGCTGTGATTGACTTGATCGATATAGGGGTTAACACATGCACGTGACAAAGGCACTTTTAATATATGTCAAATAAAGAAAAAGTCGATCACATTTATACGAGGGCGCAGTTAAGTGTTTAGGTACAGTTATACACATATTGTATTTAACCACTGCTTACTTCAGATACACCGACTGAACCAAATCAATCGACCATTCTTCTGTCCAATTGTGTATCACGTATGTATTAACTGGGCTCCTTCAAGTGCTTAAAGCTTGAATATTTCATCGAGATTTTGAAAGGGGGCAGTTTTTTCACGAACAGAGCCCATTCCCTTGTTTTGTGTAGATCAAGTGAATTCTAAAACATACGGGCTATAAATTCAAAATACACCTGAATAGGTTATGCAAGTATTCTATTGAAAAAGTGTAAATATAAGAGTACGTTCGTTGTATGCGGTTGGCAAAACATTTTAAACTCGACAGCTGAGGTATTTGTCTTGATTTATAGTTTGGAATGCGGTTAACAATACCTGCATGTTCAGATATATCACAGTCTTGTCATCAAGAAATCTGCGCAATTCAGTTGCATGAACAATGGGACACTCACTTAATGGCTAAGGAATTTTAAGAACACGCAACTTGTAAAATATATCTTTAATCGTGAAAAATACACCCTTATAAAATGCTGGAGTTCACTATCGGTGACATATAGCGACGTCAATCTAATTACATGTGAAGGGAGACCCCCGACTGCCCAGATGCGCCCGACCTACCGTGCACAGATGCGCCCGACCTACCGTGCGCAGATGCGCCAAACCTACCGCAGGCCTGACAGCTGGAAGGTTTTCTCAAATCAAGATTCAGCGTAACGGTGTCTGGACTCGAACCCACAGCGGTGAATGGTGGCATTATAGTAAGGTCACTGTAATCAATGTGCCACTGCTTATAAAGTGTATATAATACATATGATTAACATCGCATTTAACTGCTCATATTATGCACACTAAATTGAAAAGCGTTGGAGTAACTTGATAAATACACCACTTTAAAAATGATTAGAAAAATTTCACTCATGACGCAAACCAAGTCACTAAATATCTGCTTTTCTAAATAAATATTCCAGATTATGTAAATCAATGCTATTTTGGAGGACCGCGTGATCTGAAAACTGAATCCCTGCAGTTTCACACGCGTTCATGATTTAATTAGAAACTGCCTCCCTATATTAACTGTACAGAAGCTGGTGTAGAATTACCATGCAAATACTGGGGTTTCAAAATAGCTGTACACTATGAAACCTCCCGGATAATGATTAATGATTATATTAACTATTTTGAGTGGCACGTCATAAATATCAGATCATCCAGGCGTTAGGGCATTAGGTAGATGCTTGCTGGCACAGGAGTACATACACATGCATATACTAAGGGTAAAAAAAAATATTGGGGTCTATTCTTTCTGACAGATGTAAGCTATCCCCCTACTCTTAAAGAAAACAACAAACCGCCATTTTTTATACTGGGAGTAGGGACCCTATATAATAGACATGTATCTATAATGTTCTCAAGTGTCCCTCCTGTGTGACATCGAGTTGTTGATTTACTGTATTCAATCACACAAGAAAAATAATAGTCAGATATATCTTCTTTATTTTTCATTTATTTCTTATACATGATCATTAATCAATTTACCAACTGCATCATTCACATATAGTTAACAAAATTTTCACCAGAAAAACAGAACACATGTTGTATCTTCATAACGAAGTGCATATAAATCATCACTTACATAAAATACATGTACATTAATCATAACAAATACATCAACATCAAGCACGTGGAAATTAAAATCTTACAATTTTTCAGATGAGGATGTCAACAGTATACTCACTCAATTATCATCACGTGCATACATCAAACGTACATTGCGGTTTGTGAGAAACCTATATACACCCGAATTCTAAGAACTAACACACTGACGGGCATACATTGGCTTGAAAATTAATGATGCATTACTGATACTCGTCATAACATTTCAAAAAGCACTTGCTGTAGATTTTTTGTTTTGTTTGAAGTTTCCATGTAAGTTTATTTCAGTCCTACATCAACATCCTGCTTATTTCAGGTGCAGGCATGCCCCCGAGTGCAGGAAGCAGCCCAGTAGAACCATCCACCTATCTCATGCAAGCTGGTGACAAACATACCTTTGTAGGCACCAGGAGTTACCATAGCTTAGCACTAAACATTTGAACTGATGTACATGTAACAACAACAACCACACATGATGACATGGAACAGAAACAGACTGTGTTTGCACATTGAACATCAAAATCAAGTTATTCTATATGACACTTGATGTCTTTAATTCAGAAATAAAACATATTGGTATTCCTCTGGAAACACCACACACGCTCTCTCTCTCTCACACACAACAGATTTTTTTTCCCATTAGTTTTATCTTTACTCTCTTCTCTGTCTTATCCAGCAGCACTAGTTTTAGTAGCAGAGAAACTGTGATAGATTTTGCACAATGATCACACTATGATTTTTCAATGAATCAACACAATGCTGTCCATATGACATAGCTTAATGATCACATGTCCAGAGCAGTCACAAGTTCGAACCATTGTCGCAAGGCGTCACTGAGCACTGAAGGTAGGCTGTTGATGTCACGGAGTATCACATAAAATGGAAACGGGAAGGAATCCATATAGGACTTGATCTCCGGAATCTGAAGAACAAACAAGAGCTTAGATTCAGCAGGTGTATCCCTATAGGGACATAGTTTGGTTTAAATTAATGTGTAGGCCAAATTTTATGGGGGTTTTAACCCCTCAGAAATCTGAAGAACAAACAAGAGCTTAGTTTCAGCAGATATATTCCTACAGGGACGTAGCTTGGTTTAAATGAATGTGTATGACAAATTCTATGGAGGTTTTGGGGACTTTTAGATGGATTGTCGGAGGTGCGTTTTGGCATTTGGTACAAATAAATATGACCAGAGGAGTGTTAGTAATTACATGAATGTTTTTTCACTTTCCTGAAATAAAAATGTAGGCCGTGACCTACTCGACCTATAGGAAGCTACGCCCCTGCCCTACACTAGAAAGATATAGATGCATACAAATGAAAAATTTGAAGTATATTTATTTAACAACAATTAGACAGAATGCAATATCACTAATTAGAAGATCATCTCATTTGCACTGATGGAAGTATTCATACAGTCCTTAATGAGGAAGTTAACCAGAGTACCCGCAGAAAATGGGCAACCAAATTTCCCGTCACATACAACAATGGACCCAGGTTCAAACCTAGGTTGTACTGGTAAAAAAAGTCAGTTAACCGTTACAATACAGATCTAAGGACCACACAGAAAAAGAGAGAGAAAAGTGATTAAGTATACTGAAAATATATCTATTTTTCATCTGATCATGTAGTATGGGTTATTTTAAATTACATGGATTAGTGAAACCCAATGACTGAAGAAAAACACCATAATAATATAAACGATCAATACACACCTGGCCAGCCTGCTTGAACACTGGCACTTTAATGTCCAGAATTGAGTCCTGAAATGGAAAAAAAAACTTGTCATTTTAATACACTGAATCACTATGAATATGGAGTATACAGGCCTTAGGTATAACCAAAGGGAAATAACTCAAATGATTATAATGGCATCCAATAATTTCAAAACAGCCCAATATCTCCTGTCAGAAAAATTAAATCTACTAGTACATTGTTATCTTTAGAATAACGCATATTATCAAAACAATATTTTTGGATGGATTTTTTTGTTTGTTTTTTAACTGAAACAATTTTTTTTATTGAAATTCTAGCCAAACTTGCATAAAGACACTAAAATGAGACTTTTTGGACCCTCAACATTTGGCAAATATACTTTTAATCATGTTTATAATACAGGATTCTTAAAATTTTGGGGTTTCCTTTAACATTCTACTCAAAATAATGAGAATTTCAAATTATTTTTTACCAAAATCAAAATCAGTGGTAACCCACTGAAATGTCCTTAAGTCTCTTAAAAATGAACATCAGGCAAGACATGTAACTACCTTGTTGACGGGATTGTCAATGATGACAAAAACGATGAAGACATTAGCCTCGCGTGCCTGCCTGACTGCCGTCTTCACCACCTCCATCCCTTCCATAAACAGACCCCGACCATCTGATACAATCAACAGGAGCTGAGATGTCTCAGGATTACCCATACTGCCTTGCTGCTGCTGACGTGCATCCATCATCATCATCGTTGCCTGGTTCAATAGCTGAATAAGAGGCAGAAATAGTTTTGTTGTATAACACACAAATGGTGTATAATAATTTTTGTTTAAATCAATGCCAATATGTAACTTTAGTATGGTAAATTCATGAACCAACAACTTTTAAAAAAAGTTTTGTCAGTTTGACTGTCTTTAGAAATGATGTGTGCATAGAAGATAATGGTAATTTATAAACTCTGTTCATATGAATTTTTCAACAATGTAATTTTTTTTTTAACCCTTTCCCTCATATAGACTCATTTTGACGCACTCAATAGGTACCACATAAAGCCTGATCTGCAGAAAACCACAGTTAAACCTTACCAAATTTAATAATAAAGTCCTCATTTCCAGACCACTGAGGAGCAGCGAACAACATAAAACCTGATCAGCCTGCGAGTTACTCACAGGCTGATCTGGTTTTATGTTGTTCGCATAGATCTTTTCATGGTTTCCTCTATGAGGGAAAGGGTTAAGTAAGGATTTGATTAATCAAAGCAACTTTCTCCATAAATTTTTCATCATATCTAGTAAATGTAACCAAGTAAAATCCTACTGTCCCGAGCTGGTATCGAACTCAGGACCCTCGGTATGCAAATCGGACACTCTACCACGTCGCCACAAAAGCTAGCTCTATGGCAAGATAGTACAAGTGCCAGTTTATACCTCTACTACATAAACTGTTCATCTAATTTAAGCTGGCATCTGATGGTGAACAAAGCTGACAAGTTATTTGAATTCGCTCCATCCATGTCCATGTAAAGAGCCTTTCCAGCTGGGTGAAGGAGTGCACAAACGTTCTACTGTACTCCTATTGTTGACGCTCTGCACACAAGATCAACACATGGATTCTTGTAAAGAATGGTAGCCTAACTTACATGCGCTATCTTGGTTTTGGTCTGTTCAAAGGTGAGATACTGGAGCAGGTGTGCCCCAGACTGGCTGGTGAACTGGTCTGTGAAGGGGTGTAGCACATTCACCGTCTCTCCAAAACTGTAAAACACATACAGCACTTTATTATATACCTACAAATCTTCTGGTTCAAATACATGCAAAACATGGGACGCAAATACAACTGCACATATTAAAATACCATGGTGTGTCAGTGGCAGCATAACATCACTTTTGTCTTTCGTGACATTAGTTTGGACCTTCGGTCTTGAAAGATATTATTTTTCCCACATTGCTCTTAGCAAAATACATTAAGCCACGAAAAGCTACTGCAATAAAATATTCTCTTTATTCTCACATGCATAGCCCACATGCCTTATACATACATAGATACACTGGAACTTCAACATGTATAAGATATGGGTGAATGGACCTTACGGAATTTCTTATTTGAATATACACTGACAAAATCATTTGTTTATAATATGTATTTTTCAATTCAGAACATCCAATCTTGTAGCTAATGGACAAGGCATGACCTAAGCTGACCTACCTACATATGGACAGCTGACCAGCCTCCAGCAGGGTCAGGGCATTAGAGATCAACGCCAGGGACTCAAACGCCATCTGTGGATAAACAAACACAACACTATAACATTGCTATTCACTTGCATCCTCATTTGCAATGTATTTCACACAACATCTCAACTTGAATGTCCTCAACTCAACAACTTTTTATCCTACATTTCTACCTGGCTTAGATCATGAGTATTCTAATACATACCAATACTGATAATTCACAAAAACTTGCAAGGTTTTCTATAGTAAGTCCGTGACAAAAAGTTGACAGAAGAGATGGAATACTCCTATATAAGAGTGCTCAAAAACACATTTCCATTTACCAAATACTGAAACCCAGGCCCCCGTGTTCTCGAAACATTATGAAGTACGATCTCAGACCTACACAATCACTCATCTGCTCAAATCTAAGTTAAATCATAAATACAAAATTTAGCTTAGCTTAGTACACGATTTAACGAACTTGAGAACACTGCTCATATAGAAAACTCAGTTGAGCATGAAACTCAATTTTGAGTCAAAGTTTGAGTATGATTTTCAATATGTTTGAGAACATGGGGCCAGGACTCTAAAATAGGAGGATATATATATGGCATATTCCAACTGATAGAACAAACCTGTTTGGAATGATTGTCCACCATGCTGGAGGAATCATCAATGGCCAGCATGACCTGGTACTGCCGCTTACTGGGCTTGGTACGGCGCAACCAGATTTTGTCCTTCCGGAACTCACTGGCGATGTATGCGATCACCTTCCGCATATTAAGCCTTTTTCCTGTGCGGTAGTCTCCCCTGGAAACAATTATTTGTGTTATTATTAACTATACTAATTTAAAATGTCTTTTGTGGTATTAATAGGTATTTATATTTTCTACTTCGTCATGGCAAACCGGACTGGAATATACAAGGTTTAATATTCTAAAAAGATAATAAAAACATCTAATAAATCAGAGCAACGGAAAACATCTTTCAAATCTATAAGCTGCATAAAGATGATGTGCATACTTTAGTTTGGTGGCCTGTGTGGGTTCAAGCACCAGGCGGAGCTGCTCACATAGGTCCTGGGAGAGACTGGAGGTCAGGGCCTCATATCGATGCCACAGGTCACTGGCCGCAGAGTCCTGGTTAAGAAAAACAACAAGTTTAATTGATTGTTTATACAGACCTGCCTAAGTATTATTATTGTGTCATAACCCTTTCCCTCATAGAGGAAACCATGAAAAGACCTATGCCAACAGCATAAAACCAGATCAGCCTGCGAGTAACTCGCAGGCTGATCAGGTTTTATGCTGTTCGCTGCTCCTCAGTGGTCTGGAAATGAGGATTGTGTAATTAAATCTGGTAAGGTTTAACTGTGGTTTTCTGCAGATCAGGCTTTATGTGGTACCTATTGAGTGCGTCAAAATGAGTCTATATGAGGGAAAGGGTTAACAAATATGGTCAACACAGTTCAGTGATATAAAACTGTTGTATGTGTATAATGTTTCTGATATTGACTTCAATGTAACTAATACAATAGGGACACAGAGACAGAGACAGAAGCTAAAAATCTGTCCAATGAACACAGATGCCCCATCCATTTCAGTATGTCAGGGGCCATAACTCTCTTATCACTCAATGAATTACCTTTGCTAGTATTCATTCCTGTAAAGTTTTATGGCTCTTGCTCCTATACTTTTAAAGATATACACCTCACACAATTTTATGTCAGGGGAAAGAATGGACTACCCAACCATTTATAAGTGGATGCATTAACCCTTTCCCTCATATAGACTCATATAGACTCATATTGACGCACTCAATAGGTACCACATAAAGCCTGATCTGCAGAAAACCACAGTTAAACCTTACCAAATTTAATTACACAATCCTCATTTCCAGACCACTGAGGAGCAGCGAACAGCATAAAACCTGATCAGCATAAAACCTGATCAGCCTTACTCGCAGGCTGATCTGGTTTTATGTTGTTCGCATAGGTCTTTTCATGGTTTCCTCTTTGAGGGAAAGGGTTAACAAGAGGGCCAAGATGGCCCTAGATCGCTCACCTGAGAAAAGTATCATTCATTGCCTGTACAAAACAGATTGCTTTAGAATTAAGATGATGAGGTGAAACAATGTTCAGGAATTTTCTGACCCCATCCACAAAAGATATCATCATGACAAACATTCTGCCAAAGTTTGAGGATGATTGGACCAAAAATGTTGCTCTCAGAGTATAAACAAGATTTTTCTAAGATTTGACCTACTGACCTACATTTCTGTCCAGCCCACCCATTTTCAAACTGGTTCGAGATATCATCATGACAAACATTCTGACCAAGATTGAAGAAGATTGGATCAAAATTGTGGCCTCTAGTGTGTAAGCAAGATTTTTCTAAGATTTGACCTACTGACCTACTTTTTGATCCAACCTGACCCATTTTCGAAAGGGTTCAAGATATCATCAAGACAAACTTTCTGACCAAGTTTGAGGATGATTAGATCAAAATTGTGGCCTCTAGTGTGTAAACAAGATTTTTCTAAGATTTGACCTACTGACCTTCTTTTGGATCCAACCTGACCCATTATCGAAAGGGTTCAAGATATCATCAAGACAAACATTCTGACCAAGTTTGAGGAAGATTGGATCAAAATTGTGGCCTCTAGTGTGTAAACAAGATTTTTCACCCATTTCAAAGGTTCAAGATATCATCAAGACAAACATTCTGACCAAGTTTGAGGAAGATTGGATCAAAACTGTGGCCTCTAGTGTGTAAACATCAAAATTGTTGACGGACGACGGACAATCAAGTATCCCAAAAGTTCACCCTGAGCTATGCTCAGGTGAGCTAACAAAAGGTATCAGTATAACTTACATTAGTTGATGGGAGGCCAGGAGAATTCCACTGTCCAAGCCTATTCTCCAGTTCTGCCCGCAGATTTTCTAGGTCCAGTACCTGAAATAGCAGGAATAGTATGACTCTTACTCTCATTCATGAAATATAGCTACATCAGCACACACATTAATATTCTTTAGTATAATAAAAGTTAAGCGAATGACATAGAAGAAATAAGCTTTACTGTCTCCTTACCCCAGTCCCCATGTTCAAGTTCTCCATGGCAGTATGGATGGTAGAGTCGTGTCCCCTGGCTACAGTGGAGGTCTGGATGATCTCCCCTGGTATATCATACTTCTGGGCTTCCTCTGTCTCCTCGCCACCCTCCCCCTCCACCTCCCTTGTGTCCTTGTCTTTCTTGGATTTTGGTTTCAGCTTGGCTGAGTTCAGGTTGTCAATATCAGCATCTTCACCCTGGATTTTTCAAAGATTTGACACAGATAAGCTATCGAGAAAATTTGTTCATCATCTGACACAGCTAAAAGATTTATCAATTTTAAATCGAAATAATTTCTTTTTGTATCCTTTTAAACCAGTGGGAGATGTAGCAAAAAGGGCTTTGAAGAACCTTTTCCTGCTTGTCAAAGCATTTGAACCATTTATGTATTTATCTTCTATGAACACTATGCAAATGCTCATCATCATCATCATCATCATCATCACAATCCATCATACTGGTTAACAACTCTACTACAGATTCTTCACCAAAACAAAATACAGCACAAATACTCGATTCCAGAACAGAAGACAAAACAAATATTCAAAGCCTCTAAGCTTCTAACTGGTTAAAGCCTCTAAACCTCTAACTGGTTAAAGCCTGTCACCAGAGAGATTTAGACCGAGAGAGACACCAGCAGTATTACCTCTTCCTCGGCCTCACTGTCAGGATCCCTATCCACATCCATATCCTCATCATCACCAGCGTCCTCCGGCCGCAGGTCCTCCTGCTGCTCCTGCTGTTCTGCCGTGGCCACGTCCAGTGTCTGAGCATCGTACTGGCTCTCTGATTCACGCACATGCTCGTACAGGTCGGATTCTTGTTTGTCACGAGCCTCCTGGAGATACACAACAGATTACTACACACTCAATACTATTATGTCAGCGTCAATATAATATGGTTCAAGCCATGGACCCTCAAGCTACGAGTGCTGTGGTCTAGTGGTTGTATCCAATGATTTCAGGCCCAAAGGTTGGGAGTCTGATCCACTTTAAAAACTTTCCCAGGTACAGAGTATTGTAACAAACAAGGAAATATCAAGAGGGATTATTAGTATTAGTTGTCGAAACTTGTTCCGTAACTATGGATGAATTTTCATACAATCATGTTATTGAATCATGATCAGTAGCCACATGGTGGTGGTCAATGATTACAGATCTGAAGGTCAGGAGTTTGATCAGGAGTTGGTGGCAAGAAATTTTCACAAAAATCACAGGCACAAAGTACTAGTCCAATGCAGAACCATCAAAAGGGATTAGTATCAGGCAGGAGAACCTGCCACAATCATTGGTGACTTTAAGGAAAATATAATTATATGAAATAATCATAGTAACATCCATTACACAATGGACATTAACAAATTAAAGATACATGTATGATTACTTGAAATAGTATCTAGTGCATAGAGAAGTTTTATATAAAATTATTCTGAAAGTAACAAGGTGCATATACACATCATACTTCCTACCAAGCAAAAATCAAGGATTACGAATACTAAAATATATTTTACATGACTCATTTAACCATAACTAATGTAGATAATACCCCTGCATCCTTCTCTTTATGTAACGTGAGTGAAGGACAGGATAGGACAGTATGTGACAGAATCCTAAATATCTCCCACTTCTGTGAAATAGGGTATAGAACTTATTCATATTATAATACTTGTTCCAACACAAAAGCATGCTGGGTATATCAAGTATAAACATGAAAGACATATTTCCTGACACAAAAATCACCATCAGGAAGCATCAGCAGACCGTACCGGGGGTTCCTGTTGCCGTGACGACTCTGTGGTCTTCAGTCTCTTGAACTTCTGATCTGTGGACCCCAGAGATCTGTCCGAGTCAGATTGACCTGGCTCTCGCTCCTACAGGGGAGATAACTTTTATCAATATTATGAAAACTTATTGAAAGGATAGTGTCAACAATTAACAAAAAAGTTTATATACATACACATATAATGCATGTATTTTTCAAACTTGAAACCGTTTCTCTTTTTTTTAAACAATGTCAGATTGGTTCAAATTTGTATTTAGACTATCAAATTGTATAACAGGCTTTTGAAAATTTTAAAAAATTTTTTTCAATTTATTTTTAAAAGTCAAATAACCGCATAAAATTAAACTTGCTTCAAATTAAACACATCACATTAGGGATGTTTACATTACCTTCTTCCTTTTTCCATCTTGTGAGGCCTCAGCTGACCTTGATATTTGACCTTGATGACCTTCTGCCTGTTCTTGGACACTGGCTTGACCTGTGCCATCAGTCTAAAAAATATCAATTTAATTTTGGTTTAACATCATGTATGCCATCCTTGACTGGAATATGATGGCAAAAGGCAACCTACAAGAAATGTGTCCTGTATTCCATATCAACATTATGTATTACAACAAGCCGGGGTATTATCCACAAAGCTTCTATGTGAACATTTTCATTACTGTGTAAAAAAAAAATCAGTTCTGCTTTTTGGCCTTTCCTACTGATACAGTGGTTCAGAGCTTTAGAATTAGATAAGAGTTAAGTTCATTGTATTTAAATTACTTTTGTAAAACTAAAGAAATATGAAGCGACGTTTTTGTACCCCAATGTTTATGCAAAACCACTGACCTCCTGCTGGTTATTTTCTGAGGACTCCCCAACCTGGTCCTGGGCAGTGTCGCTCTGTTCCACAGTCTCAGTGTCATGTGATGTAATCCCATGATGCTCTGCTGCAGTATCCTGCTGTTCCTCGGTATTCTCGGGGCTCTCTTCCGTCTCAACCCTCTCCTCCTCCTGGTATATTATCAATTGTTCTTTTTTCAATATCTCATACCTTCTGTATAATCTTCATACTAAAGTTTAAGTCAAAACTGCATTATAGAAATAGGATGGCCATAGTCAGCCATTGATGTACAAACATACACAATTTTATAGGAAGGCTGAATATTATTTTTCATTCATGTACTAAACATACCAAGTATCAACATTATTTCATGCATTATCAGTGCATGTGTGACCTGCCGTGAGAGACCAGACCTACCTGTGGTGTGAGGCCAGGCTCCCCCTCTCCCTCTTCCTCCTGTCTCTCTGTGGACTCACTCTCCATCCCTTCAGCCTTGTCATCCACTCCCTCATTGTCTCCTTCATCCTTCTCTTCATCCCCATCACCAGCCTCCTCCTCATCCTGGCAGTCAGAAAATACTTGTAGTCACAAAGAAACATATGTATAGTATTAACTAGTAACCTTTTACCTTTTTATGACTTATTGAAGATAAATTGACTTAACTTTAAAATGTATATGAAGGAAGTGAGGGATTTTTCTTTGCCTGTGCTAGAATATTGTATTAGCAAAGAGAGGAAAATTCTGCCTGATCTGGGTCGACTCTGTTTGCCAATGCATCAATGTGAGTCTATATGAAGTAAAGGATATAAATTTTGATAACACATGGCCAGATTGATGAAACATGGCCAGATTGATAACACATGGCCAGATTGATAACACATGGCCCGATTGATAACACATGGCCAGATTGATAACACATGGCCAGATTGATAACACATGGCCAGATTGATAACACATGGTTAGATTGATAACACATGGCCTGATTGTTAACACATGGCTAGATTGATAACACATGGCCTGATTGTTAACACATGGCTAGATTGATAACACATGGCCAGATTGCTCCTGGATATCTACCTATGTATGTTTATCACAGATTCCAAACCAAAGACCCACCTTGTTATCCTGTCCTTCTTCCTGGGGTTCATCAGACTGATCAGGGGGAACACTTGTATCATCTTCCTGATCTGTAACCACATACGACCACACTCACAACATGTCATCATTAAATTCTTTTTGCATATAAAGACATTTTTCATCTCTCTTAAATCAAAACCTCATAAAAATATTGGTAAATTTAAAAACAGCTAGATCCCAGTTTCACAGCATTGACTGAACATTGAAAAAAAAACTTTTTTTGTAAAGAAGGGATGCAACAGAACAGTACAATATGTGTGATCCAGGACTTAGTTATAATCATTAATGTAAGAGCAAAACTGAAACACAAAAACAGTGGCTCCTGACATATCTGGTCCACTGAAAATGAGGTGTTATAGATGTTAAATATCAAAAAGAGGGCCAAGATGGCCCTTGGTCGCTCACCTGAGAAGGATGATTGCTTAAGAAATAAAGATGCTTGAGTGTAAAAGTGAAATCTGGCTTTTTTTATTCGTGAAATGGGCATAACTCCTAAATTTACTAGTCAATATCAGTTATAATTGAACCCGATTGTGAGATTATGGTCATAAGCATTGTCATAAAGTTTGAAGATGATTGCTCAAAAGATGAAGATGCTAGAGTGTAAACAAAGTGATTTCTGGCATTTTTTGAATATTAAAAGGGGCATAACTTCTGAACTAATTGACGAATCTCAGCATTAATTGAACTCAATCGAGACCTTATGGTCATAAACATTGTAATAAAGTTTGAAGAGGATTGCTCAAAAGATGAAGATGCTAGAGTGTAAACAACTTGAAATATGGCATTTTTTGAATATTAAAAGGGGCATAACTCCTGACCTAATGTTCCGATATCAGCCATAATCGAACTAGGCCGAGATTTTATGGTCATTAACATTGTTTTAAAGTTTGAAGATAATTGCTCATAAAATGAAGATGCTAGAGTGCAAATGAACAAATTGTGGACGACGGACGGACGGACGGACGACGGACATTCATCGATCCTAAAAGCTCATCCTGAGCACACGTGCTCAGGTGAGCTAAAAACTGATACAACAGTAACATGGGCATGTCATTTGATACCATGTAGCACTGTTGGTGATGACCCCACTAATTATCCTCTACATCTGTCAATGCCAAACAAGAATAAACTAGAATTAACAAGTAACTGGTGTTGCACGCAACAAATGAGTCCCCTACCAGTGAGGTGCATAATTTTTTTCGTTACCATAGTAACCAGAATTTTGGTCCGAGAAAAAACAACAACAAAGTGAAGTGCATAATCTCAATACTGCCATCTATTCATGTACAAAGTTTCATAACATTATCTTTAACAGTTTTTAAGTTATGGCGGGATCCAGATTTCCGGACAGACGGACAGACGGAGGGCAAACCTATAGTACCCTCCAGTGTAAACACCAGTAGGGGACTAATAAGGCTGACTCTTCATAAAATGGTAGTGTAGCATATGACAAGCTTGATTCCTATGTTGCAGCAATATCTTCACCTTGGCCTAATATATCCCTCACATTTATTTGCTGGGTTTCACTGTCACAACTCTAAAAACTATGGCAGGTGTTTTAAATACATATTTGGTTTAACCAATTGCTCAGTACATGTATATCATTAAATGAATCCTATATACCTCTTCAAACCTAGTTTACTCAGGTATAAATTTAAGTGATTTTCTCACCTGTTTCCATCTTAGCTTCTTCCTCCTGCTCAGTCTCTCCCTCATTACCATCATTGTCTGCATCGTCAAGCTTCAGATCGTCAGGGAGATCCATGTCCTCAGGGGCTTGCTTCTCCTCCTCCTGCTTCCCATGATACGGATCAACCTGGTCATCGTCATAGTTGTCCTGATCAACCAAAATAAGACAAATTTAATATCAAAAAGTTATTCCATAATTCTTTTCTGAAAGAAAACAAGAGTGTTCTCTGGAACACGTGTCACCTGCTAAAGCGTGACTGATAAAAGTGTGACGGACAGACAGACGGATGGATGGACAGACAGACAATGGAAAAGTGATCCCTATGTGTCACCTCTGCTTGCACAATAAAAACTAACTGGAATAAGTAATAGAAGCATTATACATACAAATCATAATACCAATGGATTTAGTATGTCTGTTTAGTTATTCTGATAGCTGGATTTTCTTTATTTGCTTTTTCAAAAAATGTTTAGATTTAGTAAGTGGTGAGGAAACTTTTCTTAAATAGAAGAATGACTTAATAGAAGGTCTGCACGGAATTTCAAAGATATAGCAAACACACAACTGTATAATTAACAAAATTTATATCACCTAAAAATGTATCCCTAGGGGAGAAATCTTTAACTATTAACACTATTAAAGCTGATTCTTGTTTTAAATACTGACACACAATTTTTTTTCTGAAATGCGATGATACCCAAAGTAACATCACTCATTTTCAAAATGAGATAGACACCCCTAACAGAGAGAGAGAGAGAGAAGTTTAACCTACCTGGTCCAGCTGATCCAAATTGTTCTGCTTCTGTTCCTCCTCATTCTCCTCCTCATTTTTGTCCTCAGTGCCCTTCTCCTTGTCCTCACCCTCTGTCTTGTCTTGGTTGTCGTCCTTGGCAACCAGCTCTGGCTCACTCTGCTTCCCATCCCCGGGCCCTGACTCTTCCTTCTCCTCCTGGCAAACATCACGATAGTTAAGATTTACTTGGTCATTTTGTTAATTGGGAAGCAAGTTCTTATAACATACTAAACCATCTTAAAGATTCCTTGGTAGGACAAGTAATTTGTACCTATGAAGGTCATGAAAGAGTCTGGCCCCAACAGGGTTTGAAAACACTTTTGGATCTGCACTCACACATATTAATACTAGCACATGTTGTCAAGGTGACTGTAACCATGGAAACATAACAATTTAGATTTGACAGAAAGGTCAAATCTGGGATTCACAGAGCAAATGCTATTATAATACACACTTAAGTTTGTTCTTCGGTATAATACTACAGTGAAAAACCAAGGTATTCACATGTATCTACTACAGTCTTGAATTTCATACCAGGATAATGTACTCCAAGTCAAAAGGTTATTTTTAATGCAACCCTCATCCTAGAAAACAAGTATCAGACCCATACATGCCATATCTCCCGGTGGGAGATTAAATCTCCCGGGATTTCGACTTGTCTCCCGATCTCCCGCCGGGAGGTGAAAATCTCCCGGTCTGACTTAAATCAAACTGGTTTCCCTTTGAACTCAGTATAATCCATTTTATTACCGAGCTATGATACAGCATTAGGAAGATTACGTAAGAACATGTGTTAGTATCAATCCTGACCAGTGTGCTGTACACAGCCACAGGCAATGTGTGATCGTCCTTACCCAATCAAATTGCATGATTCAGACAGGTAGCAGATTTGCCACTTTATCAGTTGAAACAATTATCGTCGGGTAATTAGCAGCTATCAAGGCAATACTAAAGCTAGAATGAGTAAGGTTAGGATGGTACACTGTAATAAAGACGTAAATCTTACCATGTATAAAAAAAGGTCCCGGAGAATAGCTAATCCTTACTTACCGGAAGTGTAAACAATAAATGATAATTAGATCAGCTGTTTACCAATCATTTAAATTTTAACAAAACTCATCATATCATAGAAAACTCAGACACATCATAGAAAGTACACCTCTGCTAGCGATAAATTGCATATGAAGTGCAATTTTCACACCGACAATGACTTGATAAACAAGGGATATCGTCTGCTTAGACTCAATTTACTATAATGAGATGTGCTGATTGGAAGAGTTGGGTAACCACTTCATATCACCATACCGTACACGATAAATATTTTAAGCTAAATAATATTTTAGTTAAAAGCAATTTAATTCAGAAAAAAAGAAAACACAGACGGAAGGTGAAAGTATAATTAAATATGATTAACTTTTTATCTTTATTCATCCCCATTAATTAAAACCATATGATCAGAAATCATTCAATAAATCAAAGATATGTACTGTATCAATTTAAATGTGTTTGATGTAAATGGCATGATCTCCAATTTGTTACAAGTTAGTGTTGCATTTAATGTAAAACAGTGCTTGTGGAAAGTTCAGTTTCTATTTGAATTAGATTTATTAATAAATTTTGTATTTTTTTTTTTACATATAAATTTTATATGGTATTTTCATTAAATGCAATAAACAGTATATGATATAAACTGTTAATGAATTTAATGAAGGGGTAATCAAATGTGTATTTTTCTTTATTTTTTATTAAGAACGTCTCTTTGATATATGTCGTAAAATCTCCCTGGCTGGACCCCAAATCTCCCTGTGAAAATTTCAAAATCTCCCTGGGAGACATACTGAAAATATGGCATGTATGATCAGACCTAACTGTCAAAACAACCTTTTTTTTATTTATAAGCTAAAATACATTCTAGTTTCCTGATCCCATGAACCTACGGACCACTTACCTCTTTACTTTCTGGTTCCTCATCATCACTGCCCCACATCTGTTCGTCCAGTTTATCAGCCCCCTCCTCATCCACATCCCCAATCTGTTTATCAATCTCCTCTTCATCACCATCCTTATCCTCCTCCTCATCATCTTTCTGTTTATCTACATCTTCCAGGTCCTGGACCTTAGCATCAATGTCCTCTGACATCTCGATAGCATTCTCCTCTGACTTGACATCAGGTTGGTTAGACTGATCCTCCTTGTGGTCTTCCGGACGCTTGGCTTCATCCAACTGTGCAATAGTAGGAAATTCTTTTTGTGTTATATTTCACATTATATCAACTCTACTCTATCATCTTGTTTTTTATTCTAACTTAATCCAGTTCAGGCAGAGTCACATTTATCTTCAATACTGCAAAACTTCTAGTGACTTCTTCAAATTTGTATCAGTGGTCACTTCTGTTTAACCCTTTCCCTCATAGAGGAAACCATGAAAAGACCTATGCGAACAGCATAAAACCAGATCAGCCTGCGAGTAACTCGCAGGCTGATCAGGTTTTATGCGGTTCGCTGCTCCTCAGTGGTCTGGTAATGAGGATTTTACAATTAAATTTGGTAAGGTTTGAGTTTGGCTTTCTGCAGATCAGGCTTTATGTGGTACCTATTGAGTGCATCAAAATGAGTCTATATGAGGGAAAGAGTTAACAATCAATCTATGAACTAATGCCAGTGACTGGGTTGCCAGCACTAATTTCTAAAGAATTTTACCTTTGAATAACAGCCACCTGTAGACAAAAGTACAGATTTCAGTTTCTATTGAGTGCCTTTGTTCAAAAGTTTTACTATGTATTTCACTGTCACTGGTATACTCCCAACAGTTTAATACTCTTTAAAGAAACTGATTAAACTCACACATAATTTCATAATTATATCTTAAACTAAAAGATTTTTTTTACTAGACATGTAATTTTTGGGACTTTCATTAACACTAACAGGTGCCTATATTAATAGCCCTAGTCTTTGCCATATGTCCAACTTTAATTAAATCCATTAAATCCATCATTCTTCTAAATTAGTTTGAGATAAGCCAATCAGAAGTGTTGATCCTTACCTGGTCCTCATCCTCTATCTGGTCACTGACGTTCTTCACTCCCTCCCCCTCTCCCATACCCCCGTCCTCAATGTCACGGAACTCTGTAGCCCCCTCCCCCTCCAGCTCATCAGAGAACTCTGGAGGGATGCAGAATCCCTGCAAAATAAAAAGGCTCCAATAACATACAATTTCATTCATTTTTGTTGACAAGATCTTTTCTTGAATCTACAATAAATCAATTTGAGTGATACATATAATCATGGATTAGAAAGTGTGTGGTCTTCTACATGAACAGATGTTATGAGATTAATGTTCACCATCCAACAAAATTAACCCCCTCCCAACCCCATTGAAAATTAATGACTTTATGGAACAACAAATAAACATTATCAAAGGTTATTCTCTTTTATACCCATGAATTTATCTTTTATAAATGCATGTATATAAAACAATCTTACCTTAGTTGCAAGATCTGTGAAAACATTGAGTAGCACTGACAACAGCTTTCCCACAGTCCTTTGTGTTGCTAGGCAACAGACTGCATGATGATGGACCAATCCCTGGTACTGAGACAAAAGAGGGGAGCACCTCCTCAACATGTCTACAAGCTGTCCTGCCATTGTCTGGTTAGTTTCTATGGAAACCCCATGTATAAGAGCTGACACCTTGGAGAAGATCTGCATGAAAAATACAAATGCAGTTTACTTAATTTCTGATTAAAAAACAAGAGGCCCATGATGGCCCTAAATCGCTCATCTGAGATAAATAGGTTGACCCAAGGAACATCTGTACCAATTCATTTTAAAATCTGGCCAGTAGTTTTGAAGAAGATGATTTTTAAAGTTTTCATATTTTTTTTCTTTTTGTTGCCATGGCAACCAGAGTTCTATATGGATCAAGTTTATTTTAGCAACTTTTGTGAAGGTTGACCCAAGGATCATTCCTGCCAAGTTTAATCAAACTCTGTCCAGTGGTTTTAGAGGAAATGTTGATTAAAGTTTTCCCTATATACATATAAGGCAAATAAGCCCCGCCCCTGGCGGCCATGTTTTTTACGGATCGGAATAATTTTAGCAACTTTGGTAGAGGTTGACCCAAGGAACATCTGTACCAATTTATTTTAAAATCTGGCCAGCAGTTTTGAAGAAGATGATTTTTAAAGTTTTCATATTTTTTTTCTTTTTGTTGCCATGGCAACCAGAGTTCTATATGGATCAAGTTTATTTTAGCAACTTTTGTGAAGGTTGACCCAAGGATCATCCCTGCCAAGTTTAATCAAATTCTGTCCAGTGGTTTCAGAGGAGATGTTGTTTAAAGGTTTCTCTATATACATATAAGGAGATGATTATTAAAGTTTTCAAATTATTTTTCTTTTTGTAGCCATGGCAACCAGAGTTCTTCATGGTTCAACTTTAATTTAGCAACTTTTGTAGAGCCTCACCCAAGGAACATTCCTGCCAAGTTTCATTAAATTCTGTCCAGCGGTTTCAGAGGAGATGTCGTTTAAAGCGAATTGTTGACGACGGACGCCGCCGGACGAAGGGCGATCACAAAAGCTCACCTTGAGCACTTTGTGCTCAGGTGAGCTAAAAAGACATATAATACTGGTTCTAAGAATTGGTTCTAAGAATTAAAATCTTAAAAAAGAAATCGCTAGCTGTTAAAGAAAAACTTATATATTTTTTTTTTTTTGGGATCACCAATTGGTAATTTGTTTATTTTCTAAAATCACACACAGACATAAAATTTAGATCTACATTACTAAACATGACCAGTATATTGACATAAAGTTAATTATAAAAGAGTTGAACAACTTGAAATATCAATGTGCATGCTGGTTTTGAATAAGACCTAGTAAGCCTCAATTTATTTGTGGTTTATCTAGTTTTATGCTTCTTTTTTTTCTCCTTTATTTTTTATAATGGCATGTTAATGTTTTTAGAAATTGATTATTCCATTCTTTTTTATACTGATCATGTGGCAATCTAATGTTTTTTTATGTACTCAAAGAAAAGAAATCAGTAATTTTGATTAGTATCCTGATGATGATGGTTAAACTAGTAAAAAAAAATCTGTTTATATTAACCGATGTTTGGTTGTGTGTTCCTCTTACAATTTCTCTCTATAGAGCAATTTCTTGATAGCTTTTTTCCTTAAAGGGTTTCATGTTGCCATTTCAGCCTTAACCAGACAATAAAATTTTGGAAAACAATCTAAGCTTCCAGTGTAAACCACTTTTGGTCCATCAATATTTCAGTAACTTGGGGACTTAGGTTACCTGAGAATAATTCTTCTAGTTCTGCAGTAACTGCTTTACACAATATCATGCCATAGGCAAATGATATGATACCACACTTAGTTACATAGTTAACGAATTATTCTGAAACCTAGCCGACCAGTCCTACGCTATCTTTATAAGCTGAGAGCAAAGCAAACCATTGTTAATGACTTGGTGATAGATACCGTGTCTGTGTTGAGAATGTGTGAGTCCTGCTCCAGTCTCTCCTGTAACAGTTGTACCAGCAATCCTTCCGGCAGGTCCTCCTCATCTGGAACAACAGCCTCACCTGTATCATCTAGTTTATTTTCATCAACTTTACTATGAAACTAGAAAGCTCAAGAAGTGCAGACTACCATCAAAACAAATTCACATGCCATGCTAATAAAAAGTTAACCCTTTCCCTCATAGAGGAAACCATGAAGAGACCTTTGCGAACAACATAAAACCAGATCAGCCTGCGAGTAACTCGCAGGCTGATCAGGTTTTATGCTGTTCGCTGCTCCTCAGTGGTCTGGTAATGAGGATTTTACAATTAAATTTGGTAAGGTTTGAGTTTGGCTTTCTGCAGATCAGGCTTTATGTGGTACCTATTGAGTGCGTCAAAATGAGTCTATATGAGGGAAAGGGTTAAACAACACAAGGGCAACAATTCAGATGTAACTGGGACTTTTTGACTGGTTACTGATTTTGGCTGGGAGTAATGTGCCTATAAACATTATGACAAGATCTGATAAACATTGGTTCATTTCCTTCAGAATTAAAAGAGCACACAACTTAAAAAAGTTGTTACCTTTAATAACTATTTAAGTAGAATTGCGTACTTGTTGATAAAATTAGATTTATTTGGGGATAATGGATAATTCAGATAAGAGCTATACATTCTCTTTGCTTATTCACTGAATACAAAGTCCTTGACTTACCATCTGGATTGTCTTGTTCTGTTTCCTTGACAACGTGGTTCTTACTGAGTTTCTGTACCACTATCAATATGTCTGATATTAGACTCTCCACTTCCTGTGAAAACTCTTCTACTTTTACTGAATCTTCATTTGTTTCTAACTCTTTATCAGCAGATGCAAACCATTTAAAGAAGCCATGTGACTTTTTACTGATATCAGTGTCCAAGAAGTGCAGAACATCTGTGAAAGCATTTGAATGAATGGAATCTGGGTCACTGAAGAGCTTGATGATGTCTTTAATTTGTGACTGTAGTTGAGTGAATTTCTCAAGTGCAGTTTTTATGTGCAGCACATCTGACCTGTTGTAGAAAAGATGATATACAGAAAGAAGTATGTAGACTCACATGAGCTAAACAATAACATCACTATTTCAATGGCAAGTTTATACTTATAAAAATATTACAAAATTAACTAGAACTATCACCGAAGATGATTATTATACCCACCCCCTCCCACCCTTACATTGATATAGTCAACAACATAAGCAGATAATGATATTTTGGAAAAACAGGATACATGAACAAAATGGTACAACATTTGTGATTCCTAGTTAGCCCCATACTATTTTATGACGTAGGGACATAATATGAGTGTTCTTTGGAACACATGTGTCACCTACTGAAGCGTGATGGAAAAAGTGTGACAGACAGACAGACCGACAGATAGTCAGACAGACGATGGAAAAGTGATCCCTATGTGTCACCTCTGCTTACAGCAGGTGACATGAAAATAATTCTTCAGATTGAAAACTAAAAGTACATCAGACATCTGTCGATCAGCAATTAACTAATTGTATTCAAAATGTGAAACATATTACAGTCAGATTATTTTAAAACAAAACAGTACCAATTCACTCCATATATATGTCAGTATATTACACAAATGTTTACCAGAACAATACTGAAGATTCCTGTCTCCCCAACATTTGTTGAACTACCTGTACCACCTTCAGCATCTCCTGGAAGAGAAATGAGAATAGGATTATAGAGGGGGAAGTTACACAAACATACATGTTAGACATACTGTAATCAGTCTATTTAGTTCTAATGATAGAGTCATGTTCCTTAGAACACATGTATCATGTGCTGAGAGTAGCATGTGACAGATGAAGTGTGACAGACAGACAGACAAACCGAAGATGGAGAGCATACATGCCATATTTTCAGTATGTCTCCCAGGGAGGTTTTGAAATTTTCACAGGGAGATTTGGGGTCCAGCCAGGGAGATTTTACGACATATATCGAAGCGACGTTCTCAATAAACAAGAGGGCCATGATGGCCCTAGATCGCTCACCTGATATCATTAGGCTATGTAAAATCAGGTGACCCCTGGGGCGGGGCCAAATTTGACCCCAGGGCCATGATTTGAACAAACTTGGTAGTGATCTACTAGACAATGCTGCACACCAAATATCTAAACCCTAGGCCTTGTGGTTTCTGAGAAGAAGATTTTTCAAGTTTTTCCTATATTAGCCTATGTTAAATCAAGTGACCCCTGGGGTGGGGCCAATTTTGACCCCAGGGTCATAATTTGAACAATTTTGGTAGAGAGTCATAAGATCATGCTACATACCAAATATCTAAACTCCAGGCCTTGTGGTTTTTGAGAAGAAGTTTTTTTCAAGTATTTCCTATATTAGCTTATGTTAAATCAAGTGACCCCTGGGGCAGGGCCAAATTTGACCCCAGGGCCATGATTTGAACAAATTTGGTTGTGATCTACTAGACAGTGCTGCACACCAAATATCTAAACCCCGGGCCTTGTGGTTTCTGAGAAGAAGTTTTTCAAGTTTTTCCTATATTAGCTATGTTAAATCAAGTGACCCCTGGGGCGGGGCCAATTTTGACCCCAGGGTCATGATTTGAACAAACTTGGTAGAGATCCACAAGACAATGCTACACACCAAATATCTTAACTCTATGCCTTGTGGTTTCTGAGAAGAAGATTTTTCAAGGTTTTTTCCTATAGTAGCCTATGCTACATACCAAAAATCAAAAGGCTAGGACTTGTGGTTTCTGAAAAGAAGATTTTTTCAAGTATTTCCTATATTAGCCTATGTAAAATCAGGTGACCCCTGGGGCGGGGCCAAATTTGACCCCAGGGCCATGATTTGAACAAACTTGGTAGTGATCTACTAGACAATGCTGCACACCAAATATCTAAACCCTAGGCCTTGTGGTTTCTGAGAAGAAGATTTTTCAAGTTTTTCCTATATTAGCCTATGTTAAATCAAGTGACCCCTGGGGGGCCATTTGACCCCAGGCATATTTGAACAACTTGGTAGGATCTAAGACATGCTACATACCAAATATCTAAACCCAGGCCTTGTGGTTTCTGAGAAGAAGATTTTTTCAAGTATTTCCTATATTAGCCTATGTAAAATCAGGTGACCCCTGGGGCGGGACCAATTTTGACCCTAGGGCCATGATTTGAACAAACTTCGTAGTGATCTACTAGATAATGCTGCACACCAAATATCTAAGCTCCAGGTCTTGTGGTTTCTGAGAAAAAGATTTTTCAAGTTTTTCCTATATTAGCCTATGTTAAATCACGTGACCCCTGGGGCGGGGCCAATTTTGACCCCAGGGTCATAATTTGAACAATCTTGGTAGAGAGTCATAAGATCATGCTACATACCAAAAATCAAAAGGCTAGGCCTTGTGGTTTCGGAGAAGAAGATTTTTTCAAGTTTTTCCTATATTAGCCTATGTTAAATCAAGTGACCCCTGGGGCGGGGTCAATTTTGACCCCAGGGCCATAATTTGAACAATCTTGGTAGAGAGTCATAAGATCATGCTACATACCAAAAATCAAAAGGCTAGGCCTTGTGGTTTCGGAGAAGAAGATTTTTAAAATTTTCATTTTTAAAATCTATTTTTAGCTCCTGTGACCTAGATTTTTGACCAATCAAAATAATTTTAACAACTTTGGAAAAGGGCCCCATAATGAACATTCCAGTGAAGTTTTATCAAAATCCAGTGAGTAGTTTAGAAGGAGATGTCGTTTGAAGCAAAATGTTGACGGACGACGGACGGACGACGGACGGACGGACGACGGACGGACGGACGACGGACGAAGACCGGTCACAATAGCTCACCTTGAGCCTCTGGCTCAGGTGAGCTAAAAATAAAGAAAATACACATATGATTACCCCTTCATTAACAGTTTATATTATATACAGTTTATTGCATTTAATGAAAATACCATTAAAAATATATATCTAAAAAAATCACAAAATTTATTAATAGATCTAATTCAAATTGATTGAAACTTAACTTTCCACAAGCACTGTTTCACATTAAATGCAACACTACCTTGTAACAAATCGGAGATCATGCCATTTACATCAAACACATTTAAATTGATACAGTATCTTTGATTTATTGAATGATTTCTGATCATATGGTTTTAATTAATGGGGATGAATAAAGATAAAGAGTTAGATCATATTTAATAATATTTTCACCTTCCGTCTGTTTTTTTTTTTTTTCTAAATTAAATTGCTTTTAGCTAAAATATTATTTAGCTTAAAATATTTATCGTGTACGGTATGGTGATATGAAGTGGTTACCCAACTCTTCCGATCAGCACATCTCATTATAGTAAATTATTCAGCAGACGATATCCGTTGTTTATCAAGTCAGCGTCAGTGTGAAAATTGCACTTCATTTGCAATTTATCGCTAGCTGAGGTGTACTTTCTATGATGTGTCTATATGATGAGTTTTGTTAAGATTTAAATGATTGGTAAACAGCTGATCTAATTATCATTTATTGTTTTCACTTCCGGTAAGTTAGGATTAGCTATTCTCCGGGACCTTTTTATCCATGGTAAGATATACTAAAGCAATCATTTACGTCTTTATTACAGTGTACCATTCTAACCTTACTCATTCTAGCTTTAGTATTGCCTTGATAGCTGCTAATTACCCGACGTAATTGTTTCAACTGATAGACTGGCGAATCTGCTACCTGTCTGAATCATGCCATTTGATTGGGTAAAGACTATCACACATTGCCTGTGGCTATGTACAGCACACTGGTCAGGATTGATACTAACACATGTTCTTACGCAATTTTCCTACTGATGTATCATAGCTCGGTAATAAAATGGATTATACTAAGTTCAAAGGGAAACCAGTTTGATTTAAGTCAGACCGGGAGATTTTCACCTCCCGGCGGGAGATCGGGAGACAAGTCGAAATCCCGGGAGATTTAATCTCCCGCCGGGAGATATGGCATGTATGGGAGAGTGATCCCTCTATATGTGTCACCACAGCTTACAGCAGGTAACGAAAACGTTCTTGCCCATACCTTTACTTGTGACACAGTCTGAAGCAGGGTACCATCCCCATGTTTGGCCAGTGCCATCTGGTGGAGCTGAGACACAGGAAGTGGTGATGGGTAGATAGCTGGTTCCCCATCCTGTACAGGACTGCAGTGCAGTATCACAAGGAACTGGTTCAAGCCCTCAGTCAGCTGCACACACAGGCTTTTACAAGTATCCTTAAAAATGAGTTAAAATACATGTAATTTTAACAAAAGTTCTTTTCAGCCAAGCATCGCTTAAAATCATAACAAGAGGGCCATGATGGCCCTGAATCGCTCACCTGAGTACCATTGCTTCAACTGATGTCAAGGTTTTTAAACAGACAAGGATTCTGATATAACTTAATCTAAAACATTTTACCCCTGACAATACTACACACCAAATGGTTTCAGAGAAGACTTGGGCGCAGGGTCATTTATCACCGTAGGGCCAAGACTTTGAAAATCTTAGTAATGAACCATTAGATGCTACAACATACCAAAAATCTTAGCTCTAGGCCTTATTGATTCATAGAAGAAGATTTTTTAAGATTTTCCTATTTAACTCTATGTAAAACAAGTGACCCCTGGTGCGGGGTCATTTATCACCATAGGGCTATGATTTGTACAATCTTGGTAGTGGCCCATAAGATGATGCTACATACCAAATATCTAAGCTCTAGGCCTTATGTATTCATAGAGGAAGATTTTTTAAGATTTTTCTATATAACTCTATGTAAAACAAGTGACCCCTGGTTCGGGGTCATTTATCACCATAGGGCTATGATTTGTACAATCTTGGTAGTGGCCCATAAGATGATGCTACATACCAAAAATCAAAAGGTTAGGCCTTGTGGTTTCGGAGAAGAAGATTTTTTCAAGTTTTTCCTATATTAGCCTATGTGAAATCAAGTGACCCCTGGGGCGGGGCCAATTTTGACCCCAGGGTCATAATTTGTACAATCCTGGTAGAGAGTCATAAGATCATGCTACATACCAAAAATCAAAAGGCTAGGCCTTGTGGTTTCAGAGAAGAAGATTTTTTAAATTTTCATTTTTAAAATCTATTTTTAGCTCCTGTGACCTAATTATGCAATGGACCAGAACCATTTATACAACTTCAGTAGAGCTTCATCCAAGGAACATTCCTGCAAAATATTTTTCAAATTGGCCAAGCCGTTTAGGAGGAGATGTTGTTTGAAGCAATTGTTGACGCCGGACGCACGGACGCACGCACGGACGCACGCACGGACGACGGACGCCGGACAAAAGGCGATCAGAAAAGCTCACCTTGAGCACGTTGTGCTCATGTGAGCTAAAAAGCATCACTGAAATGACTAGTTTGTTTTTAGCTGAAAACACAAATAATGGAATATCATATCTCATTCTTATAATAAGGAGGATTTCTGAAAGATTTTATTCCAGTTTACTGTACTCTACTAATCTTGAATACTATTGCTGAACTGGATACAAATTCACCACAGTCTGATGTGGCTGAGAGATATATGTTAAAGGCCTTTGTTTCCAAACTTCTGACTTCCTTTTACCATGATAGATATTAGATTACACTTTACATACCAGCCACGATTGAGCATCATCTTGTGGGAAACCATATTTTCCTTCCTGTAGAAGCTTGTTCACAGCAGAGATTATGTTCCTGAAAAATATAAGGAGACTTTATATGAATATTTATGAACGCTGTGAACACTTGGCTGTTTCATTTCTCAGCTTTGCAAGACAGTGGAATGACCCCATTGTGACCAAAATGTCAGAAATGTCATGATTTTCAGAGACCTTATCTTAAAAGGGTTTTGGGACAAAGGCTCAATATACTCAATCATACTTGTAGACCATATGGAAGATTTGGTTATTGCAAAATATGTTACCCACTTTGGATACTTTATTTATGTAAGTACTTATGTGGAAGTTCTGAGAACTTCATTCATCTCTTTTTTATAAGTTATGTTACAATGCAGAGTCCTAAACACAAATGTGTTTCGTACAGAAAAACTCATGCATCTAAATTGAAAAAAACAACAAAAAAAACACTCTTATTTAAATATTTTGAATAAAACTGCTTAATTCAAGGATACAGAATGTAAAGGTCTCTTTTAGCTTTTTTTTATGATGTCTTATATACCAGAATCATTGTCCATACTCAGCCATACAAGATAAAACTTCTTGAAAGTGCAATGCAAAACCTTGCTTGGATAATATTCTGTACAAATCTTTCCATGCATATAATTGTCACCCTATTTGGGTAAAGTCTGGATACAGCAATATATTGGACCATATCATATGTGACAATTCAACTTGTTAATTAAGACATCACAAAATAAAAGATTGTGGTCCAGTGTGAATAGCATATTGGTTTTCATGTATTATGTCCAGGAGTTTTATAATGGATCTATACTACATATGAGAGAGTGTTATAATGGATCTACACTATATATGAGTGTTATGATGGATCTACACTATATATGAGTGTTATAATGGATCTATACTATATATGAATGTGTGTTATAATGGATCTATACTATATATGATGGTTATGATGAATCTACACTATATATGGAGTGTTATAATGGATCTACAGTATATATGAGTGTTATAATGGATCTACAGTATATATGAGTGTTATAATGGATCTACAGTATATATGAGTGTTATAATGGATCTACAGTATATATGAGTGTTATAATGGA
>CM037777.1:10311154-10361154 GCA_021229015.1 Solen grandis | reverse complement strand
TTTGAATTTCATACAGAGATGACAAATTCAAATAGTCTATTTTTTTTTATTCTGACAGCGCCACAAAACATGCAAATACTTGTTGATCTTGACATAAAAAAAGCTGAACTGTAAATAGCACAGCGCGTCAATTTAGTATGAATAAGTATATATTCGTGTATTTGTCACCAGTGAACATATTCGCTCTTGTATAAAACAAATGTTTAGGGGTGAAGAAAAACTACTGATACCTTTCTCCAAAAAAATGTAAACAGCAACGAATTTAACAGGATGTTGATTATGCGCATGCGCCATAAGAGTATGCGTGCATTTACGGGACCATCCTAAAATGCAGGTCGCAATTTAATAGAGAATATTAACATATACTGCAAAGTTTTTCGCTCGGATTCTTTCTCATTTTGAGATTGAATACTTGAGAAAAATCGATTATTCGATTCTATATGTATGAAAGTTGTAGAAACACTTTCTATTAAGGTTAAATTGTTCGGTCAAAAAAGCAATAATCATATTCATAATCTAAGTATTTTTGTGAGTACATATTTTATATATAAAACAACACATATTGTAACGAGAAGACCCGAAATAAACATATAGAAGCTCGAATACGCAGATGTGATACAAAAAATTAAAATAGCTTTCTAGAGGGAATCTTATAAATATTAATTACTTAATATTACTTCAATAAAATAATTGAATATCAGGGTTGATAAGTTAAATCACATTCTACTTTCAATATTTCATAAATTAAAGATGTTTATGAATACCAAATTACAGCTGTTTGATTTTATAATGTTTTACATTCCATGATCTGCCTGGGGTTTGAGTTTTAAAAATAAACGGGCTTTTGAATTATTGTAAATACTATATATTACGTTAGCGTAGAATATGTAGAATATGGGGCACCAGGAGAGACCGATATATGATACCTGTATTATAAGTTACCTTCCAGCAGTCCTAAAGGCCATTGCACAAGTAGATCGACAGTACCCGTACAATTCGTTGATTTAAATTGACCTATCAGTGACTGGTGAACAATCTCAAGTGTATGCTTATTTCCATTGAACAAGGTGTGAAATTTAGATGTTAGGGAAGTGCTCGTTGATTTACATAGGTTTACATCTCAGTTCGGAGTGGACGTCTGGACTCCAGCTGATTGCAAATGGAGAAAGACCCCGAGTGCACAGAGGCACCCGTGTGATGCAAGTCACCTGTAAAGGCGTCCTCACATATAAAATCCTAGTGATAATAAGAACAATAAACATAACAAACCCTATACGTTTTCCTCAGGTTTGTCTATTACCGTAAAACAAACCTTATATTACTCATTTCAGATATTCACTTTTAATGCCTTGAACAAGAAATAATTTGAGATTCTTGATTTTTTTTTTATTTGATTGAACGACCCGCTGAAAAAAACAAAACAAAAAAAAACTCAGTAATTTTGCTGCCAAACAGCAGTATCACGCCAGTTATATTATCTTGACACACTGCATATCAGTCCTGGAACTACACATTATGCTGAGCACCAAGCAAGGGTGCTATACCAATACCTTTTTGGTTTATCGCGGACGGGGATCGAACCCACGACTTCCGATTTCTGCCAACGGGACCGGTTGAATCAGTGACTCCTTAATTATATGTAGCATCGTCGAATACCCCCGGCTGACTTATTCAGGCCTGATGTCATGTAATAAGTCAGCCGGGGGTATTCGACGATGTATATGTAGTGAAGGGACCAATTTCTGTAAATGTGACGACCTTGACTCTGCCGACCCCAATTTCAACAATCTACCTTCTGCATACGGGCGTGAAGAAGGAGAGAGAGAGAGAGAGAGAGAGAGAGAGTACAGCTTGTTAAAAATGTAAATACTCAGGTAAAGTGTCCATCAAATAATAAAGATTTATATATGGTAATTCATTGTGAGAGAGAGAGAGAGAGAGAGAGAGAGAGAGTACAGCTTGTTAAAAATGTAAATACTTAGGTAAAGTGTCCATCAAATAATAAAGATTTATATATGGTAATTCATTGTCAATTTGACAAATATGCTGTAAACATAGTTTCGTTTTTTCATGTAAGAGAAATATTAGGGGCGGTCCAGTAACGTTCTTTTATAAATTTGATGGACAGTACGTGTATGTATTTTGAGGTCCAAACATTAAAAGTAAAGCTGTCCTTGTCTAAAGTTAAAATTGAACCAGTCCACCCAGTCACAGTGGGAAATAATAATGCAAGTATATTGTGACCAAATACGTGCCTGTATAGGGGAGATAATGCATTCGGTTTTAAAATTAGATCTGATTTTGTTAATAATGGTATATTTCAACACGTTTTTTTTTTCGGCGTAGCGAACTAATCTAATTTTTTTTTTATCTATTTAGGAAAGATGATGCAAGACAGTACCGAATGACTATTTTAACGATTTTCATTGGTTAATATTCCTTTACTCACGGAGAAAAAAAAAACGAACTATCGTTTGTTGAGATATGACAACTAACTGAAATACATTCTTCGTATTCATGAAAATATGATAAAATATTCTGACTGAATCACAGTTTCTATGATATATTTCTAAATGTAAAGTTAACCCTTTCACTCAAAGAAGACATCATGAAAAGACCTATGCGAACAGCATAAAACCAGATCAGCCTGCGAGTAACTCGCAGGCTGATCAGGTTTTATGCTGTTCGCTGCTCCTCAGTGGTCTGGAAATGAGGACTTTATAAATTAAATTTGGTAAGGTTTAACTGTGGTTTTCTGCAGATCAGGCTTTATGTGATACCCATTGAGTGCGTCAAAATGAGTCTATATGAGGGAAAGGCTTAAAATGAATTCTGATTTATAATGACAATCAGGTTAAATATCTTTATTTGCTACTGAATAAATAAGTAGATTTTTCAAAAGCATGACTAGATCAAAAGTAAACACGCAGTGAAATACCCTAAACAATAATATATACAAACTTAAATTCTTACTTATTTCTTTCATTAAAAAAGTAAAAACAAAACAAAGTTTTATTCATATGCTTTTACCTCCTTTTTTAGTCTGTTTCACTGAAAGATAGCATGTGCGCTTTATTATAATTATGTATACTCCGCCTATTGCAGTTGAGGGAAGCTTTAATACCCAGTTTTTTGACTTTCTAGTATTAAATGCTTCACGAATATTGATTCGTAAACCACAGAACCGTTATACTTGAATCCAATCAACCCCGCATATGATATTTCTTGTCTGTGAATGAGTTTTCGGTAACTCTGTGTATTGTTTGATAACATGGCTATAATTTTGCATACACTTGTTAATAGTTATTGTTTGTTATGATATGTATATGTCATGCAATTGTACATTATTATGTTGAATGAAATCTATCAATCTATGAGATATTGTTAGTTCTGTGAATTCGAAATTTTTAGTCACATTTAGTCAGTCATGACGATAATTGAATCAATGCGTATTCTGTAGTCAGTGAGGTTTTGATTGAATACTGACCCGTTTGTACGCTGTAGAATCATCTGTATACATTAACTGGATATCTATATAGACTAGATTCAATTTGTATTGTCCTCTTCACTGCTGATAATAGTGGTCACTGATACAGACAAAGTCAATTTCATATCAATATATACGAGTACATGTTATATAGTACATAGTAAACAATGGCGTTTTCACGGGTTTCAGTTTTAACTTCTGCCATTATTTGTCTGTGTGTGACGTTTACCGGCGGGTTTCGGATCCCGACGACAGCTGACAACAACCAGACCATTTGTTGTATCCCCGACGAATGGGAGGCATTGATGTACTTGGATTTTGGGATAGTTTTTATTGACCAAAATACAGCCTACAGCTACATAAACGGGACAGTCAAAACAGGATTTAGTCTGTCTAGGCAGAAAGTATATTTCGGATTAAAGGGGGTGGAGCAAAGTCCCCTGATACCCAAACCGGAACCGTACGACACGATAATGCTGTACGATTTTGCAAAGGTGAGGCATGTACTCAGTAATGAATATGACAAAGGTGAGGCATGTACTCAGTAATGAATATAATGAATATGGCAAAGGTGAGGCATGTACTCAGTAATGAATATGCAAAGGTGAGCATGTACTCAGTAATAAATATGACAAAGGTGAAGCATGTAATGAATATGACAAAGGTTCGCGTGTCTCTCATATTTACATATATTCATTGTGAATATTTACGTGATTCTACGATTCCTACAAAGTTACATTTTTCGTAGTACGAAAATTGATTTGTTTCAGTAGTTTACAATAAATACCGGTACATATAGGTTTACCAGAGGGAAATAATACAATAAACAATTAAATTTATTACTCTTTACAAATGTTTCGGCAAATAATAGGGCACTGTCAAACGTTTACGGGTATTATGTAGTGGTTTAAATTCAGTTTTTCCCTTGACAAAGGCAAATTTTGCCAAAATATCAGTAAAAAGTGAATTTAATTGTTTCAGTGGTTTAGGTGCTTTTATCAGATAGTATGGCATTTTGTCGTACATCTTGGATCAAACAGGCCTTTAGACCCATGAGGTACAATATGGCAAGACAGTGCATTTTTACATATACCTATCACATTATAAACAAGCATTTAAACAGACAATGTAAACAAGATAAGTAAACAAACGACATAATATTTTCGTCATGTATTATATTTTTTTTCCGTAACCGAAATATCAGTTTTTGTCTGCTGTCATTTAACAAGGTGATAAACATTTTACCGTGAATAAAGCTGACCGTAAACCAGTCTATGTACGTATTTCGTGATGCACGTGCATGCATTTTGTGGTTTTCGTATCGGACAGAAACTGTACAGCTGTCGCGTTTCATGAATTTCCTGAAATTGAAATTTCCCTCATCTCAATCCTTTGCAAGAAAATGCTTAAAATGGTATCTATGGCAAAATGATATTCTCTTGGTAAATAAATACGGCGGTTCTAGAATTTTAAAAATGTGAATTGTAATAATTTCTTCAGTTTAGGCCGGTTCCTGTAATTACCGTGAAAGTAGGCTTAAGACAGTATTTATTGAAATGTAAATCATGCATGTGATTTTTTCAGTATTTGCTTTTTTTTTTAAGAAATATTTATTGAAATGTAAATCATGCATGTGATTTTTTCAGTATTTGCTTTTTTTTTTAAGAAATATTTATTGAAATGTAAATCATGCAAGTGATTTTTTCAGTATTTGCTTTTTTTTTTAAAGAAATATTTATTGAAGTGTAAATCATGCCTGTGATTTTCAGTATTTGCTTTTTTTTTTAAGAAATATTTATTGAAATGTAAATCATGCAAGTGATTTTTTCAGTATTTGCTTTTTTTAAAGAAATATTTATTGAAGTGTAAATCATGCCTGTGATATATTCAGTATTTACTTTTTTGACACAGGGAACAGGATACACGGTCCAGAATGGCGAATGTCAAAAATCGGAATTGAATCAAAACTTGACGAGGCAGTGTATTCCAAGTAAGCAAGAGCTTACATGATTTATACTATATTAATTTCTCTATCTTCTTCTTCTTCATCTTCTTCTTCTTCTTCTTCTATGATGGCAAACGTTCAATACTGAAACATTATGGCCACGCGTCGGGGGGGGGGGGGGGGGGGGGGGCGTGTAAAAAGTAAAAGACTGTAAGGTTTCTCGTTCCACCTGGTACCTCCTGAAAAAGGTGCGAAACTAAACACATTGTAATCCCTAACTGTAAAAACGTAAGGATCCCATGCACTAAAGCAGTATTCCAAAGTTGGTCTAACAATGATTTTTATTTACTTACTAAATACAAGACACTGTATAAGACACTTTACAATATTTTGTGTTGTGTGTTGGATGGTCACTCACATATTTACAATGAGACCTCAATAATTTGAAACCTCGGTCATTTGGTCTTAATTGTAGGAAGACTTGAGGCACGTTTCATTTCACAAATAGAACAAATTTCATCATTGTATAAGTATGTATATGGTTTTACGAATGAAGTTTATTGAGATGGGCCTTTCTTTATTATCATGTAAGTAGCTCTACTTATTGGTCGTATAACTAGATGGATAGTATACTTAACAGGTAATTATTTGGGGTTTACGACACTACTAATTAAAAGAAAAAAAAAACTTTGTAAAATAAACATAGTCCTGAAATGTGTTTAATAGTTTAGCCATTAACTGATATTTTTGTCATTAATATTTTTCATATTCTATTGGATGGACTGTTCGCTGATTTCGTGTTTATGATTTGCAACCTTTATCAATGATGTATTGGGTGACTGGATGGCGTAGTGTTAAACTGTTAACGCGCCTTGCTTCTCACCAATGCGTCCCGGGGTCGATCCCTGGTCACCGTACGTGAGAGGATACAGCGGTCGCCCGTCCAGATACGTGGGTTTACTCTGGGCTTTAAAGTTTTCTCCCAATAATGACCAAATATGTCACCACCAGAGCCATCAAGAGTGATTAATGTAAATTGTGATCGATGAAAAATAGTGTTAAAAAATCAATAATGTGTTCATAACCTTTGCGAAACATGCAATTTTCGACTGGAAATGGAGTCTAGAACAAAACATAAAAAAAACATTGAAAATTCATCCCACGTTTTATGGCTGATTATCATTTTAAACGTTTTGATTGATTGATTCTTTTCTTACATAACTTAATTTGCAGTGGACGCAAAACTATTATCTTCTGGTGTCATACGGTCCGGACCGGAAGTGGAGCGCCTGATCCACACTTACAAGTATACGTTGTCGTCTGATATACCGTGGCAAATCACCGCACAGGTCTTCAAGAATGGTATTTATTAACTCAGCCATTAAGACACGTTTATTTCATCTTTTCTTTTTGAATAATTATTGTTTATTTTTCATTCCGTTAAATATTCTTCTTTTGCTTATTCCTCTTCTTCACAAAATGTAGGCCAATACTGAATTTTGAAGTTGATAGAATATATTTGGTAACAGAACTATAATATGAATTATCTGAAAAAAAAAAGACAAAAAAAAAACATTGTTAGTAAGATAATCAGAATTCAAAGTAGAAACTCTCTCTCTCTCTCTCTCTCTCTCTCTCTCTCTCTCTCTATACATATATATATATATATATAATAACAACAGCAATTATAGCAAAATGTTACTTTCATCATTTTGATTTACAATAATTTAATGTTGTCAGACCGACATTGTTTCAGTCGTCTGGCGACCGTCTACCTAAGATACTTTCAGTACTGATTGACCGAGATATCGCACCTTCATAAGTGACATGATAAACAGGGTCACTATGTAGAATTAAGCATCCTTAATTTGGACCAAACTGTCCTGATTCAGGTTCATATACTAATATATGTATATGTATTGAGATACTGGAATTTAATGTCAGATGGAGTTGCATGTTGTGAAGTCATTAATTTTCGTCGTCGATTTCGTGGTGGGTTTTATCCACGAATATTAATCCCCACGAAAACTGCTCTCTTACATAGACCTACGTTTTCTAGAACATAGATTCACGAATAAATGTACCCACGAATTTAATGTCTACGAAAATTAATGATTTTACAGTACATATTTCTGTCGAGAAAGAAAGATATCGACAAAGCATTAATGGAGTTCACGTCTGATAATAAAAAACAACAACATTATTTTCAGACTTGACGCCTATTGAACCGAAGATGTGCGATCCTTTACGTGCGACCTATTTCGCACCCTCGGGCAACCCTGATAGTGGGTCACTTTACGGGATGGACTTCCTTGACATAGGACAAATCAAGTCTAAGGATATGTTTGACATTCCTAAACCATGCCTCTCTGTTTGAGTCTAGTTTGAACAGACTACATATGGGGGTTTAGAGGTGATGTGGGGCGGAGCCAGTGTTACCCCGTCCACCAATTCTGGCAAGCATAAGAAAATACAAGTTATCTATATTGATTTGTTTATTTCTTGCTGACTGACGAAATACTGTGTTCTATCAGTGAGATAAAATCCATATCCCACAGTATGGTGATATAGATCTGCCGGGGCTATTATTTTTACTTATAAAGGAAATGTAACAGCAGTTAGCAAAAAATAATAAAAAAAAAATATTTGTTTTGTGTGGATATAGGTTACCGGCATATCTCATCTCGAAGTGAAACAATTTTCACATTTTAACTCGCGTTACGCGCCCGTGAAAATATAAAATTGTATCACTACTCGATAAGATATAACCCATATCCATTCAAAACAAATAAATATCCTCTATGTATCTGAATTTTATTTATTTATTCGCCTGTCGAATAACAGGACATGATTGGTTCATTTGCGGCGAGCGTGCATGGAGGCGATCGGATGGCTTCCACTAAGATTGCCCGCTCTCCAGCTCTGTTGGATCTTTTTCAGACTTGATCACAATGTCTATCTCGGCCAAGTTTGATAAAAAAGTTATAGTCACCCAGAGTAATGTCCCTTGCATTATACACAAATAGCGAAAAAAAAAAAAAACATATTCCGTTGTCCAACTCCAGCAAGGATCCCTCTTACCGTCCCCGGTGGCCGAATGGTTAGAGCATCCGCCTCGGGAGCGGTAGGTCGTGGGTTCGATCCCCAGCCGCGACATACCAAAGTCGTAAAAATGGTACTGATAAAGCACCCTTGCTTGGTGCTCAGCATATAAGGGTAGTTGCAGGACTGGTTGGCCCGGTGTCAGGATAATGTGACTGGGTGTGGTATCATGCCACATGTCTACGTGTGGCAGCACTATATCTGTCTCAAGTAGACATCGTCTCCAAATGACTGAAATACTGTCAGTGGGACGTTAAACCCAATAAACAAACACACTAATCTTGGCCAATATATTGATGGACACTTCTTCTCTTGGCCAAATTTGGTGACCAGCCAGCCATTCCCTGTCGCTCGCTCTGGAGTTATAGCATTTCTAAAATCAAAAAAGGCAAAATAACCGCCCCCTAACCGCCGCAAATGTTAATTACATACTTGATTAAGATATTTACTGCTACAATATCTCAGTATTCTATGAAGAGATCCAAATGTTACAAGTTACCTAAAAATAATTTAAACTCTACTCTTTTTTCTTGGTATGATAGGAGAAGTTTCGAACGAATTTGCCAGGAATTTAGGGTCGACCCCCAGACAGACTGGCGTCAGAAAGAGTTTCCTAACAGTGCCGGCCTTGGCGACGTTCATACTTGGGGGATTAAGGCGTGGACTCAGACGGATTTCCGGTATGATGGTCCATCCAAGCACATGGTCAGGAGTTGGAAAAATACGTTTTATCATTACCTTTAATATTAATCCCTCTAGGAGGTTCCATACCAGTAGGAGGTCTTGAAAAATTATCGGGTCCAGCGGGTTTCCAACTTTCAACCATCTTATCCCTATTAATTAACACACACACACACACACACACACACACATGATTGTTATTCATGTTATTCTGACTTATTCACAATAGAAGACACTGTGAGGTTATCAATATATGTCATTTAAAGGCGCCGGGGTCCCATCGTAAAATACCCGACTGTGAATGTGAAGGTTGTTGGTACGAAACCCTTAGGGGGAAAGGATTTTTCATGATCTTTAACCCTTTCCCTCATATAGACTCATTTTGACGCACTCAATAGGTACCACATAAAGCCTGATCTGCAGAAAACCACAGTTAAACCTTACTAATCCTCATTTCCAGACCACTGAGGAGCAGCGAACAGCATAAAACCTGATCAGCCTGCGAGTTACTCGCAGGCTGATCTGGTTTTATGCTGTTCGCATAGGTCTTTTTATGGTTTCCTCTATGAGGGAAAGGGTTAAGGTGCAAAGTACTGGTCCAACCCGGGATTAACATAAGATTTAAAATTTTGTTTCCAAATTCACGATGCATAACCATATCGGCGGTCTCTCTGCAGAAATATTATCTGCCATAAGGAAAATGCGCGATGGCCAAGAAAAAGTGAAGTGGCCACTTTAAACAGGTGAGATGCTCAAAATTTAGTATTGCACGGATCATTAGAATATCTATGTTGTGTATTTGCGTATCCACTTTTTAATTATCAGCGACTGCGCTCGTAAACTCGGACAAACAGTTTGATGATAAACGTAACGCTAAGAATTCTTGGTGGAATTCAATCCAGTTAAATCCAGTTCTACCGACCTTACTGCTAAGTACATGTAGTAGTTGTATTTTAGCATTACTTAAATATTGGGAACTCATTTCACTGTTTAATTCACTGGTACTATAACTAAATATCAGTAAAAATGATTTTCAAAATTAATATCTTCGTCAGTAAAGTTACTATATATCAATTTATAAATATTTTATTATTTTAGATTTATTTAAGAAACCGACTTTCAGATATAAAACAAGAAGACATTTGATGGTTTCATATTTATATTTATGAAGTAAATGTTTCAGTATAATTATTGCGGATAATAAAATGACATTTATGATTTCAATATAACAAATAATGAAAAAATAATGGGCTGCATATTAAAATGTCCAATAATTTAAAAATTGATTGTTCATAAACGAAATAAAGAAAGGTCTCTATTTCATTTCAAACCATACAATATTTTAAAGCACATCTCGCATCGTCCATCGCCCTGAAAATAAAGAGAAAATAATTATTGACAAGTCACATTATGCCTGAAAAAAATTCTTATATCTTATCTTTATAAAAATGATAAATGAAATTGTATATATGTACATGGATGTATACTATTTATAGAAAGAATAATATCATATTTGTTGTTAGGTTATTAAAGAAATAGCATAAAGAAGCTTTGAAGTTCCATACGAATATGGTTTATATTTTCGAAGGATATCGTAATGCTGGAAGAAAAGTAACAGATGATCATAATGATGATGATAGTGATGGTGATTACTATAAATAGTATCAATTAACATTAACATTTTCCAATAAAGAAAAATAAAACGTACTTAGAAACTCCTAGCATATACACCAAGCACGCCTCCAACATCATCATCATCGTCATCGACAGGCAAACATTTCTTTGTGTGACCATCTGAATCGTCACCAAGACCCTTATCAGGGATGTGTTTCATGGGCTCGTGACTGGCCGGGGATCGAACGTGGTCTCCTTTGAGGAACCCAGCGGTGGGGGTCCACAGTAGCTCTGTGATGATGTTCCTGAACCGGATCCCGTCATGGCTGATATCACCACAGTTGCACACACTGCGGTGGTCCTGGATGTAGGTGAGAATGATGGCCCGGGGGAGGGGCGGCTGGGGACGGACAGGGACCGGGGACGTGTCGAACTCAACGCCGGCTTCCAGGCCTGGGTTGTGTAAAAAAGATATTTTTAGTTCCAGTTGAGTTATAAAATTTAGCGTTTATGAATGAATGAATGAATGAATGACAATCGGATCAAAGTCGCCTCCTTACACCACTTATCAACTAGGTCATTTTATGTCACATAATTCATTGAATTGTATTGACAATATATCCTCATTTATTAAATTATTTTCTTTCTTTAACTCGTGCACCAACGGATACTTTGCATATGATTTGCAACATGTTGCTCATGTACCATATCAAACGGAAATGAAATTGATGAATTTATTGGTTTAAATTTTCTTGTTTCAGTCCGTAATTAAAACAGAAAATGCTTTTCCAAATATAAGATGCCATTTAATAAAACGTTAATTAAAGACGTTATTGATGAAATGCAAAAAATGCATGATTTATGTATACAATAAGACCAAAGAAGCGAACCATAAATATTGTTGCAAAGTTGTAAAGTTGTACATTTATTTTTCATTCAACTTTTTTTTCTGCATTGAATTTTATCATGAATATGTTATTCAGAATAAATATATTTTTCATTGATCATTTCAAGTTATAAACACATATTTACTTAATCCCTCTTCATTTTTCATCCATATGTCATTTTATCATGAATATTATATTGTATTAATTTGATTGTTAAATCGTCTATACATAATTTACTTACCTCGCAGTAACCTATATACGGAACGCTGATAAAATACTTTAAAAGGCATTTTACGGTGACAATTCTAAAAAATACAGTCGTTCAATGTGAAAGCAATTTGTTTTAATGAACGTTAGAACCATGGCAATCTGACGTTACATTTTTCAATGACGTCACTTACGTCGTACTTTCTCTTGATTAATTGTCTAATTGTTTGCTTTTGATTTCTTGACTGGAAAAAAAATCATTGACGTTTCTTGCTTGTAGAGCTCGACATACGAGTCATCAAATCCCCTGAGTTTATTTAAGACTTCGACTCAAGAAGCGTATAGAAAAGATATTGAATTTTATAAAACACACACACACACACACACACACACCCCATTATATTAAATTACCATTCTTGTGTATAAACTTGTAACTCTTGATATATTTGTTTTCGAAGGGGCCTCCGTGGCCGAGAGGTAAAAGTCGCTGACTTTAACACTCACTCAGCCCCTCACCGCGTGGGTTCAAATCCCGGTAGGGTCATTCGGATTTTCATGTGAGGAAGCCTTCCAGCTGGCTTGCGGTAGGTCGGTGGTTCTACCCGGATGCCTCCGTGCATTCGAGGTCATCCTCCACCTGTAATTAACTGGACGTCACTATCTGACTGAAATACTGACGAAGCGACGGTAAACTCAAATAGTCAAGTCATTTGTTTTCGAAATACTGTGGAGGAGAAAGGCCGAGTCCACCCATTCAAAAGAGAATTATCTAAATAGGCATTCCATACTTGAAAATAAGGCTGGCTGCGAAACGAAACGTGCTTACAGAAACAGAAGACAGGCTTTCGATAAGGTCAACAAAATTGTGAGAAGAAAGTCAAGATCGGCTGATCTCTATGGAACTCTTCCAGCCACAACCAGCGACGGAATGAAAGTCACAACACGACAGGTTGCATAATACAATTACACAAGGCAAAAGAAGGATGCAGTTGATTGAGGGATGGTTCAACAATTTGAGGGACTGTACAAATACATTGTATGTATAGAAGTGGACCCTCGTCGCTAATTTACAACTGAAGGAAAGGGATAACATTTTTGTATTATCTAAAAATCCTGCTGTACACATGACATTGCGATTATTTCATATTTACTTATTCGCAATACCGATGACCGCAATGTAAAAACCCTGAACCATTCCACCATATACTTTCACTTCTGGTCCAAGTTGTTGTCGTTTTGGTGGATTCGCGAATATATCAAGTAAACAAGCAGACATAGGGAGAAAAGTATCCCGATCATTTTGCATATTTCGGTAGATAAATGCATATTACATTGATTCCGTATGTAATCCATGACTCAATGTAATATATTTATTGTTCTGTAAATATGCAATCATCTGCAAATGCATGTAGTTTTAATGAGGATGTAACTCAGTTTGGCCTATCATTTATGTGGCACACGAAATTTGTAAACCAAGTATGCATGTTTCCCTTGATGCCATATTGACCAAATCAAGTTATATAGAAGTTTGCCATTTAGTACACTGTCAAACGCTTTTGATAAGTATTGCAATACCTACTTGTTCACCTTTTAAACTTTGTCCTGATCATTTGAAATTGTAATTAGCGGTGTTTCATAGGAGCTTAATTTGTTTCGTATATTATTTTTCTGCGGGTGATTTAGCAGGTGTCCGCAGAACAATTGCCTATGACAGCTGTTAGTTCGACCAGTCTGTAGTTTTCTAGTCAATGGTGTCGCCTATGTTATACTCACGAAGGGTCGTATTATGGAATGGCGCGTGTCGACCGTCCATCTGTCTCTCTGTTTGTCCTTCTGTCTGTCGTCCCTCCCCAGGTTATTATAAATAACTATAATGATAAGGTAAACATTATTATAATTATTAGGTAAATAACTCGTATAAGGTCATTACATAAACCTCACAACAATAAAAATCAAAGTTTGTTTCTCCATTATTTGTTATAAAATCTCCCCCCCTCCCCCCTCTCTTATTAAAGATACAAACGAGTCAAAGAATTCCCACGGGAGATATCAACATCATTAGGGCCACGAGACAGCAAAAAACTAATTAATGCAACAACGATTGCCCTGCTGTTTACCATGTCGCCAAGATTACATCAATAACGACCTACCAGCATACTTTTAAGTTACTTGTTTTCTCTAATTAACCTAAAACAAGAACATTTGTAGCTTGATCTTGTCGATTAATAAATCACACCCATTGTTCTCCATGTGTCAGAAAAATTATTAAGAAAAAAACTCGTGCATTAAATGACCAAGTAAAAATACACTCGTACTTAATTCCGGAACAGCCGCATGCAATCAATAGAAAAAACTGCAATTTAACGAAAATGCCCCATGATGGTGTGATAAAAAACAAACAATCATCACTATTAAAACACCTTTACCGTAGTTCTGATTAAGTTTTGGATATAGGTAAAAATCAGTAGCGTTCACTATGGGAATACAGGACCCATTCCGGTGCTTCTTTGTCATTGTGCAAGATTATTAGAACCAGAATACGAGGAGCAGCCATGCTTTGTCTTCATGGGTTTCCTTGATTAATGTTTTTGGAGCAGACAAGAAACGTGTTTATGTACCTCGTACACTCTCTCTTTGAAGTCCTGGGACTATTACTATATACACTATGAAAGAGTTAGACAGATTCCCGCTCCAACCTGACATCGAACTCCGAACCTTCACAGGGTCACAGCATAATTATAGGTTAGTTCCAGGAATGGTTGCCCAGGAGCAGGATACTGCGACTGGGTTTAATATTATTACAGATAATTAAGTGTTGCAACACTTTTTTCTAAAGTAAAGGTTGTTTGTATGCTGGTTTTAGTATTTCGGTAATCAGGAGATATAGTGCTGCCCCACAGCAGTATCACAGTGTAGACACATTATCATGACAACGGGCCATTAGCTCAGTAGCGATCCGCTACTAGTCCTATTTTTGTACAATTTTTGTATGTCACGGCCGGGGATCAGACTCCAAATGTGAATGAAATGATTGACTGACTATGGTCATCTATGGGTCTATGGTAAATAATACGAAGGAACACTCATTTATGTATATTGTAATGTATTGTTTCATGTAGAATGTAAATATATTATGTAATGTAAATTATAATATATTATACATGTATATTAAAATGTATTATATCACGTAAATCACGAATGATTTCCATTTGAATACATTTGCCAAATGGCACAGCAGTGTATTAGATCTACCGACTCAAATCTCAGAACGATATTCTGAAGACCACCCAATACTATATACACAATTACTGGCGCATCTTTTTTCCAATACTCATCTGCTGCTGCGACTCGAGGCAGCAGGAGAGAACCAAACGTATACAGCGGTGTCCAGTATCACTATGTTAGCTTTTGCATCCTACATCTAGTTGCTGAGCAACCGCGTTCTCAGAAAAAACGAGAGATTTGTACCAAATATGGATTGAAAAGTGATATTGATTTTCTTTGAATTCCAGATGTGTTTAAAGTAATGTTTTGATGCAGTGTGTTTATAAAATCATTGGGATAGACTAACAAGAAAGGTAAGGAATCAAAACATTATTTATAAAATTTGCATAAATTTGATAATTGAAAAATATATTGTATGCTATGAAACAATTAATTTATCTGCCATCTATACCGTTACACTTCTTCTATTATTAAATCGAAATGTATTCGCTCTTTAAGTGTCTTTAAGTACGTTCGGCTTTAAGGTAGTGGGATCCTAATGGACACTTTTGCAAAACTCAATGTTTCTGTTGTGTTTGTAATTTTTATTACATTTCTGACTTTTTTGATAAATTTAAAGACTTTTTACCATCTGAAAAGGAAAATAATCCCGGTTTTTAAAAGTGACCCTCTCGCCCTGTCAGAGCGTCTGAGACTTCAGACCCTATACATGTTCTAACATAAAAAAAATCATGTTTTTGATATTTTTTTCTACATCAAACGCTATAAATGTGTTTCAAAAACATTTATTTGTAGAATAAAACATTGATTTAAGCTTTTTTCTGGTCTAATAATTTTTTTTGTTCATATATTCCATACATGGTTTAAGAATTATGCATGTTTTTTCTGCTTGTCGATAAACAATAAATCACATTTGGTTCAACATTTTTTATATTTCTAATTCAAGTTTATGGAAATTGTTATTACAATAATTAAACACAATCACTGTGTCACATCCTAACCAAAAATTAGGAAGGTTTACCACACCTAACTCAAGAAATGTCATGTTTTATGTAATGACCCCCTTTCCAATCATGGCCGCCAACAATTGTAGAAATGAGCAAAGGAAATATAAGACACACTAGCACCAGTAAAATTAATAGCACTATAACTCTTAATATGCAAAATGATTGTATTAAGTATAGATAACAAGTAAAGAAATTGGAGCAATGTCAATTGAAAGGTCAAAGGCCAATCTGTTGTTCATCTCGACATAATTCATAAAGTTCATGAGTAAATAATACCGACAAATACTAAATATTATATTGCAATTTGAAATGCCAAGATTGATGAATTATACAATCAAAATGTATACTTTTATGCATTATTAGCTCGTCTGTTTTTCGGAGAAAAAAAAGTCGAGGTATTGTGATCACCCTGGTGTCATAAGTCACACGGTTGACTTCATTACAGTCGGGGTTTTGGCACATGACATACAACCTCCTAACCCCTTCTGTAATTCCTATAATGTTAATGGCACTGGCCCCATTTTACAGTGTTCACAATACTGTAAATTTTTTAACAAAACGCCAAACTCCACTAATCGTCTTCCCTTTCTCCACCCACTTCCATTTCCACGACTACGGTGTTCAATGTTAGGACACTTTTCCACTTTACAGTCCTCTCGGTCACACAATAGCGTATGAGAATAATTGTGATCATATTTTACATAACCATGCAATAACCTTTCCTTCTTTGGCTTTAAATAACGGCCGCATTTATCCCTGGCCTTCATATTTCCTGACGTGAATGCTAAAACACGGCCATGGAAATCACAACAATGTCGTCACCGGAAGGACATTCCCGCAAATGATTCTTCATATTTTTTTTTTAAATGTGGCTTTCATGAATTAACAGTTTAAATATAATACACTTGTATGTCCAAACTAAGCTATTTCATAACATAATTAAAAAATTAGGAATATCTAAAATATGATAGTCGATTCCGTGCGTTGTCGAACATTGCAACATCGGCAATAGTCGGAAAACGGAAAATGTCGACATCGGCCGATCGCGGTAAACCTCATTAGGATCTCTCTGCCTTAAGTAAATAAGCTCTTCTGAGAGAGAGAGAGAACACGATCCTTGTACTTACAACTATAACATAGCCTTCCTATGTTTTTACTTATCAAAAAGTTGGACCTTTCACTAGTCTTACGCAGTTTTTAATTTCAAGTTTACCCGGATGTTCATTCATATTATTCAAAACATTCAATTTAAAAGGAAATACTTAAACCTTGTCATGTGATCTGTTTTACTGATTTTTTTTTCTTTTGATACAACATCATATAAATTTATGCTCGTGTATCGTTTGTTTTTACGATTTGAGCAATAGATATTTGTTCTGCTCTGTTCTACATTATTTTGTTTGTATAAACTGTACTTATCTAGACTTATTGTTTGATTATAACAAAGGTAAAAAGTGGGTGTGGTCGACGATCTTGCCTTTCTCAACAAAATGTTAATTGTAAAACATTTTATTAAATATCTAAGGAAAAACCAAATGGTCAATTTAACAAATCTGGTTTACAATTTTTAATGAATATCCACAGCTTTCATATGTACCTTGAATTTTAATTTGATCACCAAAAAATACGTACTCGCTCTTTCAAAATTGAGCCTATCTTCACGTAAACTTCGTGAAGAAACTGGAAGACACTGAAATCAATAGAGTAAAACATTATCAAAGATATACTGTCTGTTGGCTGTATTTTGTGAGTAATTCAAATATGCTATGGCTTTCCTGAGTTGTATTAATAAAAATAAGATATTATTATTACACTCTTTAAGTCAGATATGCTGACTAAGAACAATTGTGCTGGAAAGGAGTAGCTTAGTGGTAGTGGGTGAAAATTTTAAGAAGTGAAAGTTTTCTCCTCGAGATGTATCAGTAAATTTAAAAATAAGAAATTATTATTGAACATTTTTTTTAATATACACATTATTTAAATACCTCTGTGTATATTAAATGATCAAGTTGAATTCATAATATGTACCCGTATATTATTAAATATATTTATTATGTATTGTGTGGATAGTGAATTAATATTTATTTTATCAACCTCTCTCTCTCTCTCTTTCTCTCTCTCTCTCTTGCAAATCGTTGATGTATGCAAAAAACTTGTTCATTTATATGTTAATGCTACTTAAAAACAATTTTTTGGCCATAACAGCGTACAACTAATTACAAGTGGAGAAAGACCCGAATGTGCAGGGATCTCCGATTATGTTTGTTGTTGTTTTTGTATTGTTTGTTACTCCCCATTGCTTTGGAGATAGAAGTAAACACTGATTTTTTTTTTATCAAACCGGAACACTCTTTAACCCTTTCCCTCATAGAGGAAACCATGAAAAGACCTATGCGAACAACATAAAACCAGATCATCCTGCGAGTAACTCGCAGGCTGATCAGGTTTTATGCTGTTTGCTGCTCCTCGGTGGTCTGGAAATGAGTATTTTATAATTAAATTTGGTAAGGTTTAACTGTGGTTTTCTGCAGATCAGGCTTTATATGGTACCTATTGAGTGCGTCAAAATGAGTCTATATGAGGGAAAGGTTTAAGTCAGATATGCTGTCTAAGATCAGCCGTGTTGTACAGGAGTAGCTTAGTGGAAGTGGGTAAATTAAGACGTGAAAGTTTTCTCCGCGAGATGTTCACGCAAACCTGTCTATCCTCATTCTAGAGAAAATGAGAAAATTGAGATGGATGGAGCTCAGGGAAGTTGGTTAACAGGTTGAATAAAAAAAAACATAAAGAAAGAAACTATTTAAAGTCTAATGAATACATTGAACGAGACGGTATACGTTACGTGACTGGTGTAACCCAATTGTAGTAACTAAGGATGAGGCATCACTTTCCCAAGTAATTTTGACTATAATCTGGGTTGTTAAAGTAAGAATTCCAGACTATGGTAGGCAAGATGTCTTGGTCGAAAATAATCGACGGAAATTGCTGTACATGTACTAAATTTATATAATAGTTACATATTTACAAAATAAATGTAGCATCACTATTTGACTTTTAATTAACGAAAACCACAAAACGAAATATAGTGCACATATACGAGGGCGAGTCTATAAATAACCAACCTATGACATCTCCGATCAACCAAGACATCCACGATTTGTTTCAATACATGTACTATACCTGTGTACAAAACAACACATGTATACGGTCATTTGTTTGTTAGATATTGAATGTCAAACATGGCTAGAGATGTAAAAGCAAGCTTTTCATCAAATGTGGAGTACCGTGCTGTAATTCGGTACTTGCATTTAAAAGGTAAAACTGGTAAGGACATACATGCTGAGTTAATTGATGTGTATGGGTCTTCTGCACAATCTTATTCTCAAGTTAAATCCTGGGTTGTGGAGTTTAAACGCGGTAGAACGTCTTTAGAAGATGAAGCCAGGTCTGGACGCCAAGTTGATGCCACCGACGAAGAAATGTGTAATAAAGTCAGAGATCTGGTATACTCAGATAGGCGAAGTCAGGTTGAAGAAATAGCACAGGCATTAGGCATTTCACATGGTACCGTTTCAACAATCTTGCATGATCGTTTATGGGTGCGCAAGCTTACAGCCCGTTGGGTCCCAAAATCCCGTAGCAATGAGCAAATGACAACGAGAGCATCAGTATGCAGTGCGTTGTTGAAGCGTTTGAGGTCAAAAGATGAATTCCTTTTGCGTCTAGTTACTGTGGATGAGACTTGGGTGCATTATTATGAACCAGAAAATAAAGCCCAGAGTCGTCAGTTGGTAGGGCCGGGATCCCCAAGGCCAAAGAAGTATTTTGGGACACAGAGGGCGTTATTTTGTTTGACATTTTACCCAAGAGAAGTACAATAACCGGAGCAAACTTGCTAGACCTGCTGAGGAACGCCATCCGCGAGAAACGCCGTGGTAAACTCTCCAGGTGTTTTGCTGTAACAGGACAATGCAAGAGTCTGCAATGGATGCTGTGGAGCGAAATGGGTATGAATTAATACCGCACCCTGCCTACTCACCAGACCTGGCTCCTAGCGACTTCTTCCTTTTTCTAAATTTGAAAAAGGATATACGTGGACGTCATTTCCGGTCTGACGAAGAAGTCGTGGCGGCAGTTGAGGAGTGGTTCCGTGGAAAGGACCCTGACTTCTTCACTTTTGGGCTGATGGCACTTGAACACCGTTGGTCCAAGTGCATAGCCCTGGAGGGAAATTATATTGAAAAAGAAGAGGTAGATCTCAACCCGAAATAGGTTAGGCTGGTTATTTATTGACTCGCCCTCGTATAATGAATATTAAAAAAATGTACGCAATATAAAATTAGTACTTCTATATGTTATTTTATAGCACATTAAATATACTAACATGATCGTTACGATGTACCATTACACAATATGCATTTACATTCGGTCATTCTTTTTTGACTTAAATTTCACAATTTTTCAAACTTAACGGATAGACATTGACAAGTTTTAGTTAAAAATGAACAGGTCTAGTGTATAATTTCTCTTTACATGTCTTCCATATGACATTATAAACAACAATTACTAACCGGTAACTAAGTCCCCACTGCTTTCAAGTCTATGCCTGGTCATGTGATTAAGTCTTCCAGCTTGCCTGCATGACGTCAGTGGTTTTACCCGGATGCTTCTATAACTCTCGACTTATTTTCTGTATATCATCAGTGAAGGACCTGAATATTGTCGACTCTCGACTTCTTTACCGTATATTGATTGTATTCGTGAGATATATAAAGGACACCCAATTCACACACGTTCATTAGCGAACTTGTCCAAAATACCCTATGATTAGAATATAGATTGAATTTACAAGCTTCTAAAGACATTACCAAAAACATATTTCATTTGTAAACCATTATGGTATTGAGACGATGTTAGTGAGCATTTGTTGCTTTATGCCTTCTTTAATTGAATTTCCTAGCTGCTCATTTACGGCAGCTAGCTTACTTTTTATTTAACTTGAAGAGGGAGAATCAAACGATCATGAAGGTATCATTTTTTATTCAAGCAAAACTAAACATTTAAGACAGACTTTCTTCAGCTTGAGCTTGCGGTAGGTCGGTGGTTCTACCCGGATGCCTCCGTGCATCTGGGGTCTTCCTCCACCCGTAATTAAAAAGGTCAGCCCCTCACCGCGTGGGTTCGAATCCAGGCAGGGTCATTCGGATTTTCATGTGAAGAAGCCTTCCAGCTGGCTTGCGGTAGGTCGGTGGTTCTACCCGGATGCCTCCGTGCATTCGGGGTCTTCCTCCACCTGTAATTAGCTGGACGTCGCTGTATGACTGAAATACAGTCGAAGCGACGGTAAACCCAAATAGTCAAGTCAAGTCAAAACTCTGAAATCCCAAACTTCCCATTCCGCACTCGGACGCAGTAAAATGCATTATAATATATTCAAATATATATATATGATGTAAATCGTGTGCTCGGTAGTTAATTATGGAGTTAATTTGTATTTTTCAATTTCTTTTGTATGAAAAAGTATTTGATTCAAGTTTGCAAGTAAACGACAGGATCAAGATTTTTTTCCCATTTTGATTGTCTTTGATAATTTCCCAGATATACTTTAAGACACATGATGTTCATTTATCTGATATTGGTTTGTGTTGTAAAATTTTGTAGTTAGGTTATATACACAAATATATTTTTTGAAATGATAAAATAATTGTTGCATAATTATATTTCTAATGAGATAATTAGGAAGATGACTTCAAAAGAACCAGGCTAGAGTTGTTTCCACATAGAAAGACATACGTTACAAGGACGATGATAAAGGGAATCACAAAATGAAGTAATATAATGGCTTGGGCCGTGGAAATTTCTGACTAATTGTTATAGAATGCGATAGAATACATTACACGTGTACTGACACGAATACGATATTTAGAGTCGTTATTTTCAGTTCGCAAAGCTCTGTATCTTATGAACACCAATGAAATGCATTTATGTTTATTGTATTCAAGTTTCGTTACCAATTTTAATATGCATATGCGTTGATTTAAATATCTTTCACGGGTCCATACATATAGCTATAGACTGTAATTCATCTGTGAATTTGAATCAAAATGAAATAGCATTCTATCATACGTGTTATGACAACAAACTATGGTTTACATACAACACTTTTTGAAACAGTTACTGATACGAGAAAGAAACGATTAACTTGCGATATTTTATAGAAACAAGTTTGCCTCTATTTCGTAAGGAGAATATATACTGAAATATGAGTTTTCAGGCTCCGGCGACCGACTTAATGGCAATGAGACTGCATTCTGAACATTCGGAATTTTCATAGTTTGGTTTTGATTTCACCACCATGACATTGTGTATTCCTATACTTTGGTGTTCGTAGTACAGCCATGATTATTTCTCTTTTATTCTCACCTTCCCGAACATTTAAGAACTGACGTTTGTTGATAATGCTCGTTACAGAAAGAAGCAGTCTTAAATGATCAGATCGGCATTAAACCATAAATTGTATCTGTTGAAACACAGGAAATTGTAAAATAAAAATATGAAAATTAGCAGTAATAACCTTTCTTTTACGCATTTACTCTTGTCTTTCTATATCATAATTCCTTTAAAAAAAGCTTTTTATAGTCACCCCATAACTACTTATGCGTTCATAAATTAAGTGTTATAGTGAAATATTTCTTATGTCAGAATGACAGATAATCCGATTGACAGTGTTCTGTAATCACATTTTTAACAGGTATAAGATATATAGAAAAGGTCAATCTCCACGCAGTTATCTCCCCTTCATTCTTCGGCATTCTCACTAAGCAAAAAGCGTGCAAGGGAGATCACTGTGTGGAGTTTGAGAAAAGGTATGTTTGTTTTGAGTGGATATGGAATATACCTCATCGAGAAGTGAAAAATTCAACATTTTTCTCGGGCTACGCGCTCGTGAAAATATGAAAATTGTATCACTTTGAGATGAGATATATTCCATATTCACTCAAAACAAACAAATTTTCTTTTTATTTTATGCCAACTGCTGCTACATACCCATATACAAACCTTTTTTGAGTTAAACAGTAGTTTTGGCAGATCTTTATCAGTAACACTGTGGGATATGGAATTTATCTCATTGATAGAACACAGTATTTCAACAGTTAGCATATTTCAGTTCATTGCTGTATCCTACCAAGAAACAATTATACAATCGAATGAAAAAATCAAAACCTACCTATACGAGTATATTTTTTTTTTTCACTATTAATTCCCATTAAATTCTCCTTAACCAATACGTAAGTTATGACTTAATCAGTGTCATTATTAACGTATTGACATAAGCTGCGCAGTAATTCAATCCCTGTAAGAGCCAACGCGGATAAGTAACAAAGCCTCTAAGTTTATTTTCAAATTTCTCATATCAAATTATGGCTACAAGAGAGTACATAGTAATACATAAACATTGCAAAAGTAATACACACGAGACAAAATGGTCGATATTAATTGCATGTAATATAATGTTAACAGGTGTATAACTATATAATCGTACTTTATGGAATCAAAAAATTTCATCGGAGGAGAAAGACAGCATCTATCTTTATCTTTAAGAATTATTTTTAAACTAATTTACATATCTTTTTATATTTAATAGTATTTCTTTTATACATATTCATAAAGCAAGTTTTAAAGCCACCAACTATATTTAAATTGCATATATTACAATACCTATCATTATAGAGTATATTTATCCAAGACCCAGTTTCAACCGGAAGTAACTTATTTCTTGATCTAAACTTAGTAATGTATGTTAAATATTTTCGAGGGGTGTTACTTCAATAGCCTTCATATTCAAATTTTTCTTTAACAATCTGTAGGTAAAACATTTGCTTGATATTGATTTGTAACCACTTAATGTTCGCATAATAAAAAAAATTAAAAAAAAAACTAAAATCCTGAATTTAGTCATTTTTTTCTTAGTTTTAATAAAATAAAAAGTCATTTTACAATCTGTAATTCCTGAAATTCAAGAAAATTCCTGAAAACTTTTACCCATGCATTCGGAAAATTTTGATTTTCCCAAACATTGTTTAAGCCACATTTATCTAATATATTTCTTATTGAAAAGAGGTTTAATTTAAATAAAGAAATCACTTCCCGACCGTCTGTAAGCGTCACCTCACAGTTGTTATCACGTTTATTTCACATACATGTAATTGAGTCCTTAGAATTTATTAACATTCAATGTGTTTATTATGCGATTCTGGCTGCGTGCTAAATTATCATAAAGATGCATGTTTAAATTTACTTTTCGTGAGTTCCCTGTAAACTGGACAGCATTATAAAATTGGATTTCAGGTTCAACAGCCTTTTGGTTACATACTATGCAATATCTATTTTCTCTTGGGGTATTTTTTATATCTACTTATTTCAAAATCTAATAATCATATCTTATTAAAGATTTCTGTGTTTAACATTTTTTAACATATTTTGGGTATTTTTTTCCAGGTTCCTATAATTAAGATCACTTCATTTATTTTCCTCGTCAATAGGTGTGTGTAGGTCAAGGTCATCCCACTCCCTACCGTACATAATTAGGCATAAGATATATACAATTTATATATTATCAGTAATAATTTATAGGGTCTGAAAAAAAGAGCAAAAAAAAAAACTACATTAAAATAACAAACAGAAAACATAGGGAAAAACATATTCACCAAATATTATTTTTCCATGAATGAGTTATCATGATTAAGATTTTATTTTCTTTTGTTTTGTTTTGGGTTAGATATCAATTGAAGTATTTGAGACAAAAGTCTTGCTAATTTTTGCAGATTTATGAATTTCCCAAGCAAATTTTAATATTAATTGAATTTGATAATTTTTTCTTTTAAAAAAATTAAGATTTTTGCTTAAGAATTTAAAGAGAACCTGTATTTTTGGACAATTCCAGAATAAATGTAATATGGTTTCTTCTCTGCTATACAAAAAGTACACATCTTATTATCTGTTATACGAAATATTCATTTTGTACAATTAAAAATTAGTACCTAAAAATTAACCATTGAATATATAAATCTCTTGTATTTTAAAAGTTAGACTGTAAAATTTTAAATGGCGATTCGAAAAAAAAGTTCACTCTCAAATGTCAATTCTATAGATGCAGTCCAAGTTAATATCCAGGATACATAAAAGCTAAAAATTGCATAACTAAATTGAATTTGTTAAACCACTCAGTTATAATTCATAGAAATATAATAATAAAATATTAGTTATTTTCAGTGATTTTTTTTTACATGAGCTATTGAGATTTATTTAACAACGAAGCTTAACATTCCTCGGTGCCAAAATTCCTGCAAAATTTAAAGTGATAATCACATTCCATCAAACATAGCGCATGTTGATGTTTTCAATGTTTTCATTTTCCTTCCCTGTCTTCAAATACCTTTCCATATATTTTCATGCTTAGATATTTAATTTTTGCCTTCGTTATTCAGATTTAGAACGGTGAATGTAATTCAGTTACAATTAGATGAAGTTTGTTTAGGTATAATTATTTTTTTCTTTTTTTTTGTGTGTCAATATCTACAAACGATATTCTAGTATTGCATATATTTCATGCATAATTTATACAAAGGGGGCTATAATCTAATGCTTTCATTTCCTGAAAAAAATATATCAGTTTTCAACTATTTCTTGTATGTGTTGCATTGTAAAAGTGTATAACAATCCAAAATCCGTTTCTCAAAGAAAACAATGCATGGTCTGAAATTACGACAAATTACTATTTCTTTATTGTTACAATTAAATCAAATCGGAACTATCATTTATCTATATGAAACCGGTATCTATCATTTATCTTATTAAAACCGGTACCTATCAATCATCTTATTGGAACCGGAACTATCATTTATCTTATTAAAACCGTATCTATCATTCATCGTATTAAAACCGGTACCTATCAATCATCTTATCAAAACCGGAACTATCATTTATCTATTAAAACCGTACCTATCAATTATCTTATTAAAACCGGAACTATCATTCATCGTATTAAAACCGTACCTATCAATTATCTTATTAAAACCGGAAGTATCATTTATTAACTTGAAATTGGTACTTATCATTTATCTTCTTGAAACCGGTACCTATTATTTATCTTAAATCGAGAAAACTAACCAATTGTTTGTCTAATGTATGATTCTTACGGAATCCAATATTTTTGTGATTCTTATATCATGCATTAGAGTCCCGTTCCTTTCCTTCATTCAGTCCGGCTATTCTTCGGTTTGAAGGCCGCATTAAAGTCCACTGTACAGCTTTAATGGCTTTGAAACTATAAATGTTACGGAGACCTATTCATGAATTTCGATTGATTGTATATTGCACGGACTAGTACCAAAATGTACATCGAGGGCTCAGCGCAAAAGGGTCGTATCTTATATGTATTAAAAAAACAAGTTACGACATTTTTGCGCTGAGCCCTCGACATGTACTCAGTATGATGTCGTTAACACGAGTTAATTACACAGCGTGCGATTTAGGGGTACTTGTTCTTTTTATTTATTTATTTAGTTAGTTATTTATTTACTGTAATTTCACAGAAAACAAGTTTCTAACATTGTTTAATTCTTTCCCTCATATAGACTCATTTTGACGCACTCAATAGGTACCACATAAAGCCTGATCTGCAGAAAACCACAGTTAAACCTTACCAAATTTAATTATAAAATCCTCATTTCCAGACCACTGAGGAGCAGCGAACAGCATAAAACCTGATCAGCCTGCGAGTTACTCGCATGCTGATCTGGTTTTATGCTGTTCGCATAGGTCTTTTCATGGTTTCCTCTATGAGGAAAAAGGTTAACGCAGAAGTGTAATTGCCAATTGACTAATATCGACCGCACAGTTATTCTTATACATTCCCTTTCTTCTGTTTTTAAATTATTCTCTTTCTATATTCGTTTTATTACCAATTACTGCTTTATCATTATTCCTCCCGGTTCTTTGTTTTCAACCATTCAATATCAAACAGAAACCACGTGCATTCTTTAAACAAAGTGTATTGAGATTTGTGTTATGTGTGTCATCAGTATTAGATCTCTGTCTTTTATTCGTAAGACGTAAATATAATTCAAATTAAAACAAAATAATGTGATTAAAGCAGGGAGTTTGTGTGGAATCGTATTGATATACAACGTTTTCTCTCCAGGGGATCATCCTGGATTCAGAAACGTTGCAATCATGTTAAATATTTAAATTAACGCTCTGTTCCATATCATTCTGTTTCTGAGCCGACAAACGCTCGTATGCTATAAATTCTAGATTTTATCTCTTTGGAAGTAGTATTTTTGTAACAGAACATTTTGTAATACCACAATAATATGACAATTACTTTGGTCTACCGCTCGATAAAAGCTATAAATGGAAAATAGCTGACCATGCTGATTATTCTGTGAGTGGCGAATTAAATTGGAGGAGTATCTCGCTTGTCAACAGTTCATTATTCACCAGTGTTCTTTAGAAGCGAATGTCAGGCCATAATGTGGGGTAATGGAAAATGCTCTCGGTCTGATCTGGCTTTAGACATGTCTATGCTGATGTGAGTGAGTGATGATTGATCAGATGAACTCAATATGCAAGAATAATATGAAATTATCACTAGAATGTAAGTGTGTATGTCAAATGAGACTCCCATGGTGCCAACAGATCAATATATCGAGTTTCTTGGCTATGATATCCGCTATATTAAATTGCAATGACTGTGTTAAAGATTTTCGATTTCCTCTTCACTGCTTCGACCGGATAATAAGATTATGAATGAATGAGGCTTTAATGATATTCCAGTGTGACAAAGGGCATCTGTTGCTGCTAAAGATAAATCTGCTAAAAGACAGATAAAGGAAGTTTGCCAAGGAAATAGTCCCCTTTTCCCCTTTCTACACGTACATACAAATTAAAACAAGCGATTGCTAAGTTGTGGTTTTGTCTGCTCGCTCAGAACTTGTTGAATTTATAGTTTAAGGACAATATCCTTTCTTCACTATCTTACTTATATATGATATCATTTTGTTTCTATTCAATTTAAGCGCACATATTTTTCTAATACGAATATAGAGCTGAAGTATTAAGACATACAAACAACCACAGCTTACCGTCGACATTGTGTGATTACCGGTATAACGAAAATTGTGTTGCCTTAAGCGTAAGACTTGTTGCAACACCCATGTATAAGGAAATAAGACGGTGCCGTATGTAGCATTTGACCCGTCCCCTATATAAATGACCGATCATGATGACCCTGGTCATTGTTCCACGACCCTCTATTCCCGGTGTTTATTTTACGTAAAAGTGACATCCCTGAGGTGAAACAATGAATCCCTTGTAATATATCCTCCCGTGTATATTTAAGACTTCTCATGCGATGATGATGATAATAATGATATCAAACAAGGTATGCCTTTGTGCTGACTCTGGGACGTGGGAATAGAGTCTGTGACCACCCGGTCGCACGTTTGAGATTTTCTTTACCAACTGAATACCCATCAGTCATAGTCATTGTGAAGCTGTAATTTAAGATCAATTAAAAATGACTGAAACAAGTCACAAACACAATCAACTTCTGCTGTTGCACTGAAATATTCACTATCACATTATTATGTTCACCTGGAAGGTTTAGGTCTATAAGCTGTATGTGACTCATATACTGCTGCAGAAAATGAAAAATTCAGAACAACAATAAAAACAATATTTCATGGTGTTATTACAGGGGTCATTATATCCCATATAATAATGGCCGAGTCACTCTTACCTCATTTAGGCTAAATGGGAGGGTGGCAGGGCGTCAAATGTGCTCAGTTACAACAGTCAATATTACACCAAAGCCTCCAGACTATGTGCGATTTCTCACCTTTTAAAATGTTGCAAATTAATATTTAAAAACTCATTAGACACTAAATTCTTCTGTGCCATTTATAGTCATTTCTTTCAGGCTATTTCCAGGCATGGCTATAGCGTGTTGAACTCATAAAAACATAATGCAAAACTGATTGCAGGCAGAAAAAAAGACGACCAAAATGTAATCAACATGTTGCGCATACGCTATGAGTCTAATAAGCACATGTATCCAAATTGCAATGGCGAATCCCTGCTGCTAGTTCCGCTATCGGCTGGTTCCCCTTACTTCAGATGTTTCGGTACCATCCACTACATTCTCCAGATGTGCATCGACCGAAAAATTGTTGACTAATCTACTGCTATTGGTGTTGGCCTTTCTGCGTATGACACCCCTTTAATGGCAAGAATTCTGAACGCCTCATGCAAATTCTCGAATGGATCTTGAATGACTCTCTTCTGTCAAGGGCTGCATAGTAACACCATCCGTCTATATGGTTCCTCCATCCCGTTCTTCACTTGGCACTGACAGTTCCAACAACACGACGTGCTTTGACTCTTGTAAATCAGTAACAAAGTGTGAGTAAATATATATAGATACTCTAAGATAATTGAATAGAATCAAAATTTGATACATGTATTAAAATTGCAATGACTGTGTTAAAGATTTTCGATTTCCTCTTCTCTGCTTCGACCGGATAATAAGATTATGAATGAATGAGGCTTTAATGATATTCCAGATATATAACCAACCTCATAGCCAGCTAGACGTATATTCGCCTCCAAATAAGTTTATTGATTTATTTGGATACATTGTCTTCTGCTACCTTAAAGCCTGGGTGTCGAACTTGTCCCAAAGGTCGAAAGGTTACAGAGTACCCCGGTCTTGTGTCTGATCCCTGTTCGCGCACAAAGTCGTTAAAATGTCTCTGGTATTTCTCCCTTTATACCTCATAAGGATAGATACAGGCCCAGTTGATTGATTGATTTTTAGCTCACCTGAGCACGAAGTGTTAAAGGTGAGCTTTTGTGATCGCCCAGCGTCCGTCGTCGTCCGTCGTGCGTCGTCAACAATTTACTTTAAATGACATCTCCTCTGAAACCGCTGGGCAGAATTTGATAAAACTTGGCAGGGATGTTCCTTAGATGAACCGTCACAAAAGTTGCTAAAATAAACTTGATCCATGTGGAACTCTAGTTACCATGGCAACGGAAAGGAAAAAAATGAAAACTTTAAAAATCATCTCCTTCAAAACTATTTGCAAGATTTCAAAATATTTTGGTACACATATTCCTTGGGTAACTCTCTACCATGATTGCTAAAATTATTCCAATCCGTAAAAATACATGGCCGCCAGGGGCGGAGCTAATTTGCCTTATAGTGAAATCTCTAAATGACATATTCTCTGAAACCGCTGGACAGAATTTGATTAAATTTGGCAGAGATGATCCTAGGGTGAAGTTTCACAAAAGTTGCTAAAACCATTACGATCCGTAAAAAAACATTACCGCCAGGGGCGGGGCTTATTTGCCTTATATGTATATAGTGAAATCTTTAAACGACATCTCCTCTGAAACCGTTTGAAAAGAATTTAATTTAATTTAGCAGGGATGATCTCTGGGTGAAGCTTCACAAAAGCTGCTAAAATTATTCTATTCCTTAAAAATCATGGCCGCCAGCGGCGGTGCTATTTGCTTTATATATAGTGAAATCTTTAAATGACATCTCCTCTGAAACCGCTGGACAGAATTCGAATGAAATTTGGAAGAGATGATCCTTGGGTGAAGCTTCACAAAAGTTGGTACAATTATTCCAATCCGTAAAAAAACATGGCCACCAGGGGCGGGGCTAATTTGCCTTCATATGTATATAGTGAAATCTTTAAACGACATCTCCTCTGAAACCGCTGGACAGAATTTGATAAAACTTTACAGGGATCATCTCCTTCAAAACTACTGGCCAAATTTCAAAATGTTTTAATACAGACTGATGTTCCTTGGGTAACCGTGTACTCAGGTGAGCGATCCAGGGCCATTATGGCCCTCTTGTTTTAATTTGCCGTAACTGCAACAGTAGATCCAGGACCGGTGTTAAAATGATGTGACTGGGTGTGGAACCATGCTACTTGTCTTGAGTGCAGTACTGTACTGAGGTAGGACTGAATCAAATTCGAAAACGTAAAGTCACCCATTTAACTTGCAATGTCATGATGTTTGATCTGTCTGTTATGCCCAACTGGTTAAAATCAAACAGAGATAAAAGTGATACGATGTCTGGTGTGATCTTTTCCTTTCTAAAGCGCCGTATCACAGCTTCATTCTGTCCCGCAAGGATCGAATCCATATCCATTTTACAACACCACTTCAGTCACATCTCAAAGATATACATGTTTACTGTTTGCATCTATTTTAAAATTTAAAACATTTGCAGCTTTTTCCCTTTGTGCCAAAATAAAGGGGAAAATAATTCTTTTTCAAATCTAAATGTTTAGAAGGACGATATATATGTTTACATAATAAATGTTTCCTTCCATTGTATTTTTGACATCTGTTGTTGTTGTTTTTTTGTTTTTTTTTTGTTTTTTTTTTTCAAATAATTGCTTTATGATTTATTTACGTAATTAGCATGTTTATTTCGTAACGTTTTATCTACATAAACGGACGTTTTATCATTATAAATCAGTGTTTATCCTTACTTATTGAAAATACATGTATATATTTTTCATAATAAAACATATATTTATATATCAACTCTATTTTCATCATTTCAGGTATTATCTTTATAAAAAATAACCATATTTAAAAAAACGTCTTTAGAATTATATGCATATAAGATTCCTTAATGTTTATATATCAGTCTTTTATCTTTATGAAGTCAAGGTATACCTTCATATCATGAAAGAATACATTTGAATAATAACCGTTTACCTATACCATGTTAAATTTTATCTGCAATTAAGGTTGTTTTGTGTTTATATATCGGTAATTTGTGTTTATTAACTAAATTTACACCTGTATATAATAAAATAATGCCTTTATGTTATAACGTTTTATATTTATCATTTAAGGTTTTATCTACATATAAGGACGTTTTTTCTTTATATATTAGTGTTTTATCTTTACGAGTTAAACTTGTATCATTATATAATGAAAGACTATATTATAGTGTGGAAAAAATCAACGACAACACGTAGGAAAAATTATTATTTGTTATTACTTCAACGTTTCGGCTAACGCCTTCATCAGGATAACAATAACTTTCAAACATAAACAACGGAAACGACGTCACCATGAATAACGTAACGTCAAAAAAGCGGGAAAGTGCAGACGTTATGCGTACTCTTTATAACGTCAAAATGAGATAGGTACTGTTTCGGATATAAAATACAAACATTTCCTATAGAAAACATTTTTTTTTATATCTATATTATAACATTTTATTTTACCATATATAATTTTATCTGCATATAAGATCATTTTATATTTATATATCGGTAATTTGACTTTATGAAGTAAAGTAAATTTATACCTTTACGAAGGAAATGATTAACTTCATATAATAAAGGAATATCTTTATAATATCAGTTTATCTTTACCATGTATAGTTTTATCTGCATATAAGATTATTTTATATGTATATATTATTGAATTGTCTTTATCAATATAAGTTAAACATTTATATAATAGCATTTTATCTTTATTCTGTATGCTTTATCTACATGGAATGAGTTATAACATTACATTCCTATAAATTGACTCAATATAATCATATTTGGTAATATAAGACAGCTTAGGCGTTCCATATATACACCCAATAAACAAAAATATAGCACTAGATAAAGATCGGAAAAAAAGGACTGCTAATAATCGATTAAACAAAATTTACTCAGACATTACAAAAATAAACGGCAAACATATTTATATATTTAGATGTATGGACTTATTTACCACTTATTTATTTCAAATTCCGAATATTTCTTTTAAAAACTGAACAATTTATTAAAGAAATGGTAATACTGTAGACAAACCACATCACCTACACACGTACACTCAACCTCAGATCAGTTTTGATTCTTTTGGGTCAATAACTGTAGAGGATCTCAACAAGCTAAGGAGAATATCTTACAGAGCTTTCAGCTTCCGATTTAATCCTATATTAACCCTTACCCTGCTGAAACCGTAACTGCTAACCTTTATCACCAGTAAAGAGCCAGGCCAGCCTGCATATCCGTGCAGTGTAAATAAGAAATTATGTCTGGAAGTTTTCCTCAAGATTTAAGATGATAACAGTAAAAGGAAACTGTGCCGTTGTCCTGTTGTTAGTTGGCCTTTCCCAGGCGTTCAACCCAAGAAGTGTCGAGAGGGATTATTATATGTTTTAAGACCTTGATTTGAATTTCGCCGTAAATAATAGTTTAAAATTTAAAATGAAAGCGACGCTACTAGACTGTATATATTCCCGCAATGTAAATATAATAATATAGACGATAAGCGAACGTTACCATTGGTCCTCTGCATATAAAATAGAGTAGGGAAATGGTCATGATAAATGCATACATATACGTAGAACGATATATTTTAAATTGATCCCTTTGATTAAAATTAAAAAAAAAAGATTGAACTCGTATGAGTATTCATATTTTTGCAAAGCAGTTTTGTTACAATTACATGCAGGCGCGACATGCGACACGCTATCCCTGCATGTTTTAACAATGAAGTTGATAGAGTAAACATCATGTTTAAACGTTTTACACGTCAAAACGATGCATTGGATAGCAAACGAGCACACAATCCCAGACAATTTGTCCAGATAAATACCGCCTAATTGTATCTGCTGATGCATTACCGATCAACATGAAGTACATGAATGCTATTGAACGTATGAGAGGAGACTGCTTTTGGATTCATATATCAAGTATGTGAGAATGAAGGGTTGAAAAGGTCAACAAACACAGGTCTCTTCCTTTTTTTATCATGTATGAGAGTCTTCAGTTAAAACAAACATATAACAAAGTATTTAACATGCAAATTACATGTATTTACATCTGGATACACTTGTATATGTATAACAAGGGCTTCTCAATATATTGCTTAAATCCATTCGTCAAATTAGACATACTGGTGCTATACTCTCGTAACATTGAAAAGCGGCAAACACCTGTTGCTATTTAACAGAATAACGTAGACTCTTCTAAAAGAAATAGATCAATATGAAATTTATGCACCTGTTTATTGGTGAAGCTAGCATAATGCCTATCAGGGTGGAGATTAACGCATACATACAGCCAAAACTTAAATGATGAAAAGTTCCACTGGTCAATAAACACAAAACACAACACTTTTGGGAAATCAATAACCCGGCTGCACTATTTGAAGATATTGTTCCCGCGATGCCTATGGTAAACATCTGTTGAAATCGATCTATAAAGCAGATGATACAGTGCGAGAAACCAGCGAAAAGCTGCATATGGGTCTCTTTTTTCCATATGAATTCTATCTAATCAAATTGTCTCCATTGCCTCTGATGGGTTCAATTTTACAGCAGGAAAACGCGGCAGTTTTATAGCCGATTACAATCAGATGTCGATTAATGATGCATTAAGAGAACACTTTACTCGGAGTTACCAGTTGATTCTTTACTTCAACCCGACCCTCTCTCTGCTTTATGCAGAGGCTGGAAATCCACTAACCGAACTTAGAGCTAAGTGATACTTAAATACTTCAACCATTTACTGGCGCCGTGGCCCAGTGGTAACGTACATATCTGTGGATCATTAGGTTGTGGCTTCGAATTTTTTGTGGGTCTAGGATTTTACCAGACCTTGTCAGATGCAAAGTGCTTATCCATTCCATGAACCAATGAAGGGGATATAAATATAATCGACGTATAAAATATGTATATAAACAGGGATTTGTGGTCATTTTATAGCCGTTATTGGGATATGTTCCCAATATCAGAAAGTATTTTTCCCCCAATTTCTGAATAAAAATTCCTAATCTGTTTGCTAATATTTTTTGTGTATAATTGTGTAATGTACAGATAAAATAGATGTTCAAACTGTTATTTTGAGTATATACAACTTACAAGGTTATTTGTTTCACCAAAAACGACGCTAAATTCCAAGATTCAGAGGTATCGATATAGGTCATATTCCCAAAATACTGAGGAAAAGAATCCCTAATAACTATTAACTAAATACTTAAGGGCGTATTTAAACTTTCTTGTTTCTTTATTTAACTGTCATAACATAGAGCTGTTAGTTATGAAGATAATAATTCATATTATCTTTATCTTGTTCTTGAATACTTCATGAAAAAGGAATGTTGGAATGCGGTTCTTTAATACTTATAAGAGCTGGCGTTATTTGGTTCTGTGCTGGAAAACATTTCCTATTTTTAGCTGATCTGGTTCGAAGAAAAAGTCGAGCTATAATGATCGTTGCGTCGTTGTCGTTGTTGTCGTCGGCGTCGTGCAAAAAAAAAAACAAAAACAAAAACACTTTAATGCAGCCTTGTTACTTCAACAATTTTAAAGGTATCAACACCAAACATGGCATACTTGATAACTTGTAACTCAGAATTTTGGTTAAAATTTTAAAATTGAAACTAAGGCATTGAATATTATTCTGAAAGCTGTATTTTTGAAGTTATGCCCCTTTGTAACTTTGAATTTTGATCAAAATAGCTTAATGAGTATATTGATTTGAAAATTATGAAATATAAAACAACGAAGCTTGTAATACTTGATAATCTTGACAAGGTGCAGTTGTAAGACAAGGGGCATTTTTCTGAAAGGAATATTATGCCCCTTTTTAACTTAGATTTTGTTTTAAATTGTTTATTCAAAGCAATTACATTTCTTCTATACATTGTAAGATTTTTTTCTTCATATTTACTTAACAGCTATACTCTTTAAACCTTACGAGCAGACGAGCATCGGCCCCGTTCTGCGGAGCTCTAGTTACACATTAAAATTTCAAATCCCATTCTGTTACAAAAATGTCCACATCAAACTGTTAACTTGATATGTAAAACCCCAAGTGCATTGATGATGTTAGGAATCTCATTAGTACAATCAATCCTAATAAAAGAATACTGACTTTGATCCATTTCAAGTGACAAAAGGAATCAAATATTCCTCGCTTGTCCGGAATATAATCAATAGGTTACTTAATTATTCAGTCCAGGTAGAAATGATGTTACCATCTACCTCGTTAAGTTAGAGACTCAACAACAAATTCCTATTCTATCATAGTGCCAGGCTGCAGGTGAGGAAACATCAATTCATACCACGGTGGTCAGGACTAGAGGGACAAATAAAAATCACAATTACAGGAAGTAGCTGGTAGCTAGTTTGTCCTCTCCTATTCATTTGACTTCTTCCTCATCATCTGTCTGCTGCCTCCATTTCTTTTTTTTTTTTTTTTTTTTTTTTTTTTTTTTTATTCGTTTATTTGTATTTTGAGTAAAAAAAATATGTTCGACTGATTTGATCTCTCTCTCTCTCTCTCTCTCTCTATCTCTCTCTCTCTGTCTGTCTGTCTCTGCTCTAGCACAAGCACGTGCGTCAGTGTGTGTGTATGTTTGTTCTGTACATATCTGGTCGGTTTTGGCATCATCCAAAACATGACATATTTGCCATGGAACGTCATATTTCTGGCCACATTATCGCTTAACCCATGATATTGTCAAAACGTTTTAATATCAATAAATACTCATCCTGTTATTTCAGGTGACTTCCTCTGAACGAGCGATGAATTGCTGTTACCGCCGGAAGTTCCTCCTGTTCATCATCGCAGCCGTTCTTATCTACGTCTGGTTATTCACGGCGACAGAAACTTGGTCAAAGTTTATTAACGGTAAGCTACATAGTTATAATGTCTGACTGCATCGAGCTTGAACGTCGCTTTTCATTATAATTTGTCTTTGAGACGGTCAGGGTTCCTTGCGAAGGACCTGCACTGCAAAGGAATCATTCCGCAGACTTCTGACAGTTTTTTCACTTTAACAAAGAGACGAAAGGATTTTGAAAAGGAAATCATAGAGGTTGTGACCGGTTTCAAACCAATAATCTTCATGCTACTAACACGTGGAGTTGTTTTTCACGGAATGTATACAGTCAAACCTGTCTTAAGCGGCAATTTAATGGAACTAAAGAAACAGGCCTCTTAACAGAGATGGTTGCTAAAATATATAACAAAATGCTAATTCGGTGATATTAAAACTGACCGTTAAATGCAGGTTGACCGTTTAATGCAGTTGGTCGCTAATACAGGTTCAACTGTATATTAAAGTTCATGTCGGGGTTAGAGATTTATCTAGAATAAGTAAAGGGTGTAAAAAAATAGGTCATTGACCTGTTTACTTTATTGTACTATATTGTACCTAAATGTGTTGTATACATTATACGTACATTATACATGCGATATTGAAATAATTTTTAAATATATATCTGGGTCAAATATGATTCGTATTTTCAAATCGTATAAACCAAGGTTGCAATGCCAGCGTTTACATGTGATACCGAGAAAAGTTATTTTGACAATGATCAAATATCGAAAAGCTGAAGACGCGGCTGGTGTCATGTTGATAACAACTGTGTTTAATCGCACAAAACTACATCGGTCGAAAGTAATTATTACGTAGGGGTTGTATTTTATACGCTCTTCAGAAAAAAATGCGGTCGTTACCTGTGTCCGGGCTACACTAATGACACAACGTTATGTTCTTGAAAAGCCTTAAATGCTAAAGTCATCAAGGAATATTCATTAACGCTGCTTTTTATGAATTACATTTTAGAATAATTTCTAATTTAAAGGGAAAAATGCGAATTAAAACTGAAAAAGTAATTAAATGATATGAAATGCACTATAGGCAGTAACACATAAACAATTTGAACATGACAATTCGAACGCGCGCGCGATACGAATTTTCTCGTGTTACAAAAAAGAAAAAAAAAAGAATAAAGTTCATACGAAATGACCGGATTTACCCATGTTGACCTTTGGGTCATTAGATCAAAGGTCAAGGTCACGAGAAGTAAAATGCATTTTTCTTCAGCACTCAATATATTGATATTCTTTTTGCTAACAGCTTAAATTTATCCTGTCGAAAATGTAATAAATGTTAATATGTATATTAATTGTTGATAAACGATCCGACTGCGCCCTGGTATCTGGTTAATTATGTTGAGGAGTTTAAGGGAGCTCTCACGCAATGATGAATAAGTCCTTTTGTGATTAATGAGATTTTATTTTCTCTTTTTTTTTCTTTCTGTGGCAATCCATAATTTCAAATAACAACAATAATATAGTCCGTGAAAACACAGTAGTATATAATAATAATAATGATGGTTATCCACATAAATGTCCGTGAAATCACAGTAAAAATCAATATCAAATATCAGTTAATAAGTTTCGTTAGGAAATCTTAAATAGAGGTCCTTCCTCTTAGAAAGCCAAAATTCGTAATCTTTAACTTTTCACAAAGAAAAATTTCGTCTACCCGGGACGGGGTGACAGACAAGCCACGTGACCGGTTTAATGTGTGAATTGCAGACACGCTAAACATGCCATGATACCCTTGCGTTTTTATAACACTTATCTATGACAAATAGACAAAGAATGTATCACGTGGCTGAGACGAAATGTTGAAAGAAAGAAAGTATGAATAAAGAAATGCTTTATTATTGCATCATATAAAATATTGATATTCCTTTCCGAATTTAATTATAGAAAAACAAATAATTGTAACAGTTTAAAGTACAAAGCTACTGGTAAAATATGAGAAATATTTTACCGGTGTAGCATTTTGACACTGATACTTCATATTTCATAAAAATGGTAGTTTTATGATGTATTCAAAAAGTGGTGTTAGGGATCACTTAGTCTAAGGTCAAGGTCACAAGAAGAGGTGTGCGGTTTTTCACCGGTTTACTTGCCAACCTCAGTTTGAAAGTGTATGGTACAAACCGTGGCACATCCGTGAAGTATCGATTTTTAGCCTGAGAAGAAATATGTTTTTCCATAAAATCAAAAGGTAGAAATAAAATAGGATTCGGTGACGTGTAGCGTGCAAGACCCGGATCCACAGCATGAAAGATTAATTAAACCTTGTTGATGTTTCACTGCATAAGTAATGTGATAAGAGTATTGATGACATGGACTTATCTTTGCTGCGCATATTGGCATTATAGAATGACCGAACATAATTGTTTACTATAGAGTTAGGTTACAGGGAGAGATTTTAAGATTCTCAACCACAAAAGCCCCAGCCTTATGGCTTTTTATAAGGATATTGAATAAGTTATTTAAAATGTGTACAAAAAAAAGCAATAGACAAATAGAAAAAGGACCACCACACCAATTTTCCTAAAATCCGCAATTCGAATCTACCTTGCCTTACACTGAGTCCATTCGTTACAATTAAATACCGTAACGTATTATTTTCGGATAAATTTAAATACAGTACAACGGTAGGGACGTGGATGTTGCACGCGACACGTCGTCTTGATGTACTATTTTTTCACTCATTCAACAATGCATTATGTGCGTCAAATTTGCTTCAAAATCTATTAAAAGCTCCACTTGATCAGTTGTCATTTATCTCTTATCTATTTCCCCTCCCTGTGGATCTACTTCCCCTCCCTGTGGATCGACTTCCCCTCCCTATGGATCGACTTCCCCTCCCTGTGGATCTACTTCCCCTCCCTGTGGATCGACTTCCCCTCCCTGTGGATCAAAAACAATGATAGATGCACAATCGATATAGCCGTGAGATCGATTCTAACATGGTATATAATCGGACATCGGTGTCTGTCATCTGTGTCTAACCTAATATGTATAGTGTGGGGATTCTCAGTTTGGTCTGGCACATATAAAATACTGTTAGAACATACCATACTCTGTCTAGTTGCTGCCTACAGGCACGTGATCTCTGGACGGATATATCCATGACTAATGGCTTATACATTTTTACCAGTTACACGCTCGTAATACCAATCACAACAAATACGCACGTGCGTATAAATATCATAGTCGAAATTAAAAATGTCTCAGAGAATATCCCATTTCTCCGTGGGAAATCCACGGAATTCTTACATACGTGGAGGTTGATATGACGACCCTCCCCATGCCTCCCTCATCCCCAGTCATCCACCTGTGCACGCAGTGTCCCAACAGGATTGGTATCTCTCATTCAAATAATCATGTAGCTTCGCAATGAATACAGGCATGTGATTGTAATATATTGGATAATAATTACGTTTTATACCACACTCATGAATTTGTATCTGTCTGGGGCAGGCAATGCCAGACAAGGTTATTTGCATCCATATAATCGCGGGGATATTAATAGATATCATAAGTTTGGAATCATGGGGTCCATCAAGAGGTCACGTGTCTTTTGGCGGTAACAAGTCTCTGCCGAAGGAAACCCTGTCTTATATACGAGAATACTCGTCTTTTGTGTTATCTCAGTCACTCTCATTGTATAATCATTCATTTTAGTTGACTTTAAATTTCGTTGACATTAAATTTCGTTGACATTTAATTCCGTGGATAAATAAATATAATTCATGGCATCGTGAAAATAAGTACGTAAAGTGATCTGCCTGTCTGTCGAGTTCCCATCCATAGGCAGGATCAAATTTACATCCACTTTGTTGACGACTAGATTAATCACGACGTCTTGCAACGCTATTCACTGTATACTGAGGTGACACATATCGGATCTCGCTGATAACACTGCCTTCACATATCTCTTGAATACCATATGCACATTCTTCTTTCAGCCCGGCATGAGGCCTTTCACAAAAATAAAAAAGTCAGACCAGTTTTAGAAGAAAAAGTGTTTCATTTGATTTTATAATTTGCATATGTTTTATTGCTTAAGTTTAATAACAAATATGGTGTCTGGTATATTGAAAGTCTAAAACTATCAAAACCGCTTGGTAGAAGTCTTCTAAATTTGGCAAGATCAACCAATACACTTCTTAGGAAATTTGAGCAAACTTTGGAATAAGTCTCAAAATTATAGCAATAATTTGAATTAGGCACCATTAGTATAAAAAAATGTACGTGAGTTTTGGTAGGGTTACAATTCATTTCATATTTCAAAAAAAAATAAATAATAGAAACATATTTTTCATAAAGAGGATATGACATAATATTTAGGGTTTCCTTATTTCTAAAAAAAAGAGATCTTAGTATGTCTGAGATTTAGACAAAAACAGGAAGATAAATTTTATGTAAATTCCTTATAGATTAATGGTACAAAAATATATTTCATTAGTTATATACCAAAAACTTAGATATTGCACAGAACATGACTAAGAAGAGGAGACACAATAATTATTTCTTTCATTTTTCGGCGTAGCTGTATAAACTACTTCTCGAACCAATGAACCAAATAAATGCTGGTATGCAAATGAAGCCAGAGTAAATGCAATGCTATCATTGACTTGTATAATTTATTTTTAGGATATTCCAACTTAAAATGTGAGTTTCCGGTTGTATATACATGTATATCCGGGAGGTAACTACTGCGGAGGAGTTGTGCAGTTTATTGTGCGGACCTGGATACAATAATCGAATATACTCGATTTATGATCTTTCGGGTTCGCTTGGTTTCAAACGAATTGTCTTTACTTTAAAAATAATCAGCAAGTGCATAATATTTAATGGAAGTTGATAGATTAGCTTTCTTTAGTTTGTAAATTAAATCCGTTTTGTTGTATAGTCTTCACAATACCTCCCATAATCTTGGTATTTATAAACATTTTTCCAACTTTATAATAGTTTTATTCTGTTTTACATGTTACAATTGACAATTATTTAGCTACGTCGAATATCTTTTTTTTTAAAGATATTTCTTGTTTATATTTCATAGTGTTTATTTGAACATACTGAATATCAAAACACGTACAGTCTGTAACATATTGAAAGTCGTATCAAAGTTTGCAGCATTTTATTGTAAAATAGATATGTAATGAACACGGCGTTTTGGATTTATCAATCAGTAAGTGAAGCAAAAACCTCAAATTTTACCTTGGTATATGAAACTAAAATACCCATACAAAATATAAAAATGAAAGTAAACATGTTTTTTCTTTCTAAACCTGATATGGGTGATATCGAAAATAAAAAATGAATAATTAAAAAAAAAGGATACCCTACTTGGATTCGAACCCACAACCCTCAGTTTCAAAGCCGTTGACAGTAACATTAGCCTATATATAGAATACTCTTATTTATTTCTAATTCAAAAGAGATCCAGAAAACAATTAATCTAATGTTTCTTATTTAGTTTGTCTATTCTCCGCTTTTTGAAAGCGTCTTAGGGTTCATTATTTCACTTTTCAGGGATCGACTTTCAGTTACGTCCAGCCAGAAACGTGTCACAATCTGCTGCAAAGGAAAACATCGGCGATCGCTTTAGCATAAATCCAACAAGTAGAGACCTTAGCAAACCGGAAGTCATTAGCTATGCGAAGATCATACTTATTGTTGCGTACATGAGGACGGGTTCGACACTCACCGGAGGCTTTTTCCAAGAGTATCCGGGTTCATATTACGTTTTTGAACCTATCAGGGGTATTTATGAGCTGAAGCCTTCCTTTGGAAACAGTATCGTCCTCAAGTATCCAGATGGCATGACAAAGTATGTACATACGGTAATCTGTTTGTCTGCCTGTCTGTCTGTCTATTTATATATCCGCCTGCCCGTCTGTCTTTCATGAACGACGATAATAGTAACACGCATTTACTCCTTTGGCCGATAATCTTCAAAACTATTTCTCTTATGAATTATTCCTAGATTTTTTAGCTACTATTAACCGATTTCATTAGTATTTTATGGCATGCGTTGAACATATATGCATGCGCAAATGCAATAAAATCCCGGGCTTTTGCCGCTTACGAATTCACATTAAATGGGGGAAAATATGATCAGCTTGGTTTTTTTCCCCTCTTTTTAGCTCACCTGAGCACATCGTGAAACCAGTGGTTATAATTTAATTTCATATGGCACGAATAGTCACCCCATGGTCCTCTACCGTAGTTGATCCCTTGAAAACCGAGATCTCCATTGGGGGTCGGCTAGTTATATTAAAATATTTTGAGCATTTTAAACTTTTCCTTGGTTAGAATTTTATTTGGCACGAATAGTCACCCCATGGTACTCTACCAAAATAATGCTGATCCCTTGAAAATGAGGCCTCCATCGGGACAGCGACTTTTCTCATATACGCTCTATAGAAAAAACTTCTTCAATGAAACCAGTTGAAAGAAGCCACAAATTATCACCTTATGTACCTCTAAAATAATTGCACTCTTGAACAGTGAGACCCCCTTTGGGTCAGCGAGTTTTCCTTGTATATACTCTATAAGGATTTTTTCGGCGTAAGCTGTATAAAATGGATTTTGACCTATTTCTTGAACCAATAGTTCGGAAAAGCACTCGTTTCACTGGTTTGCATAAATTATTTTAGGTGCATATTTTTCTGTATGATTGTCAATTGGCAAATAACAATTTAATCTACCTATTTAAAAATAAAAACACCCAGTTGAAAAATTCAAGCATAAAGTCTAAGCGGTTGAAAAATTAAACAGTTGTGAGTCTTTAGAAAAATGTAGTTAACCATGGTAGTGGACTCTTCCCTCTAAGCTGCAAAACTCGCAGTGCATAAATTAGGTAACATAAGCCATATAATGAAACGATTTTAGGTTTTTATATTATCTTTTGGTTTATTGGTGCTGGAATAATTGTTTAAATTTTTATATGATATATGATTCAGTTTTTTAATTATTAAATATTTATAATTTCTTGAATTACCTCCCTTTAATTTATTCTTATCCGAGTGGAAATATATATATCTTCCACATACAATATATAAATTTGTGCGTATGAAATACGTTTGAAAACACATGAGGTGGCGAACCTCAGGTAGCTTTAAGTAAGGTTCCTACTGCACCCAGAAACCAGTGCGCTATCTTGTGTTGAGTAACGTGGTAGGATTTAAAAGATTTGGTAAAGCTCTGAGTTGAAAAAAAGATGGGGCTCACGTATTAAATTTCGTTTAGGCTATTGGGAAAATTCTGTGTTCAGCATTAAGTTAGGGAGCTAAATTCTGTTTGTTTTTATCTTTGACTTTTAAATTAATTAAACGTTGATTTTTTGAGACAATCACTTATTGTTACAATCATTCGTAAATAAGCTTTGTATATATTTCATACCTTAACTTTAATTTATCTAATCATACGACCAGAAGAGTCACAAGGTAAATTAAATTTCACATTTCTATAGTTTTTCAGATCGCTCAGACACTTTACAATAACATCAGCCTCCGTTTGCTGAACTAGGGGCCCCAAGATCGAATCCCCACTGAATTAACTTTTTTATATTTCGCTTAACTTACATTTTTATCCCTTCTGTCCTTTTTTTCACTTCCTAGTATATTACATCTCATAAATTTATCGACAAACACGTTTTATAGCATTATTTTAAAACAACAGGCCATTTAAACTTGTCAGCATTATCATATTAAATATATTATAACACATTTACTTTCTTTGGTTTTTTTTTCTTACGCCGAATATCTTTTTTAAAGTTTTTTCTTGTTTTCAGTGAAACCAATAATAGGTCATCTGTTATCCTTAGAAACTATTTATAGAAAATTGCTAAAAAAAAATATCCCTTGAAAATGAGGCCAAAAGTGAGGTTAATTTGTGTCCTTTTATACTTTTTATCAGCAATAATAATAATAATAATAAAATAAAAAATAAAAATTCTTCTCTGAAACCATTTTCCAGAATTAAATTTTGCAGTGGTGATTACCTAATAACCCCTTTTTTAAAATGCTTAAGAAAAATGTTGATCTCTTGACGTGGACTCCAGGTGGTTGGCCAGTTGTTTTTTAATTAAATCTGAATTTATTGAAACTTTGTATATGAAATATGCTTGCTGCTGAAGGTAACCAGATAAAATGGAGAGATTTGAATTGTCTTAATTAGGCTGAGCGTTCTATGGCCTCTAAGGCCTTAATAATTATGTAATTGTTTAATAAATGTTCTTCCACTTTTCAGTATATAGTGGATAACAATTAAACTATATAAAGAGGCTGTTTTTTTTTTGTTGTTGTTTTTTCTTATAAAATATAACATTACTAGACATCCATGCTTATTTGGATTACAGCTACTTTCATGTTTTATTATTTTGTCATGCATATGTCAGTCATTTTCATGTTCTAAACAATATGCTCAATTAAAATATATTTTTACATTTTACCTCCAGGACCTATTCATACACCGAGAAAGATGACATCCTTGTGAAAGAAATCAAGAACTGGTTGACGTGTAACCTTGACGACATCAGCATCCTGAGTCTGACGGATGATTTCCATAAACACTACACTAAGATCATGAAATCTTTCTATTTTTGTGCTCTAAGAAGTAGAACGCATCTACACAGATCAAGGGTCTCAAGCATGTCTTTATCCAGATATTTTGACAATGGAGAAGGGTTCAACAGATGTTTGAAGAGCGTTAAGAAGGTTTGTCAAAGTGCAAACCTACACGTCATAAAATTCATTCGGCTTCCGATGAGTGAAGTTGAAAAATTATTACCTTTATTTCCCAACATGAAAGTCATTCATTTACACAGAGACCCGCGAGGAATTTTTAATTCTAGAATAAACTTGAAAGTCGTTGGCAAAGATTTTGGTTCCGAAGTCAAAATATTTTGTAAGCGGTGTTTGGAAGACCTGGCGGTTTCAAAATCCATCCTTAAGAGGTATCCCGATAGACTGAAAATTGTTTTATACGAGGACCTTGCGGAGCATCCCATGTCTGAGGCACAAAATATGCTTTCATTTACTGGTCTTGAATTTACGAAAGAGATGAAAAGCTTCATGGAAAGAATGACGTCATCCTCTCGTGACACATGCGCATATTGCACACAGCGGAAAAACTCGAACACGACTTCAAGTAAATGGCGAAGGCAAATGAACATGAGGCAAGCTTCCTATATATACAGCATGTGTGAAAATAGTAACAAGATTCTGGGATACTTGCCCTTCAGCGACCTTTCAGATATGAGAAACATCAATGTGCCTTCAAGATTCTATAGAGACGTGACCAGCGAAATTCTTAATGACAGTTGACACACCCTGACATAAAATTATCATGACAATACCTTTGTTGACTTTTTATTCACAGTAGGACAAAAATATAACCTGATTCTGCCATAAGCTGTTTGAGAAAACATATGGCCATGCCTCTTGTAAATGCTTCTTAAAGGCGATATTCCGACTTGAATTCCTCCAACCAAATTTAGCCCGAAGTAATACTTAGATAATTAGAGGCGAATTTCATATTGTTATTTTTCTCTGATAAAAATATACAAATGATTTTATTTTTCAGCAAATATTGTTACTTTTAATGTAATATAGGTAGTATGGATCATATGACAAAACAAATCTGACATGACTCATTAGAGGCTCTCTTAATAGCATTATCATGAACTTGCTTAGTAATTTTTTTATGAATAGCAATTCATGTCAGATCATATATATATTTCTCCATTATAGATATCATTGAATTGCTTCTAGTCGATAAATAGCGTAAGATCATTAAAAGAAATAGAAATTGTTTTGTTTTGAATAAGTATGTGTTTACATTCGATCATGGCAAAAGTATCAATTAAAATTTATTCTAGTTTAATTGAAAATTATAGGTTTACAATGAGTTATATACGTGGGCAGTTAGAAAGGAAAAGTAATTAAATCATTGTTTTAAAAACAAATTTCGGCTTCAAATAATGTATGAATTGCATAATTACGTAATGAATTTGAATTTACCCAGTGGAAAGACAACTCTTCTTCTCGAAAAATAAGTTAATTGTGGTTTTTTTTCTGTCAGATATTTAATGGTCTGCAAACAGTCCCATAAAATACATGTATATAAATAGAAATGAAAAATTTCACTTTATGTCGGTCATACTGTACACAAAAATTTATATCAGATATAAAATATTTCGAAGAGAACAAAACAATAAGGACATTCCTAGAGAGAGGAAGGGGAAAAGTGTCAAAATGATTGAAGGTACCACATTTTTTTTTTTTTTTTTTTTTTTTTTTTTTTTAATTTTGAAGAAATCATTTCATTGTACGATCTTTCATGAGCAATGAAATGACATGGATAACAAGAAAAGAGCTGAATAGAGAATGAGACTGATACATTGACATATTGTTGCACTTAGGGTAATCCATTCCTTATTAACCCTTTCCCTCATATAGACTCATTTTGACGCACTCAATAGGTACCACATAAAGCCTGATCTGCAGAAAACCACAGTTAAACCTTACCAAATTTAATTACAAAATCCTCATTTCCAGACCACTGAGGAGTAGCGAACAGCATAAAACCTGATCAGCCTGCGAGTTACTCGCAGGCTGATCTGGTTTTATGCTGTTCGCATAGGTCTTTTCATGGTGTCCTCTATGAGGGAAAGGGTTAAATTATGACCATGGTACATCAAATGATCATTGAAATTATATAGTAATGCAAGCCTTTATATACTTTGAGCAAAAGAGCTATATAACTCTAAGTCAATAGATGCTTGCATCTGTACTGCAACTGTCTTTTTAGTGTTTATGATTAAAGATGAATGTGTTACCTTAACGGTCAAATGAATCAAGCAGAATAAACATGATAGTCGTAGGGTGAAATTTCATGGCTGCTTTTCTAACATTTAGTCATTTTATAGCAAGAAATGGTTAAAAAAAATGGCATAGCCTCGATTCACCACGGTGCAGAGTAGTTCTGTGGGATGAAGAAAAAAAAAAAATCAACGAAATTATTGAAATAAATGTATGATATTCAATGAAACTGGTACTTTATTCAATAAGATATGCGTTTCTATGTAGATTAGGTACGTACTCCTTGATATCAAATGACAAAGTGAACAAATTCATGGTCATGCAATAAAGAAGAAAAGCAGTGATAACAAGCAAAATATTTCTCTCTCTCTCCACACACACACACACACAACACACACATTCACGAGCTTAGGAAGCCTTCCAGCTGACTTTCAGTTGGTCGGTGGTTCTACCCGGGTACCTCTGTGTACTCGGGGTCTTCCTCCATCTGTAATAAGCTCGGCGTCGCTATATGATTGAAATACTATCGCAGCGACGGTAAAACCCCAATACAACAATACAACATTTACGAGCTTGTATGTATGCATGTTTGTTGTGTGAAAGGGAAAACTCTCGCTTATTACTTTATTGTCCTGCCTTTTTATGACATTTCGTTTGATATTTAACCCTTTCCCTCATAGAGGATACCATGAAAAGACCTATGCGAACAGCATAAAACCAGATCAGCCTGCGAGTAACTCGCAGGCTGATCAGGTTTTATGCTTTCGCTGCTCCTCGGTGATCTGGTAATGAGGATTTTACAATTAAATTTGGTAAGGTTTGAGTTTGGCTTTCTGCAGATCAGGCTTTATGTGGTACCTATTGAGTGCGTCAAAATGAGTCTATTTGAGGGAAAGGGTTAATATCATTTGAGATGATAATTTGTCTTGAAATTTGACCAATCATTCATACATTTTTATAACGTAGACTACAGTCTGTGCCATCACTAATTAGTACATATTGTATATGATTGTCACTCGATAGTTTACGGACCAAACCTGTTAAATATCGCCATGAGGAAAAACCAATTTGGTCACTTTGGCGCCGTGGAGAGAAATATCATCACTACATCAGACAGAATAGACACATCAATTTATACAAATGGCAATCTTCTCTGGATAGAATCGATTACAGTTTATAACCCTAACAGATTGGTTGTCTCGTGTTAGATTTACATAAGTACAATGTAATCATCTAGCCCCTTATGGACGAAACACGTTGCGTGTTCGGGCAGCCATAGTAGAAAATTAAATGTAGCGTGCTCGAGCAAAAGCAAATCACAAAAAATGATTGGAGTGTTTTAGTGTGCGTGAATGCCTAATGCATGAACCGAGAAGTCCCTCGACTAATCAATCATTGATACTAAGTCTTTCATCAGTTTATCCATCGATGAACCGTTTCCAACAAGTAATTGTAAGAAAAATCCCAGAATTCTCGTGTAGCTTTCATCTCATTTATGAAGCAAAATACCGCAATTCTAAATGTCAAGTATAAGGTATTAATCGATAAGTTCAGCAACGTGTCCGTATACAAGAAGAAATTGCGAGATATTGCCTGAGGAAAGCTCGCATGTATAATAATTTTAAGATCAAATATCGTAAACATATATGTAAGATACAAGAAACTTCATTTATAGCCGCTTTTGTACAAAGCAAACATTAACTTAAAGCTATTTTCCAACACAAAGAAACAATAAACAAAATATGAAACAAAAAAAATCAGCCTGTTAAATGAAAGCAAATGAAGTAAACAATATAAAAATACACAAAAATGCTGGCAGGTGCGGATGTATAAACATTTATATAAAACATGACATTATTATAGATTAGGTACATGGTCAGCAACAAAGAACTATACGCTATAAAAGAAGATAACACAAAGCAGTTTTTAGTACATGTAGTATAAAGAAAGAAAGCACATTGAGCATTAATTTTACAGGATGGGCCAGTACAGGTGCGGATCAACCTGCGGAATTCCTTAGAATTTTCACTTTGGCTTATTTCATTGGGTAGACTGCCTATAACCTGAGGATTTTTTTACCATAGCGGATTGTCTTAACTGTTGGTTACCTTGGCGACGTAGAGGGCGCACGCGCACACACACATCATATTTCTCTGATTGATGGTCAAAAGACGTAAAGCACAAAATAAAGATAAAGCAACATAAAGTATATCACTATAGGATAACAATGGGACAGTTTTAAAAGTAAATCCTGAAATGATGAAGTATATCTGCCTATACCATAGCACTAAGGTAGTCTTGATAA
>CM037777.1:10261054-10311054 GCA_021229015.1 Solen grandis | reverse complement strand
TTCTAATGAATGCAAACCCTCATCTATATAAAAAAAAAAATATTAAGTATATTCAAGCCAAACAAAAGCAATAAAGCCATTGGCTAGTATGGAATTTCTTAAATTTATTTATCTGAGGTGTTATGAAGTAGTTCTCCTAACCAGACTGGGCATATATTATGTATATTGTCTGTTTCTTATTGTACCCAAGCAAACTTCATGTGTATTACATGTATAAGAGCATGTTGATAACACATATTTATTTAGATCCATTATTCATACCTATGATTAGTTCTAGTTGCTAAATATTGAACATATTTCTGCAGACTAAGGGTAACAATTGACCTTTCTGCCATCGACACGTAGCCACGCCCCCTTTAGCAACGCATCCGAGATGTAACTACGGTAGACAACTTGTTTCCAATATGGCGTCGCCAAACATTACACGGCGCGTAGATTTGGATTCGATTCCTTCCGATTTTTCGGTATTGTACCATCCAGACAAGAATATCTCGATAAAAGCAAAGCAGCAAGGATTCAGGTTTTTCAGTGAGGGTTATTTCACTGCGGTGCAGTTGTATTTAATTGACGAAAATACGATTAGTGTGCAAGGGAAATGTCATCGAAGTCAACGCAAACACGAGAAACCCCATCGGGTTAACTTCGATATTCAGGGCAGAGAGATTTATCATGCATATTGCACGTGTCAAGCTGGGTAAGTAATCCGTTAAAATATAAATGAAGAAATGAAAATGATTAAGTTATTGATTTAAATGCAAAATATGCAACTTGACCTTATTTATTTTTAAATAGTTCAGTGAATGTTGCGGAGCATGTAGAATAGGGATGATTTTCTCTAAACATTGCACGGCACATATATACGGTTATAAATGGAAATCGCTCACCTATTCACCATTTATTTTTTTCTAACCCAAATCCTGTTTATGTTAAAAAAATACATATAATTGCTGAGTATTGCAAGTATGAGTGTTGTTTTTTTCTGATGGATTCTCATTATTTGCAGGACATATATCCCAAAAATGAAAATATTAAAAAAAGAAGAAAAAAAAACTTGTTGTGATACAGATGATTAACACTTGGGAAAGAATCTGTTTATGTAGTTGGATCGTTCATTTAGTATAGTTCTAACATGTCCTGTAAGTGCATGTAAGGTGAAGCATATTGTTTCTCATCTGGGACATGAATTCATTCACTGGTATATGAATATGTAAATACCCAGTTGATTGTTATTTATAATGTATGATTATGTTTGATGTTCAATCTCTTTCTCTCTCTCCTACAGACTTTATACTTGAAAGTAAGTAATACATGTGTGTGTGTGTGTGTGTGTGTGATAACTTGAAAATGTATTGAATTTAACCAAATTTTATTTTTTTGTTATAAATATTGTTTTTTTACAGTATGAGTGGTTCATGCTCCCATGTGATCGGTCTGATCACTGCCATAAATCAGTGGCAACTAATGGGATTCACTAGCATCCCAGAGGAGGTTGCCTGTACATCACTGCCCCAGTCATGGGGTGCCCCAAGAGGTGACAGGATTGATCCTCAACCAGTGACAGATCTGCAGTTTGTCAGCCCTAAAGTTGAAAGGAAACGGGTCCCAGTACAGAACAAAATCATTGACTGCAGGTAATAAATGATTTGGTGTTGATCTTTATGAATGATTAATTAAAAAGAACAAATTCATGAACTGTTCATCTATGTTTTAATTTTTAACATAAACATGTCAACAATGGACTTCTCATAGGAACAAAAATATCAATATGTGCATTGAACATGAATGCCCCAAAGGTTGTTACTTAATTCATGCATTTCATATGAAGCATAAGACTACTGTGACATACATTTCAAACACAGGCCTGGATTCATAATCACTGTGAAAATTACACATGTGAATTTTACCTTTTGTATTGCAAATATGTTCAGATCATAAATTGTCAAAATGTCAGTATCATATATTGCACATTAATTTAATGAGTCAAAAATTCTTGTCAATTGCATATCAAATTTTAAATATTAACAAGATCATCAACTTCATCGGAATGTGAAATACACCTATAATGTTTCAGGAGTAAAGTGTAATTCCTGTTGAAATAATGCATAACACAAAGTTTCAGACAAACAGTCAGACAAAAAGACAATTACAAACCTATATATCCCACATGAATGTGGCATTAATACATGTATAGGGAATGTTATGTTGCAGTAGCTTTTTGTTGCTTTGTTTTTTGCAACCAGCAGCATGGGAAAAATGGTATCTCACTTGTCCTTCAATCTTGTGAGATGTCATTTTTTCTTTAGCTGTGAGTAGCAAAATACAAAGCCACAAAAAAGGTGCTGCAATATAGTTTTCCTTTTATGTTATACCTAATAAATAATCAATACACAGGAAGTCAATTTACATAAGTTTTCATGAGTTTTCCGAAGTGATGTCACCCTACCACCGTATTTGTCATTGACATGATACGGATTTTTATCAGTTGAAATGTATTTGACAAGGAACATTAAAATGTATATGGGCTAATAAAGATAAATATTTTGTTGATGAAATGTTCAACAAATTGACAAAGAAATGCCCGATTCAAATGCCAGTATAAAAGCATATCTGCTTGATGTTATTTAAGATATCATTTGCACAAATTTCGATTAATGTGCTGAGAAATATTTTTTCTATCATTGTGTTTTTCAAATACTGCATGGTTTATTTCTTTATATTTCATTAGATGAAATTGTTGTTGTTTTTTTAAAGTTACATGGGCTTATTGAATATTAACCTTAATAAGGACTTAAGAAAATGTTGTTTGCACATATATCATTACCCATTTTGAATTGTGAGTAATCAAGACTAGATATCACTCATACAAAAGTATACATTTTCACTTTATACATTTTAGAAAAATCAGGGTTAAAGAGGAGGATTTGACATTCCTAAAATCTTTGCATGGGTGTGGAATTAGCTATCTGACATCCATTCAGCCACACACAGTCAGCACCAATCTTGGAGATGTTCCAGTTGGAAGTGGACTAGCAGCACAGGTATGATTATGACTCTTTTATACATAATGGCATGAAATTGGTTAAGAAAGAGCACACATACCAAATTTGATTAACACTTGACATGTGAACAACTGGAAATTTATTTGATATGATTTTAAATGACTTGATTCTTCGAATTGCACGTTCAACATGAACACGGTGTTTTGCAATCTTTCGTGTCAAAAGTACATCTTTTTCACTCATTTGTGATCCACTACATGCAAAAGGTGGAATGTTCAACATTAGCCCAATGTCTTTCACAGCTGATTCAATATTGAATCCTTTATCAGCCATCAGGCCATCTCCAACTTGAAGATAGCCAATCTTAATGAGTTGAATAAGTAACTCCTCAAGACCACACTGCTTAAACAGTTCCTTATCTGAGATTGACCCACTGAATAACATTGAGGAAAATATTACAGACCCTCTTGGGTCAACAACAACTAAACCCTTTAATGTATTGCTTGATTTGTAATCACTGTAAGTCTGTGATTGTACTTTCAAGGAAGAGGGTTTTTGTATCTTGATTTCAGTACAGTCCAAAATTCCAAAAGTAGTGGAAAAGCTATCCTTATAATCAGCTGGCATGTGTTCCCTTATGACATCTCGATGTGGCCATATTGGCACCTCACCAAACCTTAAGAACATATAATTTACCCAGGAGTTGAAAATCACACCTGCAGTATGTTTGGAAACACTGAAACGATAACCTAGGTCCACAAGATCAAAGTCATTTCTGAGTTTACACAGAGTCAACAACAGTTGATTCTTAAGGGACATATATTCAATCTGTTTCAATTTTCCCTTTCCTACATATGAAAGTGGGAGAACTTTTTCGTTTGGCACAAGGAAACGGTATATTGCCAGGAATGAATCTTTGGAAAAACTTGTGTAATATTTGATTATGTCTTCATTTGACATTATATTATCAATAGAAAAGGATGGCACGTTAGATTTTAAGGTCTCTTTGTTCATATGTGATGCTTGTCGTGTCCTGTCTATCGACTCAAGAGTAGATTTGGCCAGATCTTGCCGTAGGGAGTTATTTTCAGCAACCAAGCACAGTACATCTATTGGGTCAATCCCTGTAACCAAATTATAAATATTTATTATAATAATTTAAAAAAAATTAACCTGTCTTAAGTGGTTAGTATGGGGAACAAGAGAAAGTGATTTGCTTAACAAAGGTGGTTACTAAATAAAGGTTAAACATATAATAAAATGCTTGTTTGGTAATATTGAAACTGACTGCTAAATACAGGTTGACCGCTTAATACAGGTAGCCACTAATACAGTTTCAACTATATTTTATATTTACAGGCTCAGTTTTACAAGGAAGAAGTGCTGCAGCCAGTGACAACACAGTGTGGTGACATTAAGTTTCCTAAAGTGGCTGTGATAAGTGCAGATGGAATAGAACAGAATGAAACAGTTACAATGGAAGAATGTCACAGGTTGGAAGAGGAAACACGTGACCAAGCACTTTGTTCCAAATGGTTTGAAGCTAGGAAAGGTCGCCTTACTGCATCACAGTTTGGGCTGATTTGTAAAAGGAAAAAGGTCACAGATAAATTTGTAAATATGGTAATGGACACAAAATCTTTCACTTCAAGGCCAACAACATATGGGAAAGTGAATGAAAATAAAGCCCTGACAACTTATGTTAAAAAGACAGGCCATCATATACACAAGTGTGGGTTAATTGTAAACCCCAAATTTCCATTTTTAGGTGCATCTCCAGATGCTAAAGTGTGTGTTGGTGGGGGTAAGTGTGGCCTTGTAGAGGTTAAATGCCCTTTCAGTGCTAGGGAGTGTACAATTAAGGAAGCATGTGACATTAAAGATTTTTGTCTTCAGCTTGACAACAACTCTGGACATATTACATTGAAGAAAATGCACAATTATTATTATCAAATTCAGGGCCAATTAATGATAAGTGGAGCAGAATTCTGTGATCTTGTTGTTTACACAAAGAAGGATATTTTCTTTGAAACAATATTCATTGACAAAATTTGGTGTGAAGATCTCTTGAAGTCATTGGCAAGATTTTATTATTCTTATTGTAATTAAGTAAGTTATGGTATCAACTGAAGTTAATGGGCTATTTGCAAGTGCTAAACCTTTAAGTACCTGTATTTTGAAGTACTGACAGTCAGTAACTACAATTGCATGTAGAACCATCAACCTACCAAAGTCAGCTTAAAGGCTTCCTCACATAAAAAGCACAATTGACAGTATTGGGCTTTAACCCTCTGTAGTGTGGGTATTAGTTATAGTTTAATCTTAATAAAATTTCTTCCTTCAAATTGTTTTTGAATTTTCAATTACTTACATGAACTTTCAGTTTGTGTAGCTACTGTGTGGTCTTGACATAGCATTGAAAGTGGCTCATTTTCCTTGTCATACCCAACAGCAGCATGGAAATTGTCAGTCTCTGACAGTATCCTGTAACAAAAAGGGAAAAATAGGTTTCAAAGTTAAAACTTTACTCAAAATCAACTTCATTCATGGAGTTTATGAAATTCTTAGAAGTTTCCATTCTAAGTAATAAAAAAAACCCCCAACATATTCATTGTGCCAAATGCTATAGGAAAATTTTAAGAATTGGAAAGAATGTTTTTTGGGAGTACTATATTGCAAAATAATGCATGATGCTATGTAAGTTATCAATCAGAGTCACTAGAGTGTTAATATTTATTTGAATGTTAATCACAGACCTTGTTGGTGTTTGAAAACATAATTTTCGTCTCCTTGATGGGGAAGCTCTGTGGGCCTTGGGTTTTGGTGTGTAGGGGTCAGCTGGAAGAGGATCGGGGAATTCTTTGGTTGGCCAGCTACAGTTGACAAAATGCTGAAATGTAGTGAAGTAATTTATTGGTATTGTCAACATTCAATTGAGACTGTAACTGATTAATTCACTTGAATTGTCATTCATTCTTCAGTAAAACTCACTAACATGTGGTTGTCATGATTTCTTAATTAAATGTGTCACAAAGTCAGGGAAATAGTGGAAAAAATAAACATTGTGTCATATATTTTAGAAGAAAAAAATATGCTATAACATATAGTATATCAGAACAATTATTTCTTTGTTTTATGGATTATTTGTATTATATACATGTACCTCATATTATGTGTGTTCTTTCATGTACAGCATAAAAGCAGTTGATGAACAGAAAACTTCTGTCCAATGACTTAATATTACAGGTGTTGCACTGATTGAACTTGTTTATTTTTCTTAACCACCCAACATTTGATTTTTTTTTTATAGATTTCTTTACTACCTGTGGCTTTTTATTAAGAAATGTAGCGTAATTAATAAAAAAGGGAAAGTATTATTTATAAGACAATAATAATGTTTTAAAGCAACAATGAAATTATCTAATAATATGCGGTGCATTTCAATTAAAGTGTAGATAACAAGGATAACACAAATTTCATTAAAATTCCATGAATCATTTCTTTTAAAGAAATAAAAAAAAATAATATTTTATTGGGAAAATAGTCATTGGGGGGATGTCAGTTAGTGGCTAAAGAAAAAAACCCGTAAAAGGTAATAAATTAACCAGAATATAATCAATGATCTCATAAAATAATCCAGTCTAAATATAATGATGTAACAAATCCTAAAATTAACCAACCGATAATAAGACTATTAAAAAGTTTTTTTTCATAGACTTCCTGGCAAGATTTTGAAATGGAGATATGAACATATTTAGCGAAAATATTACACAAATGAAATAAAGTATAAGTCGAAAAAATACACTGATACACCGTCTATATAAATATCTTTAGGCCGAATTATGAAGGTGGCGAATCGATATCGGGAATATTTGCACTCTATCAAAAATACGAGAGAAAGAGAAATAGCACCTTAAATAGAGATATTAATCATCGCATCCACTTACCTTGGTACAGACATACCGATTTTTTTTAATTTTCTCTACATTAAGCTGCCAATGTGGTCTTCCGCACAACTTGATCCAACGCAGACACTTACTGTATTGTGTCTTTGGCTTCGGGAATGGTACAAATTTTACACCTCCTTTTAAACGTTCCGGATATCTACTGTCACTATCACATACACCAAAGCTACATCTCTTCACCATTCCGTAAACAACGACATATTTCTCATATTAAAGTAGACATAAAGTAAAAAGAGTCGTGTCGTATTGATTTTTTTTCGGCTGCAGAAGTTGTCTAACAAAATGGCGGATGTTTATCGGTATCGAAGGTGTGACGTAATGCCGTTATCTGATTGGCTATACGGAACTGTCAATCAAATTCGGCAGAAAGGTCAATTGCTCTGGTATAACTGAGGTGCACCTGAACAAACTGCATGTGTGTCCTACATTTTTTTTTGTTTTTTTCCTAAAATTTTTTTTTTTTAAAACCTTTGTTCTTTTTTTTTTTTTTTTTTTTTTTTTTTGTGAACGGCATATCAACAAGATAGGAAACAGTCACAGTTCTGATTTTTTTACCAGTTTTGTCCTAGGATCTGAATTTGATCCTAACGTCGAGAAAATTTTCATTTTTGTCTTAATTTTGCCGCTAGGGGGCGTTTTGTAAAAGTGACTAAGGGCTAATAACTCTGTTATTTGAAGTCCGATTGAAATGCGGTTTTTTGCATTGCTTTACTTGTCAGTTACTTAATAAAATATGATAGTTTTCAAAAAGTTGCATATATATAACTTTCGTGCTACAGGAGGTTGAATGTTCGAATCTCGAAAAAACTGTGAAATGAGGGTAGGTCTGCGAAAAATTTATCCACGTCTTTCAGAAATGAGATAGGAGATTTTTGTTTGTTGCATATGATTCGCAAGACATATACGCACAAAATATATAGTGTGGCGATTTTGAGAAATGCATGGTTTGTCCACAGTATGCGGTCAAACTTTACCAATATTTTCGAAAAGTCAACATTTTCAAAGCATGACTTTTAATGTTATTTGCAGCTCCTGACTTTAGTTTTTATTCAATCTTCATCATTTTTTCACTGTTAATGCAGTTTTATAAAATAAATATAATCATGGAAAAAAAATCAGCCATAATATGCAACGGTCAAGGTCATATACCAATTATTATTATTTTTATCGGCATAAAATACCTCAAAATCTAAAAATATTTTATAGAATGTATATGAACAAAAGTTTTAGTCTGTGAAGAGATCTTTTCATTGGTGTTTAGATTTTGAAGATCGGACTTCATTTGATCAAATGACCACAGTCCAAAGTTTGATAATATCAAACAATTGTATATCCATACGTTTCCTCTTTTTCGCTGCTCCTGACTTTATTTTTTGTTCAATCTTCATCATTATTTCACTGTTTATGCATTTCTATAAAACAAATAAATTCATAGAAAAAAATCAAGCATAATATGCAAAGGTCAAGGTCATATACCAATTATTATTATTTTTATCGGCATAAAATAGCTCCAAATCTAAAAATATTTTATAGAAAGTATATGAACAAAAGTTTTAGTTCTTTAAGAGCTCTTTCCAGTGATGTTTAGTTTTTGAAGATAGGACTTGATTTGGTCATATTACGGCAGTCCAAAGTTTGATCCTTTTTGGAATAATTGTAAATCAGTTTTTATGCTTCAAATTGTGATATATAAGAAATAGAATGTTCGACTAGTGCAACTTGCGTACTTGATTGAACTATTTGCTGCATTGCTAGGTACCTAATGGAAAAATTGTAATCAATTTTGTTTCTCATTTTGCCGCTAGGGGGCGCTTAGCTTGAAAGCACTCTTCTACTTATAACTCAAAAAGTTAAAGCCTGATCCAAATGCGGTTTATTGCATTATGTTTCTTGTTGATAGCCTAATAAAATATGATAGTTTCTAGGTATGAGTGGCTGAAACTTTTTGCGCTAGCAACGGAAGGTTGAAAGTTCGAACCTCGCAAAAAACTGTGCAGATGAGGGTATGTGTACGAAAAACCTATCCGTTTTTGTTAGACATCAGATAGAAGAATTCTGTTTGCTGCAAATGATTTGCAAGACATATACGCACAAAATATATGGGGTAGCGAATTTAATAAATGCATGGTTTGTCCTCTAGAAACGGTCAAACTTCACTAAATTTTAGGAAAAATTAAAATTTCGAAAACATGATTTTTGTCGCTCCTGACTTTATTTTTTGTTCATTCTTCATGATATTTTCACAAGTTATGTATTGTTATGTTTTAAAGGGCCTCACAATTAAAAAGTTAAAATGAAATTTCAAAGGTCAAGGTCATATTACGATAATTGTGTTTTTATTCGGCTCCGAATAGCTCCAAAACAAAAAATATTTTATTGAAAGTATATAAACAAAAGTTTTAGTTCTTGAATAGCCCTTTCCAGTGATGTTTAGGTTTTGAAGATCGGACTTGATTTGGTCATATTACGGCAGTCCAAAGTTTGATCCTTTTTTGGAATAATTGTAAATCAGTTTTTATGCTTCAAATTGTGATATATAAGGAATAGAATGTTCGACTAGTGCGACTTGTATGCTTCATTGAACCATTTGCTGCATTTCTAGGTACCTAATAGTAAAATTTTACTCAATTTTGTTTCTCATTTTGCTGCTAGGGGGCGCTTGGCTTGAAATCACCCTTTATTACTAAAATGATTAAAGTCTGATTTTTATGCAATTTTTTGCATTCTGTTCCTTGGTGACATCAATTTGAAACAACACTAAAATATTTATGCGATATTTCATGAAAATGATAGTAATTCAATGCAACATTAGTTCGTTATAATGTTAAGTGGCATATCGCATTGTCGCGTGTCATTTTATACTGTTGTGTGTCGTTTGCAATTGTTGTTTATCGAGTACAATTGTCGTATGTCATCCTCATAAAGCAACACACACATATAATGTTGCAGTACCCGAAGTCTGTAAAAAAAGTTTTCAAGTTTGCGACTACATTACAGACAGGTAATACTTAGAAGTATTCTTCTTGGTAAAAAGTCTGCTTAAACATTGCGACAAAAATGTTTGAAAGATCACTGTATTCAACAGTATTCAAAAAGCCATTGAACGAAGAAATATGTTTTTCGAAACATGTGACTCGTGAACTGAATGGAATTGCTTTTGCGAAAACCGATGATATCGCATTAGCGATTCTAGTTTTTTATTATTTTTCTAACCTTTTTTTGTGAACGGCATATCACCATGATAGAAAAAAGTCACATGTATGAAAATTTTATCAGTTATTACCACGTATTTGAAAATGATCCTAACGTTGAGAAAATTTTCATTTATGTCTTACTTTTCCCGCCAGCGGGCGTTTTGCATGAAATTTATTAATGGCTAATAACTCACTTATTTGAGGTCCGATTCAAATGCGGTTTTTTGCATTCTGTTCCTTGTTGATAGCCAAATAAAATATGATAGGTTTCGAGGGTACGTGTCGCTGAAAGTATTTGACCTACAGAAGGTTGAAAGTTCGAACCTCTCAAAAAACTGTGCAAATGAGGGTAGGTCTACGAAAAACCTATCCATTTTTTTAGAGATCAGATAGAAGAATTCTGTTTGCTCAAATGATTTGAAGGGGGAATTTAAGAAATGTATGGTTTGTCCTCTGGAAACGGTCAAACTTCACTAAATTTTAGGAAAAGTTAAAGTTTCAAAAACATGTTTTTTATCGCTTCTGACTTTATTTTTAGTTCATTCTTCATGATATTTTCACAAGTTATGTATTGTTATGTCTGAAAGGGGATCACAATTAAAAAGTTAAAAAATAAATGAAAAGGTCAAGGTCATATTACGATTATTGTGTTTTTATTCGGCCCCAAGTAGCTCAAAAACTAAAAATAATTCATTGAGAGTATATGTACAAAAGTTTTAGATCTTGAAGAGCCCTTTTCATTAATGTTTAGTTTTTGAAGATCGGACTTGATTTGGTCATATTACGGCAGTCCAAAGTTTGATCCTTTTTTGGAATAATTGTTATACCATTTTATGCTTAAAATTGTGATATATAAGAAATAGAAAGTTCGACTAGTGCGACTTGTATACTTTATTGAACTGTTTGCTGCATTGCTAGGTACCTAATGGAAAAATTTTTAATCAATTTTGTTTCTCATTTTGCCGCTAGGGTGCGCTTTGCTTGAAATCACTCTTTTGCTTATAACTCAAAAAGTTGAAGCCTGATTCAAATGCGGTTTGTTGCATTATGTTCATTGTTGATAGCCTAATAAAATAGGATAAATTCAAGGTATGAGTGACTGAAAAGTTTGAGTTAGTAACGGAAGGTTGAGAGTTCGAACCTCGCAAAAAACTGTGCAGATGAGGGTAGGTCTACGAAAAACCTATCCATTTTTGTTAGACATCAGATAGAAGAATTCTGTTTGCTGCAAATTATTTACAAGACATATATGCAAAAAATATATGAGGTGGCGAAATTAATAAATGCATGGTTTGTCCTCTAGAAACGGTCAAACTTCACTAAATTTTAGGAAAAATTAAAATTTCATAAACATGTTTTTTGTCGCTCCTGACTTTATTTTTAGTTCATTCTTCATGATATTTTCACAAGTTATGTATTGTTATGTTTGAAAGGGCCTCACAATTAAAAAGTTTAAAAATGAATGAAAAGGTCAAGGTCATATTACGATTATTGTGTTTATATTCGGCCCCAAATAGCTCCAAAACTAAAAATATTTCAATGAGAGTATATGTACAAAAATTTTAGTTCTTCAAGAGCTCTTTCCATTGAGGTTTAGTTTTTGAAGATCGGACTTGATTTGGTCATTTTACGGCAGTCCAAACTTTGATCCTTTTTTGGAATAGTTGTAAATCAGTTTTTATGCTTCAAATTGTGATATATAAGAAATAGAATGTTCGACTAGTGCGACTTGTATACTTGATTGAACTATTTGCTGCATTGCTAGGTACCTAATGGAAAAATTGTAATCTTTTTTTTTTTCTTCTCATTTTGCCGCTAGGGGGCGCTTAGCTTGGAAGCACTCTTCTACTTATAACTCAAAAAGTTGAAGTCTGATCCAAATGCGGTTTGTTGCATTGTGTTCCTTGTTAATAGCCTAAAAAAAAAATGATAGTTTCAAGGTATGAGTGGTTGAAAAATTTTGAGCAAGTAACGGAAGGTTGAAAGTTCGAACCTCGCAAAAAAAAAAAAAAAAAATGTGCAGATTAGGGTAGGTCTACGAAAAACCTATCCATTTTTGTTAGACATCAAATAAAAGAATTCTGTTTACTGCAAATGATTTGAAAGACATATACGCACAAACTATATGGGGTGGCAAATTTAAGAAATGCATGGTTTGTCCTCTAGAAACGGTCAAACTTCACTAAATTTAAGGAAAAATTAAATTTTCAAAAACATATTTTTTGTCGCTCCTGACTTAATTTTTAGTTCATTCTTCATGATATTTTCACATTTTATGTATTGTTATGTTTGAAAGGGCCTCACCATTAAAAGGTTAAAAAATAAATGAAAAGGTCAAGGTCATATTACGATTATTGTGTTTTTATTCGGCCCCAAAGAGCTCCAAAACTACAAATATTTCATTGAAAGTATATGAACAAAAGTTTTAGTTCTTCAAGAGCTCTTTCCAGTGATGTTAAGTTTTTGAAGATCGGGGTTGAATTGGTTGAGTTATGGCAGAAAAGAGTGAAAAGTGAATTGATGTAAACTGCAAGGAATTTTTAATTTTGAGTCAAAAATTATGATTTTTCAGGATTAAGACACTGAAAAAATGTTTGGTCACGTGATTATGACGTCATGCATATTTAAGCAAGAATTATTAAAAAAATCATATAAAATCGGCAAGTTGGCGTATGAAGTTGAAATTTGCAGGATTACCGTAGCCTACGGTGTGCAAAAAGTCCTGAAAATTTCAGATGATTCCTTCAACAAACATGGCAGATATTCATGTTTTTCGGATAAGGGCTTGTACACGAAAATCTAGCAAGTTGAAGTAAGAAAAGAAGGCGGTTATTGGGTTGGTTACCCTCTATCCGGACGTTCCTACGCAGGAAATAGTGCCCGTGTTGAAAGGTGAATTGCGATGCGTATTTGAGAGAATGAGGTGCATTTTAGGATGCAATTGTGTACACCAGGACCGATAAGCATATTGCCTTTGTCATTACGGCTTTCTCCAAACTTTTATTATTAGGTTTTCGCACCTCGCAGTGCGAAAACCTTTTTCTTTTTTTTTTTTTTTTTTTTGGTTTTCGCACCTCGCAGTGCGAAAACCTATTGTTCTTCTTCTGTTTTATTTTTTTTTTTAGGTTTTCGCACCTCGCAGTGCGAAAACCTATTGTTCTTCTTCTGTTTTATTTTTTTTATTATTATTTTTCTAACCTTTTTTTGTGAACGGCATATCACCATGATAGAAAAAAGTCACATTTCTGATTTTTTTACCAGTTTTGTCCTATAATTTGACTTTGATCCTAACGTTGAAAAAATGTTCATTTTTGTCTTAGTTTTGCCGCTAGGTGGCGTTTTGTAAAAATGACTAAGGGCTAATAACTCTGTTATTTGAGGTCCGATTCAAATGCGGTTTTTTGCATTGTGTTCCTTGTCAGAAACTTAATAAAATATGATACGTTTCAATTATTTGCGTATATAAAACTTTCGTGCTACAGGAGGTTGAAAGTTCGAATCTCGAAAAAACGATGATATAAAGGTAGGTCTACGAAAAAAGTCCCCATTTTTTTTAGAGATGAGATAGGAGAATTTTGTTTGTTGCATGTGATTCGCAAGACATATACGCACAAAATATATGGTGTGGCGATTTTGAGAAATGCATGGTTTGTCCACAGTACGCGGTCAAACATAACCAATATTTTCGAAAAATCAACATTTTAAAAGCATGACTTTTAAGGTTATTTGCAGCTCCTGACTTGATTTTTTGTTCAATCTTCATCATTTTTTCACTGTTAATGCATTTTTATAAAACAAATAAAATCATAGGAAAAAAATCACCCATAATATACAAAGGTCAAGGTCATATACCAATTATTATTATTTATATCGGCATAAAATAGCTCAAAATCTAAAAATATTTTATAGAAAGTATATGAACAAAAGTTTTAGTTTGTGAGGAGATCTTTCCATTGGTGTTTAGTTTTTGAAGATCGGACTTCATTTGATCAAATTACCACAGTCCAAAATTTGATCCTCTTATCAAACAATTGTATATCCATATGTTTCCTCTTTTTTGCTGCTCCTGACTTTATTTTTTGTTCAATCTTCATTATTATTTCACTGTTTATGCATTTTTATAAAACGAATAAATTCATTGAAAAAAATCAAGCATAATATGCAAAGGTCAAGGTCATATACTAATTATTATTATTTTTATCGGCATAAAATATCTCCAAATCTAAAAATATTTTATAGAAAGTATATGAACAAAAGTTTTAGTCTGTGAAAAGATCTTTCCATTAATGTTTAGTTTTTGAAGATCGGACTTCATTTGATCAAATGACCACAGTCCAAAGTTTGATCCTCTTATCAAACAATTGTATATCCATATGTTTCCCCTTTTTTGCTGCTCCTGACTTTATTTTTTGTTCAATCTTCATCATTATTGCACTGTTTATGCATTTTTATAAAACAAATAAAATCATAGAAAAAAAATAAAGTATAATATGCAAAGGTCAAGGTCATATACCAATTATTATTATTTTTTTGGCATAAAATAGCTCCAAATCTAAAAATATTTTTTAAAAAGTATATGAACAAAAGTTTTAGTCTGTGAACAGATCTTTCCATTGGTGTTTAGTTTTTGAAGATCGGACTTGATTTGGTCATTTTACGGCAGTCCAAGTTTTGATCCTCTTTAGAACAATTGTAAATCAGTTTTTATGCTTCAAATTGTGATATATAAGGAATAGAATGTTTGACTAGTGCGACTTGTATACTTGATTGAACCATTTGCTGCATTGCTAGGTACCTAATAGTAAAATTTTAATCAGTTTTGGTTTCTCATTTTGCCGCTTGGGGGCGATTAGCTTGAAATCACTATTAATAATTTTAAAAAAAATGAAGTCTGATTTTTATGCGATTTTTTTTGCATTCTGTTCTTCGGTGACATCAATTTGAAATGACACAAAAAGATAATGCGATATTTCATAAACATGATAGTAATTCAATGCAACAGTTGTTCGTAATAGTGTTGACTGGCATATTGCATTGTCGTGTGTCATTTTATACTGTTGTTTGTCGTTTGCAATTGTTATTTATCGAATACAATTGTCATTTGTCTCCATCATAAAGTTAAACACACATATAATATTGCAGTACCCGAAGTCCGTAAAAAATGTTTTCAAGTTTACGACTACATAACAGACAGGTAATACTCAAAAGTATTCTTCTTGGTAAAAAGTCTGATTATACATTGCGACAAAAATGTTTGAATGATCACTGTTAACAGTATTCAACAAGCCATTGAACGAAGAAATATTTTTCGAATCATGCACTTGAACTGAATGGAATTGCTTTCATGAAAACTGATGATATCGCGATTTCATAACTGACAGGTAATACTCAACAATACTCTCTTGGGTAAAAAGTCTGCTTAAACATTGCGACAGAAACGTTTCAAAGATCACTGTTAACAGTATCAACAAGCCATTGAACGAAGAAATATTTTTCGAATCATGCGACTCGTGAACTGAATGGAATTGCTTTCATGAAAACCGATGATATCGCGACTACATAACTGATAGGTAATACTCAAAAATCTTCTTTTGGGTAAAAAGTCTTCTTAAACATTGCGACAAAAGTGTTTGAAAGATCGCTGTTAACATTATAAACAAGCCATTGAACGAAGAAATATTTTTCGAATCTTGCGACTCGTGAACTGAATGGAATTGCTTTTGCGAAAACCGATGATATCGCGATTGCGATTCTAGTTTTTTAGGTTTTCGCATCGCTTGCGAAAACCTATTGTTCTTCTTCTGTTTTATTAGGTTTTCGCATCGCTTGCGAAAACCTATTGTTCTTCTTCTGTTTTATTTTTATTAGGTTTTCGCATCGCTTGCGAAAACCTATTGTTCTTCTTCTGTTTTATTTTTTTTTTTTTTTTTTTTTTTTTTATTATTATTTTTCCGTCTCTTTTTTGTGAACGGCATATCAACAAGATAGGAAACAGTCACAGTTCTGATTTTTTTACCAGTTTTGTCCTAGGATCTGAATTTGATCCTAACGTCGAGAAAATTTTCATTTTTGTCTTAATTTTGCCGCTAGGGGGCGTTTTGTAAAAGTGACTAAGGGCTAATAACTCTGTTATTTGAAGTCCGATTGAAATGCGGTTTTTTGCATTGCGTTCCTTGTCAGTTACTTAATAAAATATGATAGTTTTCAAAAAGTTGCGTATATATAACTTTCGTGCTACAGGAGGTTGAATGTTCGAATCTCGAAAAAACTGTGAAATGAGGGTAGGTCTGCGAAAAATTTATCCACGTCTTTCAGGAATGAGATAGGAGAATTTTGTTTGTTGCATATGATTCGCAAGACATATACGCACAAAATATATGGTGTGGCGATTTTGAGAAATGCATGGTTTGTCCACAGTACGCGGTCAAACATAACCAATATTTTCGAAAAATCAACATTTTAAAAGCATGACTTTTAAGGTTATTTGCAGCTCCTGACTTTATTTTTTATTCAATCTTCATCATTTTTTCACTGTTAATGCAGTTTTATAAAAAAAATAAAAGCATAGAAAAAAAATTATCCATAATATGCAAAGGTCAAGGTCATATACCAATTAGTATTATTTATATCGGCATAAAATAGCTCCAAATCTAAAAATATTTTATAGAAAGTATATGAACAAAAGTTTTAGGCTGTGAAGAGATCTTTCCATTGGTGTTTAGTTTTTGAAGATCGGACTTCATTTGATCAAATGACCACAGTCCAAAGTTTGATCCTCTTATCAAACAATTGTATATCCATATGTTTCCTCTTTTTTGCTGCTCCTGACTTTATTTTTTGTTCAATCTTCATCATTATTTCACTGTTTATGCATTTTTATAAAACAAATAAAATCATAGAAAAAAAATCAAGCATAATATGCAAAGGTCAAGGTCATATACCAATTAGTATTATTTATATCGGCATAAAATAGCTCCAAATCTAAAAATTTTTATAGAAAGTATATGAACAAAAGTTTTAGTCTGTGAAGAGTTCTTTCCATTGGTGTTTAGTTTTTGAAGATCGGACTTCATTTGATCAAATGACCACAGTCCAAAATTTGATCCTCTTATCAAACAATTGAATATCCATATGTTTCCTCTTTTTTGCTTCTCCTGACTTTATTTTTTGTTCAATCTTCATCATTATTTCACTGTTTATGCATTTCTATAAAACAAATAAAATCATAGAAAAAAAATCAAGCATAATATGCAAAGGTCAAGGTCATATACCAATTAGTATTATTTATATCGGAATAAAATAGCTCCAAATCTAAAAATATTTTATAGAAAGTATATGAACAAAAGTTTTAGGATGTGAAGAGATCTTTCCATTGGTGTTTAGTTTTTGAAGATCGGACTTCATTTGATCAAATGAATACAGTCCAAAGTTTGATCCTCTTATCAAACAATTGTATATCCATATGTTTCCCCTTTTTTGCTGCTCCTGACTTTATTTTTTGTTCAATCTTCATCATTATTTCACTGTTTATGCATTTTTATAAAACAAATAAAATCATAGAAAAAAATCAAGCATAATATGCAAAGGTCAAGGTCATATACCAATTATTATGATGTTTTTTTTTTCGGCTCCAAATAGCTCCAAAACAAAAAATATTTCATTGAAAGTATATGAACAAAAGTTTTAGTTCTTGAATAGCCCTTTCCATTTGTGTTTAGTTTTTGAAGATCGGACTTGATTTGGTCATTTTACGGCAGTCCAAGGTTTGATCCTCTTTAGAATAATTGTAAATCAGTTTTTATGCTTCAAATTGTGATATATAAGGGATAGAATGTTTGACTAGTGCGACTTTTATACTTGATTGAACCATTTGCTGCATTGCTAGGTACCTAATAGTAAAATTTTAATCAGTTTTGGTTCTCATTTTGCCGCTTGGGGCGATTAGCTTGAAATCACTATTAATAATTTTAAAAAAAATGAAGTCTGATTTTTATACGATTTCTTTTGCATTCTGTTCTTCGGTGACATCAATTTGAAATGACACAAAAAAGATAATGCGATATTTCATAAAAATGATAGTAATTCAATGCAACAGTTGTTCGTAATAGTGTTGACTGGCATGTTGCATTGTTGTGTGTCATTTTATACTGTTGTTTGTCGTTTGCAATTGTTGTTTATCGAATACAATTGTCATTTGTCTCCATCATAAAGCAAAACACACATATAACATTGCAGTACCCGAAGTCCGTAAAAAATGTTTTCAAGTTTACAACTACACAACAGACAGGTAATACTCAAAAGTATTCTTCTTGGTAAAAAGTCTGATTATACATTGCGACAAAAATGTTTGAATGATCACTGTTAACAGTATTCAACAAGCCATTGAACGAAGAAATATGTTTTTCGAATCATGCGACTCATGAACTGAATGGAATTGCTTTCATGAAAACTGATGATATCGCGATTTCATAACTGACAGGTAATACTCAAAAATCTTCTTTTGGGTAAAAAGTCTTCTTAAACATTGCGACAAAAGTGTTTGAAAGATCGCTGTTAACATTATAAACAAGCCATTGAACGAAGAAATGTTTTTCGAATCATGCGACTCGTGAACTTAATGGAATTGCTTTTGCGAAAACCGATGATATCGCGATTGCGATTCTAGTTATTATTATTTTTCTAACCCTTTTTTGTGAACGGCATATCACCATGATAGAAAAAAGCCACAATTATGAAATTTTTACCAGTTCCTTATATTTATCTGAACTTGATCCTAACGTTGAGAAAATTTTCATTTTTGTCTTATTTTTGCCGCTAGGGGGCGCTTTAAAAAAAATCAACAAATGCTAATAACTCTGTTATTTGAGGTCCGATTCAGATGTGTTTTTTTGCATTGTGTTCCTTGTGAAAAGCCTAATCAAATATGATAGGTTTCAAAAATCTGCGTATATAAAACTTTTTGACTACGGAAGGTTGAAAGTTCGAACCTCGCAAAAAACAGTGAAAATGAGGGTAGGTCTACAAAAAAGTGCCCATTTTTATTGGAATTGAGATAAAAGAATTTTGTTTGTTGCATATGATTTGCAAGACATATACGCACAAAATATATGGGGTGGCGAATTCGGAAAATGCATGGTTTGTCCACAGTACGCGGTCAAACTTAACCAATATTTTCGAAAAATCAACATTTTCAAAGCATGACTGTTAAGATTTTTGCAGCTCCTGACTTTATTTTTAGTTCAATTTCTATGAAATTTTCACATTTAATGTAAAACTATGTTCTTAAGTGTCACATAATATAAAAAGTAAAAATGTATTGTAAAGGTCAAGGTCATATTAGGATAATTGTATATCAATTCGGCTTGAAATGGCTCAAAATCAAAAAACAATCCATAAACAATATATGAAAAAAAGATTTAGTTTTAGAAAAGTTCTTTCTAATGATGTTTAGATTTTGAAGATCGGACTTGATTTGGTCATTTTACGGCAGTCCAAAGTTTGATCCATTTTTGGAATAATTGTAAATCTGTTTTTATGCTTCAAAATGTGATGTATAAGAAATAGAATATTCGACTAGTGCGATTTGTATACTTAATTGAACTATTTGCCGCATTGCTAGGTACCTAATGGTAAAATTTTAATCAATTTTGTTTCTCATTTTGCCGTTAGGGGGCGCATAGCATGAAAGCACTTTTCTACTTATAATTCAAAATGTTGAAGTCTGATCCATATGCGGTTTGTTGCATTGTGCTCCTTGTTGATAGCCTAATAAAGTATGATAGTTTCTAGGTATGAGTGGATGAGTGGCTAAAACTTTTTGAGCTACTAACGGAAGGTTGAAAGTTCGAACCTCGCAAAAAACTGTGCAGATGAGGGTAGGTCTACGAAAAACCTATCCATTTTTGTTAGAGATCAGATAGAAGAATTCTGTTTACTGCAAATGATTTGCAAGACATATACGCACAAAATATATGGGGTGGCGAATTTAAGAAATGCATGGTTTGTCCTCTAGAAATGGTCAAACTTCACTAAATTTTAGGAAAAATTAAAATTTCTAAAACATATTTTTGTCGCTCCTGACTTTATTTTTTGTTCATTCTTCATGATATTTTCACAAGTTATGTATTGTTATGTCTGAAAGGACCTCACAATTAAAAAGGTAAAAAGAAATTGCAAAGTTCAAGGGCATATTACGATTATTGTGTTTTTATTTGGCTCCAAATAGCTCCAAAAATATTTCATTGAAAGTATATTAACAAAAGTTTTATTTCTTAAAGAGCCCTTTCCAGTGATGTTAAGTTTTTGAAGATCGGACTTGATTTGGTCATTTTACGGCAGTCCAAGTTTTGATCCTCTTTAGAACAATTGTAAATCAGTTTTTATGCTTCAAATTGTGATATATTAGGAATAGAATGTTTGACTAGTGCGACTTGTATACTTGATTGAACCATTTGCTGCATTGCTAGGTACCTAATAGTAAAATTTTAATCAGTTTTGGTTCTCATTTTGCCGCTTGTGGGCGATTAGCTTGAAATCACTATTAATAATTTTAAAAAAAATGAAGTCTGATTTTTATGCGATTTTTTTTTGCATTCTGTTCTTCGGTGACATCAATTTGAAATGACACAAAAAAGATAATGCGATATTTCATGAAAATGATAGTAATTCAATGCAACATTTGTTCGTAATAGTGTTGAGTGGCATATTGCATTGTCGTATGTCATTTTATACTGTTGTTTGTCGTTTGCAATTGTTGTTTATCGAATACAATTGTCATTTGTCTCCATCATAAAGCAAAACACACATAAAACATTGCAGGACCCGAAGTCCGTAAAAAAAGTTTTAAAGTTTACGACTACATAACAGACAGGTAATACTCAAAAGTATTCTTCTTGGTAAAAAGTCTGATTATACATTGCGACAAAAATGTTTGAAAGATCACTGTTTACAGTATTCAACAAGCCATTGAACAAAGAAATATGTTTTTCGAATCATGCGACTCATGAACTGAATGGAATTTCTTTCATGAAAACTGATGATATCGCGATTTCATAACTGACAGGTAATACTCAAAAATCTTTGGGTAAAAAGTCTGCTTAAACATTGCGACAAAACGTTTGAAAGATCCTGTTAACATATAACAAGCAATTGAACGAAGAAATGTTTTTCGAATCATGCGACTCGTGAACTGAATGGAATTGCTTTCATGAAAACCGATGATATCGTGACTACATAACTGACAGGTAATACTCAAAAATCTTCTTTTGGGTAAAAAGTCTTCTTAAACATTGCGACAAAAGTGTTTGAAAGATCGCTGTTAACATTATAAACAAGCCATTGAACGAAGAAATATTTTTCGAATCATGCGACTCGTGAACTGAATGGAATTGTTTTTGTGAAAACCGATGATATCGCGATTGCGATTCTAGTTAGGTTTTCGCATCGCTTGCGAAAACCTATTGTTCTTCTTCTGTTTTATTTTTTTTTTTTTTTTTATTATTATTTTTCCGTCTCTTTTTTGTGAACGGCATATCAACAAGATAGGAAACAGTCACAGTTCTGATTTTTTTACCAGTTTTGTCCTAGGATCTGAATTTGATCCTAACGTCGAGAAAATTTTCATTTTTGTCTTAATTTTGCCGCTAGGGGGCGTTTTGTAAAAGTGACTAAGGGCTAATAACTCTGTTATTTGAAGTCCGATTGAAATGCGGTTTTTTGCATTGCGTTCCTTGTCAGTTACTTAATAAAATATGATAGTTTTCAAAAAGTTGCGTATATATAACTTTCGTGCTACAGGAGGTTGAATGTTCGAATCTCGCAAAAACTGTGAAATAAGGTAGGTCTACCAAAAACCTACCCATTTTATTCAGAGATGAGATAGGAGAATTTCGTTTGTTGCATATGATCTGCAAGACATATACGCACAAAATATATGGGTGGCGAATTCGGGAAATGCATGGTTTGTCCACAGTATGCGGTCAAACTTAACCAATATTTTCGAAAAATCAACATTTTAAAAGCATGACTTTTAAGGTTATTTGCAGCTCCTGACTTTATTTTTGTTCAATCTTCATCATTATTTCACTGTTTATGCATTTTATAAAACAAATAAATTCATAGAAAAAAACAACAACATAATATGCAAAGGTCAAGGTCATATACCAATTATTATTATTTATATCGGCATAAAATAGCTCCAAATCTAAAAATATTTTATAGAAAGTATATGAACAAAAGTTTTACTTTTCGAGGAGATCTTTCCATTAATGTTTAGTTTTTGAAGATCGGACTTCATTTGATCAAATGACCACAGTCCAAAGTTTGATCCTCTTATCAAACAATTGTATATCCATATGTTTTCTCTTTTTTGCTGCTCCTGACTTTATTTTTTGTTCAATATTCATCATTATATCACTGTTTATGCATTTTTATAAAACAAATAAAATCATAGAAAAAAAACAAGCATAATATGCAAAGGTCAAGGTCATATACCAATTATTATTATCTATATCGGCATAAAATAGCTTAAAATCTAAAAATATTTTATAGAAAGTATATGAACAAAAGTTTTAGTTTGTGAGGAGATCTTTCCATTAATGTTTAGTTTTTGAAGACCGGACTTCATTTGTTCAAATCACAACAGTCCAAAGTTTGATCCTCTTATCAAACAATTGTATATCCATATGTTTTCTCTTTTTTGCTGCTCCTGACTTTATTTTTTGTTCAATCTTCATCATTATTTCACTGTTTATGCATTTTTATAAAACAAATAAATTCATAGAAAAAAACAACAACATAATATGCAAAGGTCAAGGTCATATGCCAATTATTATTATTTATATCGGCATAAAATAGCTCCAAATCTAAAAATATTTTATAGAAAGTATATGAACAAAAGTTTTAGGTTTCGAGGAGATCTTTCCATTAATGTTTAGTTTTTGAAGATCGGACTTCATTTGATTAAATGACCACAGTCCAAATTTTGATCCTCTTATCAAACAATTGTATATCCATATGTTTTCTCTTTTTTGCTGCTCCTGACTTTATTTTTTGTTCAATCTTCATCATTATTTAGCTGTTTATGCATTTTTATAAAACAAATAAAATCATAGAAAAAAAACAAGCATAATATGCAAAGGTCAAGGTCATATACCAATTATTATTATTTATATCGGCATAAAATAGCTCCAAATCTAAAAATATTTTATAGAAAGTATATGAACAAAGGTTTTAGTTTGTGAGGAGATCTTTCCATTAATGTTTAGTTTTTGAAGACCGGACTTCATTTGTTCAAATGACAACAGTCCAAAGTTTGATCCTCTTATCAAACAATTGTATATCCATATGTTTTCTCTTTTTTGCTGCTCCTGACTTTATTTTTGTTCAATCTTCATCATTATTTCACTGTTTATGCATTTTTATCAAACAAATAAAATCATAGAAAAAAAAAACAAGCATAATATGCAAAGGTCAAGGTCATATACCAATTATTATTATTTTTATCGGCATAAAATAGCTCCAAATCTAAAAATATTTTATAGAAAGTATATGAACAAAAGTTTTAGTCTGTGAAGAGATCTTTCCATTGGTGTTTAGATTTTGAAGATCGGACTTCATTTGATCAAATTACCACAGTCCAAAGTTTGATCCTTTTATCAAACAATTGTAAATCCATATGTTGCTTCTTTTTTGCAGCTCCTGACTTTATTTTTGTTCAATCTTCATCATTTTTTCACTGTTTATGCATTTAAATAATACAAATAAACTCATAGTAAATAACGATGAAAATATGCAAAGGTCAAGGTCATAATACCGATTATTTTTATCGGCACAAAATAGTTCTCAATCTAGAAATATTTTATAGAAAGTATATGAACAAAAGTTCTAGTTCGTGAAGAGATCGTTCTAATGATGTTTAGTTTTTGAAGATCGGACTTAATTTGATCAATTAACAAAAATATTCGAATAAAGTTAATATCAATCAATTATGTCTGCAGTTGAAACAGTACTCTTACTAGTCAAGTTAAAGCGAAAACCAAGATGCCGCTTTGCGGTTCTAGTTTTTATTATTATTTTTCTAACCCTTTTTTGTGAACGGCATATCACCATGATAGAAAAAAGCCACAATTATGAAATTTTTACCACTTCCTTATATTTATCTAAACTTGATCCTAACGTTGAGAAAATTTTCATTTTTGTCTTATTTTTGCCGCTAGGGGGCGCTATGAAAAAAATCAACAAATGCTAATAACTCTGTCATTTGAGGTCCGATTCAGATGTGGTTTTTTGCATTGTGTTCCTTGTCAAAAGCCTAATCAAATATGATAGGTTTCAAAAATCTGCGTATATAAAACTTTTTGACTACGGAAGGTTGAAAGTTCGAACCTCGCAAAAAACAGTGAAAATGAGGGTAGGTCTACAAAAAAAGTGCCCATTTTTATTGGAATTGAGATAAAAGAATTTTGTTTGTTGCATATGATTCGCAAGACATATACGCAAAAACAGTACGCGGTCAAACTTAACCAATATTTTCGAAAATCAACATTTTCAAAGCATGACTGTTAAGATTTTTTGCAGCTCCTGACTTTATTTTTAGTTCAATTTCTATGAAATTTTCACATTTAATGTAAAACTATGTTCTTAAGTGTCACATAATATAAAACGTAAAAATGTATTGTAAAGGTCAAGGTCATATTAGGATAATTGTATATCAATTCGGCTTGAAATAGCTCAAAATCAAAAAACAATTCATAAACAATATATGAACAAAAGATTTAGTTTTAGAAAAGTTCTTTCTAATGATGTTTAGATTTTGAAGATCGGACTTGATTCGGTCATTTTACGGCAGTCTGAAGTTTGATCCTTTTAAAAAAAGTCACTAGAGGCTAATTACACTTTTATTTGGGATCTGATTCAATTGCGTTTTTTGCATTGTGTTCCTTGTTGATAGCCTAATAAAATATGAAAGTTTCAACGTATATGTGTCTGAAAATGTTTCAGTTAATAACGGAAGGTTGAAAGTTCGAACCTCGCAAAAACTGTGCAAATTAGTGTAGGTCTACGATAAACCTATCCATTTTTGTTAGAGATCAGATAGAATAATCTCTTTGCTGCAAATGATTTGCAAGACATATACACACAAATATACGTGACGAATTTAAGAAATGCATGGTTTGTCCTCTAGAAACGGTCAAACTTCACTAAATTTTAGGAAAAATCAAAATTTCAAAAACATGTTTTTTGTCGCTCCTGACTGTATTTTCTAGGTCATTCTACATGATATTTTCACAATTTATGTATTGTTATGTCTGAAAGGGCCTCACAATTAAAAAGTTTAAAATTAAATGAAAAGGTCAAGGTCATGTTACGATTATTGTGTTTTTATTCGACCCCAAATAACTCAAAAATTAAAAAATATTTTATTGTGAGTATATGAACAAAAGTTTTAGTTCTTTAAGAGCTCTTTCCAGTGATGTTAAGCTTTTGAAGATCGGACTTAATTTGGTCATTTTACGGCAGTCCAAAGTTTGATCCTTATTTGGAATAATTGTATATCAGTTTTTATGCTTCAAATTGTAATATATAAGGAATAGAATGGTTGACTAGTGCAACTTGTATACTTGATTGAACCATTTGCTGCATTGCTAGGTACCTAATAGAAAATATTTACTAAATTTTGATTCTCATTTTGCCGCTAGGCGCTTGGCTTGAAATCACTCTTTATAACTAAAATAATTGAAGTCTGATTTTTTTGGATTTTTTTTTGCATTCTGGTCCTTGGTGACATCAACTTGAAACAACACTAAAACATTAATGTGATATTTCATGAAAATGATAGTTATTCAATGTAACATTAGTTCGTAATAATGTTGAGAGGCATATCGCATTGACTTTTGTCATTTTATACTGTTGTTTGTCATTTCCAATTGTTGTTTATCGCATACAATTGTCGTTTGTCGCCATCATATAGCAACACACATATAACGTTGCAGTACCGAAGTCCGTAAAAAAGTTTTCAAGTTTGCGACTACATAACAGACAGGTTATACTTATGAACTGAATGGAATTGCTTCTGTGAAAACTGATGATATCGCAACTACATAACTGACAGGTAATACTCAAAAATCTTCTATTGGGTAAAAAGTCTTCTTAAACATTGCGACAAAAGTGTTTGAAAGATCGCTGTTAACATTATAAACAAGCCATTGAACAAAGAAAATATTTTTCGAATCATGCGACTCGTGAACTGAATGGAATTGCTTTTGCGAAAACCGATGATATCGCGATTGCGATTCTAGTTTTATTATTATTTTTCTAACCTTTTTTTGTGAACGGCATATCACCATGATAGAAAAAAGTCACATTTCTGATTTTTTTACCAGTTTTGTCCTAAGATTTGAATTTGATCCTAACGTTGAGAAAATTTTCATTTTTGTCTTAGTTTTGCCGCTAGGTGGCGTTTTGTAAAAATGACTAAGGGCTAATAACTCTGTTATTTGAGGTCCGATTCAAATGTGGTTTTTTGCATTGTGTTCCTTGTCAGAAACTTAATAAAATATGAAACGTTTCAATTATTTGCGTATATAAAACTTTCGTGCTACAGGAGGTTGAAAGTTCGAATCTCGAAAAAAACGATGAAATAAAGGTAGGTCTACGAAAAAAAGTCCCCATTTTTTTCAGAGATGAGATAGGAGAATTTTGTTTGTTGCATATGATTCGCAAGACATATACGCACAAAATATATGGTGTGGCGATTGTGAGAAATGCATGGTTTGTCCACAGTATGCGGTCAAACTTTACCAATATTTTCGAAAAATCAACATTTTAAAAGCATGACTTTTAAGGTTATTTGCAGCTCCTGACTTTATTTTTTATTCAATCTTCATCATTTTTTCACTGTTAATGCATTTTTATAAAACAAATAAAATCATAGAAAAAAAATCACCCATAATATGCAAAGGTCAAGGTCATATACCAATTATTATTATATTTATCGGCATAAAATAGCTCCAAATCTAAAAATATTTTATAGAAACTATATGAACAAAAGTTTTAGTCTGTGAAGAGATCTTTCCATTGGTGTTTAGTTTTTGAAGATCGGACTTGATTTGGTCATTTTACGGCAATCCAATTTTACGGCGATCCTCTTTAGAACAATTGTAAATCAGTTTTTATGCTTCAAATTGTGATATATAAGGAATAGAATGTTTGACTAGTATACTTGATTGAACCATTTGCTGCATTGCTAGGTACCTAATAGTAAAATTTTAATCAGTTTTGGTTCTCATTTTGCCGCTTGGGAGCGATTAGCTTGAAATCACTATTAATAATTTAAAAAAAATGAAGTCTGATTTTTATGCGATTTTTTTTGCATTTGTTCTTCGGTGACATCAATTTGAAAACACAAAAAAGATAATGCGATATTTCATAAAAATGATAGTAATTCAATGCAACAGTTGTTCGTAATAGTGTTGAGTGGCATATTGCATTGTCGTGTGTCATTTTATACTGTTGTTTGTCGTTTGCAATTGTTGTTTATCGAATACAATTGTCATTTGTCTCCATCATAAAGCTAAAAACACATATAACATTGCAGTACTCGAAGTCCGTAAAAAATGTTTTCAAGTTTACGACTACATAACAGACAGGTAATACTCAAAAGTATTCTTCTTGGTAAAAAGTCTGATTATACATTGCGACAAAAATGTTTGAATGATCACTGTTAACAGTATTCAACAAGCCATTGAACGAAGAAATATGTTTTTCGAATCATGCGATTCATGAAGTGAATGAAATTGCTTTCATGAAAACTGATGACATCGCGATTTCATAACTGACAGGTAATACTCAACAATACTCTCTTGGGTAAAAAGTCTGCTTAAACATTGCGACAGAAACGTTTCAAAGATCACTGTTAACAGTATCAACAAGCCATTGAACGAAGAAATATGTTTTTCGAATCATGCGACTCAGAACTGAATGGAATTGCTTTCATGAAAACTGATGATATCGCGATTTCATAACTGACAGGTAATACTCAAAAATCTTCTTTTGGGTAAAAAGTCTTCTTAAACATTGCGACAAAAGTCTTTGAAAGATCGCTGTTAACATTATAAACAAGCCATTGAACGAAGAAATATTTTTCGAATCATGCGACTCGTGAACTTAATGGAATTGCTTTTGCGAAAACCGATGATATCGCGATTGCGATTCTAGTTAGGTTTTCGCATCGCTTGCGAAAACCTATTGTTCTTCTTCTGTTTTATTTTTTTTTTTTTTTTTTTTTTTATTATTATTTTTCCGTCTCTTTTTTGTGAACGGCATTCAACAAGATAGGAAACAGTCACAGTTCTGATTTTTTTACCAGTTTTGTCCTAGGATCTGATTTTGATCCTAACGTCGAGAAAATTTTCATTTTTGTCTTAATTTTGCCGCTAGGGGGCGTTTTGTAAAAGTGACTAAGGGCTAATAACTCTGTTATTTGAAGTCCGATTGAAATGCGGTTTTTTGCATTTCGTTCTTGTCAGTTACTTAATAAAATATGATAGTTTTTAAAAAGTTGCGTATATATAACTTTCGTGCTACAGGAGGTTGAATGTTCGAATCTCGAAAAAACTGTGAAATGAGGTAGGTCTGCGAAAAATTTATCCACGTCTTTCAGGAATGAGATAGGAGGATTTTGTTTGTTGCATATGATTCGCAAGACATATACGCACAAAATATATGGTGTGGCGATTTTGAGAAATGCATGGTTTGTCCACAGTACGCGGTCAAACATAACCAATATTTTCGAAAAATCAACATTTTAAAAGCATGACTTTTAAGGTTATTTGCAGCTCCTGACTTTATTTTTTATTCAATCTTCATCATTTTTTCACTGTTAATGCAGTTTTATAAAAAAAAATAAAACCATAGAAAAAAAATTACCCATAATATGCAAAGGTCAAGGTCATATACCAATTAGTATTATTTATATCGGCATAAAATAGCTCCAAATCTAAAAATATTTTATAGAAAGTATATGAACAAAAGTTTTAGTCTGTGAAGAGTTCTTCCATTGGTGTTTAGTTTTTGAAGATCGGACTTCATTTGATCAAATGACCACAGTCCAAAATTTGATCCTCTTATCAAACAATTGAATATCCATATGTTTCCTCTTTTTTGCTTCTCCTGACTTTATTTTTTGTTCAATCTTCATCATTATTTCACTGTTTATGCATTTTTATAAAACAAATAAAATCATAGAAAAAAAATCAAGCATAATATACAAAGGTCAAGGTCATATACCAATTATTTTATTATTTATATCGGCATAAAATAGCTCCAAATCTAAAAATATTTTATAGAAAGTATATGAACAAAAGTTTTAGTCATTATTGGAAATTGTGGCTGAGTCGAAATAAAGTGTTCAAGTTGATTAGGTTAAAAGCGAAAACCGAGATACCGCTTGCGGTTCTAGTTTATTATTATTTTTCTAACCTTTTTTTGTGAACGGCATATCACCATGATAGAAAAAAGTCACATGTATGAAATTTTAATCAGTTATTACCACGTATTTGAACTTGATCCTAACGTTGAGAAAATTTTCATTTATGTCTTACTTTTCCCGCCAGGGGCGTTTTGCATGAAATTTATTAATGGCTAATAACTCACTTATTTGAGGTCCGATTCAAATGCAGGTTTTTGCATTCTGTTCCTTGTTGATAGCCAAAAAAAATATGAAAAGTTTGGAGGGTACGTGTCACTGAAAGTATTTGAGCTACAGAAGGTTGAAAGTTCGAACCTCGCAAAAAACTGTGCAAATGAGGGTAGGTCTACGAAAAACCTATCCATTTTTCTTAGAGATCAGATAGAAGAATTCTGTTTGCTGCAAATGATTTGCAAGACATATACACACAAAATATATGGTGTGGCGAATTTAAGAAATGTATGGTTTGTCCTCTGGAAATGGTCAAACTTCACTAAATTTTAGGAAAAGTTAAAGTTTCAAAAACATGTTTTTTATCGCTTCTGACTTTATTTTTTGTTAATTCTTCATGATATTTTCACACGTAATGTATTGTTATGTTTGAAAGGGACTCACAATTAAAAATTTTAAAAATAATTGAAAAGGTCAAGGTCATGTTACGATTCTTGTGTTTTTATTCGGCCCCAAATAGCTCAAAAACTAAAAATATTTCATTGAGAGTATATGAACAAAAGTTTTAGATCTTAAAGAGCTCTTTCCAGTGATGTTTAGTTTTTGAAGATCGGACTTGATTTGGTCATATTACGGCAGTCCAAAGTTTGATCCTTTTTTGGAATAATTGTAAATCAGTTTTTATGCTTCAAATTGTGATATATATGAAATAGAATGTTCGACTAGTGCGACTTGCGTACTTGATTGAACTATTTGCTGCATTGCTAGGTACCTAATGGTAAAAATTTTAACAATTTTGTTTCTCATTTTGCCGCTAGGGGGCGCTTAGCTTGAAAGCACTCTTCTACTTATAACTCAAAAGTTAAAGCCTGATCCAAATGCGGTTTATTGCATTATGTTTCTTGTTGATAGCCTAATAAAATATGATAGTTTCTAGGTATGAGTGGCTGAAACTTTTTGAGCTAGCAACGGAAGGTTGAAAGTTCGAACCTCGCAAAAAACTGTGCAGATGAGGGTATGTGTACGAAAAACCTATCCGTTTTTGTTAGACATCAGATAGAAGAATTCTGTTTGCTGCAAATGATTTGCAAGACATATACGCACAAAATATATGGGGTAGCGAATTTCATTAATGCATGGTTTGTCCTCTAGAAACGGTCAAACTTCACTAAATTTTAGGAAAATTAAAATTTCGAAAAGATGTTTTTTGTCGCTCCTGACTTTATTTTTAGTTCATTCTTCATGATATTTTCACAAGTTATGTATTGTTATGTTTGAAAGGGCCTCACAATTAAAAAGTTAAAATGAAATTTCAAAGGTCAAGGTCATATTACGATAATTGTGTTTTTATTCGGCTCCAAATAGCTCCAAAACAAAAAATATTTTATTGAAAGTATAAAAAGAAAAGTTTTAGTTCTTGAATAGCCCTTTCCAGTGATGTTTAGTTTTGAAGATCGGACTTGTGATATTAAATTTTCCTATTTAGAACAATTGTAAATCAGTTTTTATGCTTCAAATTGTGATATATAAGGAATAGAATGTTCGACTAGTGCGACTTGTATGCTTCATTGAACCATTTGCTGCATTTCTAGGTACCTAATAGTAAAATTTTACTCAATTTTGTTTCTCATTTTGCTGCTAGGGGGCGCTTGGCTTGAAATCACCCTTTATTACTAAAATAATTAAAGTCTGATTTTTATGCAAATTTTTGCTTTTTCCTTGGTGACATCAATTTGAAACAACACTAAAATATTTATGCGATATTTCATGAAAATGATAGTAATTCAATGCAACATTAGTTCGTTATAATGTTAAGTGGCATATCGCATTGTCGCGTGTCATTTTATACTGTTGTGTGTCGTTTGCAATTGTTGTTTATCGAGTACAATTGTTGTATGTCACCCTCATAAAGCAACACACACATATAATGTTGCAGTACCCGAAGTCTGTAAAAAAAGTTTTCAAGTTAGCGACTACATTACAGACAGGTAATACTTAAAAGTATTCTTCTTGGTAAAAAGTCTGCTTAAACATTGCAACAAAAATGTTTGAAAGATCACTGTATTCAACAGTATTCAAAAAGCCATTGAACGAAGAAATATGTTTTTCGTAACATGTGACTCGTGAACTGACTGGAATTGCTTTTGCGAAAACCGATGATATCGCAATAGCGATTCTAGTTATTCTTTGCACTTTTTTTGTGGCCGCTGTTGCGACATGATTAGAAGTGCTACAAATATGAAAATTTCCATGCATACTCACATGTATCTGAAGTTGTGCACCACTAAGTTTGTTTTTCATTTTAGTACTAAGTTTTGCCGCTAGGTGGCGTTTAGCATCAAAACATATAATTGCCGATAACTCTGTCATTTGACATTTTATTTGTATGCAGTTTTTTGCATTCTGTTCTCTGTCAACTGCCCGTTAAAATATGATGAGTGGCAATATCCATATCTTTGAAACTTTTGAGCTAGAAGAGGTTGAATGTTTGAATCTTTGAAAAAATCTGGCAAATTAGGGTGTGTCCACGAAAAACATGCCCATTTTTGTTAGAGATTAGATACGCTCATTCTGTTTTTTTGAAATTGATTCCGAAGATCTTTGCGCACAAAATATATGGGGTGGCGATTTCAGAAAATGCATAAAATGGCTTTCAATAAGCGGTCAAAGTGCACTAAAATATGGAGGAAACAAATTTTCGAGAATAGGCATTTTTTTAGTTTTTGGAGGATTCTGTCATTATTTTTGAAGCAATCTTTATGAAATTTTCACAGATTGTATTGTTTGTTGTTTCCAGGGACTTCACAGTTTCAAATTTTCAAAAAATGCAAAGGTCAAGGTCATATTATGATTATTGGTTTTTTCTTTGACCTTAAATATCTCAAAATCTAAAAATATTTTATCGAAAGAATATGGGTAAAATCAAAAGCCTCTAAAAAGTACTTTTTGAAGAATTTTAGTTTTTTCAGATCGGGATTGATTTGGTTGTTTGGTGGCAGTATGAAGTTTGGTCAAACTTTGAATTGATTTTAAAGCCTTTAAAGTTTAAATGTGTGATATATTTTGTCATCATTGGAAAAAAGAATGTCTTACCTCGTCAACAAAAAAAGAATTTTAAAATCTGTCAAAATTAATTTAATTTATACATGACCCAGAATAAAAACAGAGAAAATTTGACAGAAGTTACCTATGTTCTATAATTAGATGCAGCTCTGCTAGCTGGCTTGCAACAGGTCAATGTACAGTGTATGTGTAACTATGAGAGCAATGTGTCAACACTGGTCTGAATGACATGTGTAAAAGCGCTCAAAGAATCATGGGTAAGAGAGAGAGAGAGGGAGAGAGAGGGATGAATTGTGTCTTTATTCTACATGTATTATTATTCCTCCCACACACTCACTATTGAATTGGATAGCAAAACAACTAAGTACATGTACAAACATCCACCTTTTAAACAAGTTTTAGCTTACCAAAAGTTCCTTCTAGTGCATTACTGAACTTTGAGGCATAGAGTGAAAGCTGATATATGTTTAACCAAATGGCTTGTAACGTTACCAAAATTTTTGATAACAAATAAATTGTAAATCATTTATACTACTGAAAACTATTGTTCTTATAATAATAAGCAGGATTCCCAACTGTCTCACCTGATTTTTAACTGTTTAGTATAAAAAGTGGGACACTTTGGAAGACATTTTTGAGCGCACAGTGATGATCAACATTAATCAAATCGTTCAATGTGCCACACTTAGATCATATTGGCTCATTGCCAATATATGGATGCTTAAAGGCATCTCAAAACCCTTATATAAGTGACCCCCACCCCCCATTTATTCAATTCAATTCAATAGTTTATTTCCAAGATTTACATAGTAAATAACATTGGACAAAGCATATAGTAACAAAATATATTGGTTATGGCGGTTGTTTTCAATTAATTATGGTATTGAGTATAATAATATATATCATCAAGCAACAATTCACCCACCCGCCGTTGTGTGGGCATCTGTTTTTGATTAGGCAGGCTGCCACAGTCTGTCACAGGTATTGTTCAAGAGTGCATATGTTGCTACATGGGGTTGTATGTAGTCATTCACAGTTTGTAAAAAAGTTGTGAACATACCAAATACCAGAAATGATCCTAAAAGTTCTCTATTATTCTTTTTTTTTTTATTCGAGCAAATATAAATCTTCCTTTTCTTTCTTTCTTTCTCTGTTGATTTATTTTGTCTACTTTATTTTGTTCTTTCTTTCTTTCATTTTTTTCATTTATTTTGTTCTTTCTTTCTTATTTTATTTAAGTTGTAAAATTATCATAAAAAGGGACATTAATTTTTTAAATAAGTTATGTATCACTCATTACTTTCATTCTCTCATTTCTTCCCTCAACACATGTTTATATGTCGGAAATCAACACAAATTTTATTACTTGTTTATTCAATAAGAGAAATTCTGTTGAATAAAATGTAACAAAATGTCTCTAGCAAAAGCAAATAAAAAACAAAAAGATCTTGCATTGTCAGAATTATGTCCTTCAGGCTCATTTTAATTACTACAAAAATGCGTATCTCTATATTTTCAATATCAAAACTTTAATTCTGAAATAAATGCCGTATGATCCTATAATCATGCAGTTACAAAATTGACTCCAAGTAATAAATGTAATAAAGAATAATTATGTAAGGGATCATAAACTAAACAACCCACATATTATCACTATCATTCATTATATGTTTGGGGCCTCCGTGGCCGAGAGGGTTAAGTCGCTGACTTTAACACTCACTCTGCCCCTCACCGCGTGGGTTTGAATCCCGGCAGGGTCATTCGGATTTTCATGTGAGGAAGCCTTCCAGCTGGCTTGCGGTAGGTCGGTGGTTCTACCCGGATGTCTCCGTGCATTCGTGTCCTTCCTCCACCTGTAATTAGCTGGACGTCGCTATATGACTGAAATACTGTCGAAGCGACGGTAAACTCAAATAGTCAAGTCATTATATGTTTATTGCTTTGTGTAAAACTAGCCTACTATCTCACTTCCATTGTAGCAGATAATTTAGTTATGCATCAACCCATCAGAGGTTTTACCGTAACATATAGGTACTATATTGGCTAAAGACTCCCTGCAGTGATGACCAGCAATTAGCAGGTCTGATCACAGCAGATGGGGGCCTGGCTCAGTGGGACATCACATTCCTTTCGAGATGCCTTTAAGTTTTGGTCACATATAAAGCATTTTGCATTTTGTTGTTTTTCTGGTATTTTAACTTGGCTGATCAGGTTTGAAACTGTTGATCATCACGAAAACCGTTGCATTTGCAGTATGCAAATCTAGTTCACTTTTATTTCTGATTTAGCCACTAGGGGGCGCAATGCATTTAATCACTGTTTTGCTAATAACTCAAAAATTTGAAACCTGATTTAGATGCGGTTTTTTACATAATGTTCCTTGTTGACAGCCCAATCAAATATGATGGAAATCTCATCATCGAGTACTGGGGAAAAAAAATTGTTCTAGGAGAGGTTGAATGTTCGAACCTTGGAAAAAAGTGGAATAATGAGGGTAGGTCTACGAAAAACCTACCCACTTTTGTTAGAGATCAGATAGAAGAATTCTGTTTGCTGCATACAATTTGCAAGACATATACGCACAAAATATATAGGGTGGTGAATTTAGGAAATGCGTGGTTTGTCCTCTAGAAACAGTCAAACTTCACTAAATTTTAGGAAAAATTAAAATTTCAAAAACATGTTTTTGTCGCTCCTGACTTTATTTTCTGTTCATTCTTCATGAAATTTCACATGATATGTATTGTTATGTTTGAAAGGGCCTCACAATTAAAAAAATACAAAAAAATTGAAAAGGTCAAGGTCATATTACGATTATTGTGTTTTTATTCGGCCACAAATAGCTCCAAAACTAAAAATATTTCATTTAGAGTATATGAACAAAAGTTTTAGTTCTTAAAGAGCTCTTTCCAGTGATGTTTAGTTTTTGAAGATTGGACTTGATTTGGTCATTATACGGCAGTCCAAAGTTTGATCCTTTTTTGGAATAATTGTAAATCAGGGTTTATGCTTCAAATTCTGATACATAAGAATAAAAAGTTTGACTTGTGCGACTAGTATACTTGATTGAACTATTTGCTGCTTTGCTAGGTACCTAACAGTAAAATTTTAATCAATTTTCTTTCTCATTTTGCTGCTAGGGGGCACTTTTCTTGAAATCATTCTTTTGCTTATAACTCAAGAAGTTGAAGTCCGATTCGAATGCGATTTTTTGCATTCTGTTCCTTGTTGATAACCTAATAATATATGATAGGATTCGAGGGTCCGTGTGGCTAAGCTTTTGAGCTACGGAAGGTTGAATGTTCGAACATCACAAAAAAACTGTGCAAATGATGATAGGTCTACGAAAACCTATCCGTTTTTGTTAGAGATCAGATAGAAGAATTCCGTCTCCTGCATAACATTTGAAAGACGTATACACACAAAATATATGGGGTGGCGAATTTAAGAAATGCGTGGTTTGTCCACTAGAAACGGTCTAACTTAAAAAATTAAAATTCCAAAAACATGTTTTTTGTCGCTCCTGATTTTATTTTTGTTTATTCGTCATAAAATTTTCACACGTTTTGTTTTGTTAAGTTTGAAAGGGCCTCACAATTGAAAAGTTAAAAAACATTGAAAAGGTCAAGGTCATATAATGATAATTGTGTTTTTATTCGGCCCCAAAGTGCTCCAAATCTAAAAATATTTCATTGAGAGTATATGAACAAAAGTTTTAGTTCCAAATAGTTCTTTCGTATAATGTTTAGTTTTTGAAGATCGGACTTGATTTGTTCCTTTTACGGCAATCCAAAGTTTGATCCTTTTTTGGGATAATTATTAATCAGTTTTTATGCTTGAAATTGTGATATATAAGTAAAAAAAGGTCGACTAGTGCGACTTATATATTTGTTTGAACTATTTGCTGTTTTTGCTTAAAACCACTCTTTTGCTTATAACTCAAAACGTTAAAGTCTGATTGAAATGCGGTTTTCAGCATTTTCTTCCTTGTTGACAGCACCACAGAATGTGATGGATTTCAAAGTATAGGGTATGGGAAAAATATTTGCGCTAGAAGAGTTTGAATGTTCTAACATTGCAAAAAAAAAACTGCAAATGAGAGTAGGTCTTCAAAAATCCTTTTCGTTCTGTTCCATACTGAAAATTGTGGCTGAGTTGAAATAAAGTGTTCAAGTTGATTAGGTTAAAAGGGAAAACCGAGATACCGCTTGCGGTTCTAGTTATTTCAGTTGTTATAGATTTTACTTTAGAAAAATATTAAGTTGTTTTCAATTATCAGTTTCCCTGGAATGGCCTTTGCTCACACAATATACTATAAATGTATTGTTAAAAAACATCATGTACCTTGTGTTATATTTAGAATTGTAAGTTCACCTGAGCACAATGTGCTCAAGGTGAGCTTTTGTGATCGGCCTTTGTCCGTCGTCCGTCTTGCGTCGTCAACAATTTGGCTTGTTAACACTCTAGAGGCCATATTTTTAGGCCAATCTTCATGAAACTTGGTCAGAATGTTTTTCGCCATAAAATCTTGGACAAGTTCGAAATTGGGTCATGTGGGGTCAAAAAGTAGGTCACAAGGTCAAAACTTAAAAAATCGACCTCTCTATGTATAAATAATGTATGCAGAGGTCGATTTATTTAAATTTTAATTCTTCGTTCTAAAAAAAATCGACCACACTAGTGATTGTTTCCCATGCATTCTTCCTCTTAGACGTAATGTTTTTGCTATCAGGATTCAAAGTTTAAATTTCAATGCATCCTCAAGATACACAAAATATATGGAAAATGCTGAAGGTGAGGTTTTGTGACCGCCCTTCATCCATCATCCGTCGTCAACAATTTGGCTTGTAAACACTCTAGAGGCAATATTTTTAGGCCAATCTTCATGAAACTTGGTCAGAATGTTTGTCTCCATAAAATCTTGGACAAGTTGAAAATTGGGTCATGTTGGGTCAAAAAGTAGGTCATGAGTCAAATCTTAAAAAACCTTGTAACACTCAGGGCCACATTTTTGCCCAATCTTCATGAAACTAGGTCAGAATGTTTCTCTCCATAAAATCTTGGATAAGTTTGAATTTGGGTCATGTTGGGTCAAAAAGTAGGTCATGAAGTCAAATCTTAGAAAAACCTTGGTAACACTCTAGAGGCCACATTTTTTGCCCAATCTTCATGAGACTAGGTCAGAATGTTTGTTTCCATAAAATCTTGGACAAGTTCGAATGTGGGTCATGTAGGGTCAAAAAGTAGGTCATGAAGTCAAATCTTAGAAAAACCTTGTTAACACTCTAGAGGCCACATTTTTGGCCATATTTTCATGAAACTTTGTTGGAATGTCTGTTTCCATAAAATCTTGGACAAGTTCTAAAGAGGGTCATGTGGGGTCAAAAAGTAGGTCAATATGAAAAATCCAACATATGTTACTCATTTATAATCAGGTGAGCAATTCAGGCCATCATGGCCCTCTTGTTTTATATTTCATTGTGTATATATTATATTTATGTAAATACTTTACCATACAGAGGTTTTACAAACATTTTAAAACCAGATCAGCCTTTAAGTCTTTGTCAGGTTTTATGCTAGGCTTCTCTTAATTGGCTTTAATATCAAAATGGTGGTTTGGCAGATAATAACTAGTCATCCTATCAAAAACAGGTATGTGATGTAAATATTACAGCATGGTAAATACCATAAGACAGTCGCCTTGGTCCAGAGGTAGCATTCTTGACTGTGGGTCAGGAGGTTGTCAGTTTGAACCCCATTTTGGCCTTTACGAGCACCATGTACTGGTCCAACCCAGGAACCATCAACACTGATTAGTATAAGTTGTAAAAACTAGTTTCCCAATCAATGTAAAAAGTAATAAATTTAAACTGTTGCAATGCTGTGGGCACTTGTGACTGCCTTTACAACAAGTGCAGACCAAGATCATGGTCTGTATTGTTAACTATTTTCAGTCAATAATTTTTCAGAAAAAGTCTAATTAAGAAATAAATATATTAAGATGAGTTAACACTTTAAAACCTGATCAGACTGTTGCTTGCAGTTTGATGGGTATCTCCAATGGTACAGTGCAGGCCCATTAGTGTGCACTCAAGTACGTATGTGCCAATCATGTTATGCTTGGATATTAATCAGGCCCAGATCCAGTATTTTTCCACTGGGGGGCCAAAATCTGATTGTGATGTGATGCTAGGGGGCATGCTCCCCTGGAAAAAAAAATGTTTTAGTGTTACGGAGATGCATTCTGAAGGGTATCTGGGGATAAAAGTGAAGGTTTTTTATTAGCTCACCTGAAAACTTGTGCTCGGGTGAGCTTTTGTGATCGCTTTTTGTCCGTCTTGCGTCGTCAGTCGTCACAGTCCTGAACACGCTACAGGCCACAGTTTTAGCCCAATCTTCATGAAAAATGGTCAGGGTGTTTGTCTACATGATATCTTGGATTTTAAAAGGAAGGGGAAAAAGGCCGGGAAAATTAGAAAAACCCCAATCTTCATGAAAAATGGTCAAGGTGTTTGTCCTAGTCAAAAACTAGGTCACCAGGTCAGATCTTAGAAAAACCTTGTGAACACTCTACAGGCCACAGTTTTAGCCCAATCTTCAATAGATATGGTCAGGATGTTTGTCTAATTGATATATTGGATGAGTTCGAAAATGAGTCACATGAGGTCAAAAACTAGGTCACCAGGTCAAATCTTAGAAAGATCTTGTGAACACTCTAGAGGCCTACATTTTTGTCCCAGTCTTCATTAAACTTGATATGAATGATGACTGCATGAATTCCCAGTTGAGTGCAAATTCAGGTTGAATCAATATGTAGGTTACTTAGTCAAATGTTAGAAAAACACTTTATATGCCAGATTTTTTGTCATTATGCCTAACACAGCCATCTTACTCAGGTGAGCGACACAGGGCCATCTTGTTTTTTTATTTGTTTTTTTTTAACACCATGTATCTAATGCCTAGGTCCCACTGTAGAAAAATAATCAGCTATGTGGAAATACACAAATTTTCTCCCGATGGTATCAAATATTTGAGCTAAAAAGACGGAGGAGACCCATGAGAGGCTTCGGGATTTGTCTGTTGACACGTTCACTAATGTTTCGGCTATGGTACGAATGGCCTTGTGTTATCGGGGATGGCTCCGGATGCTCGGGAAATTTCTGTGATGATCGGGGAGGTGCCCTGGAGCTTCACCGAATTTGAAACATCATCCGGAGAATATCCTGCAGATCAGGGGTTGTATCGTTGTATCGAATCATCCTAGGTGCCTCGGGGAAGATTATGGAGATTATGAGACTTTGGTGATGGAATTAAGAAACAAACCAAGGGTAGACTTGGGGGTTTATGACGATGCCCTCAGCAATGTCCCATGGCCTTTTTGACCTCCAAAAGTCTATCCGTAGTCTAAAGTTGACCAAAAAAAAGCAACAAATTTTATAGTGTGCTTGTCAAATTTTTTTGATTATTATGAGATTCTATCACAAGATCTGGAATGTGTCACAGAAAGGTCGCCGAACCCATCACCGAAGCCTAGGGGATTCCTCAGAGAAAAAAAATATTTCGTGGAAGCTCCGTGAATGCTTCCCAGGAGCTTCCTGGAAGTTATGCGTATGTTTCCCTGGCCTGTTTTCCCTGATAAAAATTTGAGAACATAGAGGGAAAAATTTCATTGCAAGCAATGAAGTTTTCCCGATGACTCCACATGGCTCGCAACAATTTCAAAGCTTCCACAGGACACAGGGGAACCTGTTCCTGACGCCTCGCGAAGCTCATCATTTTCCATCGGGAGTACATCACCGAGGCAAAAAAATGTCAAGTGGGACTGATCCTTGAGCGATATAATCTTATATTTTACTTTCGCAAAACCATGTTATTGAATAACTACTGTGCAATAGTATTTGACTACAGTTGTATTAAAAAAAAATGACGGTAGTGGGGGTGGGATGCAGACTGGGACACTGATATTACTGAATTGGCATTTACTCCAGTATTGGGAGATATGGTAGAAAATATAGGTTTCTGGTGCGATTTCAACAGCGTACTGGCATGAAAAATTGTATTTTTTGGGAAACCCCCCACCCCCCCCAAAAAAAAAAGTGACTTGTGTACACTATCAATTAGTGAATGCTTTGAATAATCATCAGTTTTAGACTCAACAGTGTAAAAGACAGTTTTGTTTAAGTCTGAGGAAAAATATGTGGAAGGAAATACCGGGTTTATGCTGGATTAGGTTCAAACTTGATAATCTTGACTGTCTAATTGTCGATCTGGAAGCAGCCTTCATGCATAGACTTCCGAAATAAAAAAAATAAAAAAAATCAGGCGCACGTTTTAGGTTACCTAGATTTGATTTGAATTAGTGATCATGCATAATCTACATACACATTGTCCCAGAATATTGATTGTCCTTAAATATGGCAGATTGAAATTTTCAAATTCTTTCATTTCTTATTCATTATTTTTATACGCCGCTGGAGGCGGTCGTATATTGGCGTCATCTTCTCTGTCGGTCCGTACGTCTGTACGTCCATATCTTGTGAATGCAACTCCTCCTACGTTTCTGAATGAATCTTTTCAAAACTTGGTCAATGTCATTACTATAATGGGTAGATGTGCATGAAGTGGCGATTTTCCGGTTCATTGATTTTTACAAGATTTGTGTCCCTTGAAACTTAGTCTCTGTAGCTGATTGATATTGCAGCCTTGTGAACGCAACTCCTCCTACATTTCTGAATGAATCTTTTCAAAACTTGGTCAATATCCTTACTATAATGGGTAGATGTGCATGAAGTGGTGATTTTCCAGTTCATTGATTTTTACAAGATTTGTGTCCCTGGAAACTTAGTCTCTATAGCTGAATGATATTGCAGCCTTGTGAACGCAACTCCTCCTACATTTCTGAATGAATCTTTTAAAACTTGGTCAATGTCATTTCTAAAATTGGTAAATATGCATGAAGTGGCAATTTTCGGTTCATTGATTTTTACAAGATTTGTGTCCCTTGAAACTTAGTCTCTGTAGCTGATTGATATTGCAGCCTTGTGAACGCAACTCCTCCTACCTTTCTGAATGAATCTTTTCAAAACTTGGTCAATGTCATATTTCTAAAATTGGTAAATATGCATGAAGTGGCAATTTTCCGGTTCATTGATTTTTACAAGATTTATGTCCCTTGAAACTTAGTCTCTTTAGCTGATTGATATTTCAGCCTTGTTAATGCAATTCCTTATAGGTTTCTGACCTAATCTTTTCAAAACTTGGTCAATGTCATTACTATACTGGGTAGATATGCACAAAGTAGGGATTTTGATGTTCATTAGTATTTGCAATAGTTATGTCTTTCTAAAAATGGTCTCTTGAAAAGACAACTCAAGTTTCTAAATTGGAAAAAGTGCATAAAGAAGGGATTTTCTGGTACAGTGATTTTTATGGGGAGAAAGAAAAAAGGATTCATATCGATACTGCTATTTGACCTACTTTCATATTGGAAGCCTTTTTAGGGTTCTATCTCTGTTCAGCTAAATTAATTATTATGATTATAATTAATTCATTATGAGCTTATGCTTTCAGAAATGTTAAAAGCAATAATTAAAAGGACCCTCTTGGTCTTTATATTTTGTGGCGGCGTATATTGTGGCAGCACTGGCACTCTTGTTAATCCCCCGCCGCGAAGCGGGAGGGGGGTTATAGGAATGCCCTTCGTCCGTCCGTCCGTCCGTCAGTCCGTCCGTCAGTCCGTCATTGTCCAAAATTTTGTGTCCGCTCCATATCTCATGAACGCTTGGACACATTTTCTTCAAACTCGGCTAAGTGTTAACCTCATTGAGCTGATGTGCAGAAGGCATGTGGCGGTCACCCTGGCTCAAGGTCAAGGTCATATTTGAAGGTCAAATGTTATTTTCGTGTCCGCTCCATATCTCATGAACGCTTGGACACATTTTCTTCAAACTCGGCTAAAGTGTTAACCTCATTGAGCTGATGTGCAGAAGGCATGAGGGGTCACGCTGGCTCAAGGTCAAGGATATTGGAAATTTTCGTGTCCGCTCCATATCTCATGAACGCTTGGACACATTTTCTTCAAACTCGGCTAAAATGTTAACCTCATTGAGCTGATTGCAGAAGGCATGAGGCGGTCAGCTGGCTCAAGGTCAAGGTCATACTTGAAGGTCAAATTTTTTTCGTGTCCGCTCCATATCTCATGAACGCTTTGACTCTTTTTTAAACAGGTCAAATATTATTTTTGTGTCCGCTCCATATCTCATTCAGGAGTGTTCCCCTTGCCTTACACAGACCACTTCTTGACCTGGATTGCACTTCCACAGTGATTTACTGTACTTGGTAAATAATAGTATGTCATGTTCACAATCATACAAATTATTTCATGATATATAAAGTTTTTAATTGAGTTACACATGTACTTTGTGGTTACCTAACACATCCTATACTTCATTGATGTTCACTTTTTGTACTGTTTGCCATGTAAAACTTGTCAGTAAACTTTTAATATATGTGCCTCCGAATTCTGAGATTTATACATAACTCCGGAAAGTTAAATTGTCTTAAACTGATCTTCTATGTCTGCTACAACCATGCCAGGTTAAGGTGAACATAATCCTATGACCAAACAAATTCTAATATTTGGCCAGCGGCGGGGGATATAGCTGTCCTTTGGTCTGCCTTGTTATAAATTTAAAATACACCAGGGTGTCTATATTAAGACATCATGAATACACATACGCGTACATGTAGATTATTACATTCGTAAATCTTAAAAAAGTGAACATGGTGATGTATCGGCCTACTGTTTGTATTTATTCTTTTCAGGAAAAATATTTAGAGGAGTTAGTTTTTTAAAAATAATACTTAAAAAGTTGTGTAAAAATAGTAAAGCTGATGACATTTAGAAACGCAACCCATTTCTGATTAAGTTTAATTTGCATGGCTAGCGATAGGTATGCATCTACTCCTCAGAATACTAAGATTTAAAAGTTTAAAAAAACAACAAAAAAAACATAAAAACTTTTATACATGTAGAGAAAAGTGAATTAAATTGTCATTGAGTAGATTTAGTCAAAGTAAGTTTTTTGCTTAACTATTGTTATGCTATTTCTTAAACTGCATTTGTCTAGAATAGTTAATAGTTGTAACTGATACAAACTTTTGGTAATTGCCAAATTTTTTCCCAATTGTTAGATCGCTCGGCAGACGACATGTTAATTTCTCACAATCAGTGAACGTGTCTGCAGTACCCTAAACACAAGCTTATCACACAGTCATGAATGACTGCTGATTCGGATTACCTGCACATAACAGCAGAGGGCCATAAGACAATGTAGGTGTCTGGTGACTACTATGATGTAATCAAGGGATTTTATAGCCTAGAAAAATGTATGACCAGGGCAGCTGGGGGTGGAGGGGCCAACTGCCTCCAACTGGATCTGGGCCTGTTAATCACCTTCATTGATAGGTCTAGTTATAAAGCCATCCTGTAAAACACAGTGTTGTTTTGTCAGTGAGCCTAAGATTTTCCTCATTTCAACTTTTTAACATTCCTAACACCCTTGTTTAGTAACCTAGAAAGAAAAAAATAATAAAGAGCAAGTTTTTGAAGATTTTTTTTTCATTCAAGCTTTCAAAATTTTAATTTTACAGAACTTAAGAATTTTTTATTTTGAAAGAAAAAAAAAACACTTTTAAGTTGAGATAATTTGTGAAATCCCAGTTTGGATTCTAAATATGATATTATAATGGATCTGTCCTGGGTATACCATATAAATGTAAAAAATGTGAACATGAGTAATAGAGGGACCAGTTTTGATATTTTTCTAATAACCAATCTTGTGTTTGTTTGCAGTGGGAGTATTTATGGTGGCCTGCTAACAGTGGCTTCATTCTTCTATAACCACGGTGAGGTATGGGAACACTTAATTAATATGTCTCCTTTCTCAACCATGGACCTGTCCAATGTTTACAGATGCATTCAAATAAAGTGAACAAATTATTCAATGGATAAATTTGAGTGGTGACCTTTTTATCTGATAGGAATAGACCTTACCCACAAATATTGCCATGTGGACCTATATTATATCCTTGTGGTTAAAACATAACTAATCTTTTGTCAGATAATGCAAACCCAAAAGGTCATGGGTCTAAAATTCATTCCTACACTTATCATAGGCAGGGACAGGGCTTAAACATTCACAGTAAATCACATGGAAAGATTGTTTGCCCTTAAATGCACCTTTCCAGTTCTTAGACCAGAAAATTTAAGCCTGGCAAGGTCAACATTAAACATTTGTTTTCTTTTGTGTTAATCATGTCAACCGTTGACTACCTGTTATCCCAATACAGTTATTGAAGATAGCTATTTGCCAATAAGAATACATCTGTAAACACTTGAAAGGTTAATTATTTGTGTTTTTTCTCTTAAACAACTGTTTTTTTGGTGTTTTTTTCCACAAACAATACAAGTTTATATTTTACTCTTATAATTGCAGCTTTGCACCATGACTTTCATATCATTCATTCTGTGAATTGACACTCTTCTTCATGCTTTGAAGAATGTTCACAGCATGTTCTCATACAAAAAAAGTCATGTTCTGCAGCTCTGGGTTAAGTTTTTCAGTCATTTTTTGTGATCGCCCTTCGTGCGTCGTGCAACATGCGTCCTGCATCGTCATTTGGCTTGTTAACACTCTACGGGCCATATTTTTAGGCCAATTTTCATGAAACTTAGTCAAAATGTTTGTCAGTATAAAATCTTGGATGATTTCGACTTTGGGTCATGTGGGGTCAAAAATAAGGTCACGAGGTCAAATCTTATAAAAACCTTGTTAACACTTTAGAGACCACATTTTTGGCCCAATCTTCATGAAACTTTGTCAGAATGTTTGTCTCCATAAAATCTTGGACAAGTTTGATTTTGGGTCATTTCGAGTCAAAAAGTAGGTCATGAGGTCAAATCTTAGAAAAACCTTGTTAACACTCTAGAGGCCACATTTTTGGCCAATCTTTGAAACTTGTGAATGTTGTTTATAACATCTTGGACAAGTTCGACTTTGGGTCATTGGGTCAAAAATAGGTCAGAAATCAGAAAAACCTTGTTAACACTCTAGAGGCCACATTTTTGGCCATATCTTTTAGAAACTTTGTTGAATGTCTGTTTCCATAACATCTTGGACAAGTTCGACTTTGGGTCATTTAGGGTCAAAAATTAGGTCCATATGAAAAATCGAACATTATGTTGCTCATTTATAATCTGGTGAGCGATTCGGGGCCATCATGGCATTCTTGTTTTTCTTAAACTATGTAAATCTAACATATAATGATTGCAATGATTATAGTTTTTCATATATTTCACTCTTAAAATTAGCTGTCATGACAAATCTTATACTACTACCAGTTTTATCTCACCTTAGCATGGATTATGACTGATATCGAACAACAGGGTTGCAGTTTTGGCCCTTATACTATTAGAAAATGCTAATTTTCTCTTTGTTTACACACTAGGATCTGCATTGATCAAATTTAGTTCCATTCATGATGAGCATCTTTAAAAAATCAGTGATACTCACCTGAGTAATGTAAGGCCATCATGTATCAGATTATTATACATTTATAAATTTTTAATCAATTTTGTTAATTACAAGAGTTTTTTTTTATCCCCCTGCCATGAAATGGCGATGGGCGTAATAGTGTTACACCTGTCCGTGTGTGTTAGTGTGTTTGTGTATGTGCAAGAATTTGTGTCCCGGCTGTAACTTTGACTTGTATGGTTGCTTTTTAGCTCACCGGAGCACAACGTGCTCATGATACTGTTCTTCATGCTTTGAAGAATGTTCACAGCATGTTCTCATGATTGCCCGGCGTCCGTGCGTGAATCTGGTGTCAATAATTTCCTTTAAACAACATGATCTCCTCCTAAACTGCTAAATGGATTTTGACTTCATAGGAATCATCCTTATAATGCCCTCTATCAAGATTGTTCAAATTATTTTGATTGGTTGAAAAAGTAGGTCACAGGAGCTAAAAATAGATTTTAAAAATACAAACTTTGAAAATCTTTTGGGGTCAAAATTGGCCCAGCCCCAGGGTTCACTTGAATTTACATAGGCTTATATCAGAAAATTATAGAAAATTCTTCTTCTCAGAAACCACAAGGCCTGGATTTAAGATATTTGGTGTGTATCATTGCCTTATGAACATCTACCAGGTTTGTTCAAATCATGGCCCTGGGGTCAAAATTGGCCTTGCCCCAGGGGTCATTTAATTTAAAAAGGCATATAAATAGGAAAATCTAGAAAAATATTCTTGTCAGAAACTACAAGGCCAGGAGTTAAGATATTTGGTGTGTAACATTGCCTTATGAACATCTACCAAGTATGTCCAAATCATGGCACTGGGGTCAAAATTGGCTCCACCCAAGGGGTTACTTGATTTTACATGGCTCTAAATAGGAAAATCTAGAAAAATCTTCTTCTCAGAAATCACAAGGCCTGGAGGTTAGATATTTGGTGTGTAACATTGCGTTATGGACATCTACCAAGTTTGTTCAGATCATGGCCCTGGATTCAAAATTGGCCCCACCCCAGGGGTCACTTGATTTAACATAGAGTTACATAAATTATGAAAGATTTTTAGCTCGAATATTCGAAGAATATGAGAGCTATTGTAGTCGCCCTGGCATCGTCATTGGCATCGGCATTGGCGTTGTAGCTTTTGGTTAAAGTTTTGCATGCAAGCTACTATCAACCTTATATCTCAATAACCATTAATGGTATTGACTTGAAAGTTTATAAATATGTTCAGGGGCATCAGACAACCAAGAATAAGATAATGACTGAATTTAATATAAATTATGGCCCCTTTTTAACTTAGAAATTTTGGTTAAAGTTTTGCATGCAAAGTACTTTCATGCTTATATCTCAGTATCCAGGCATGCGATTGATTTGAAACATCTTTAATATGTTTAGAGGTATCATACTTTCATGGTAGATAACTCTTGATGGAATATATTACAATTATGGCCCCTTTTTAACTCAGAAATTTTGGTTAAAGTTTTGCATGCAAGGTACTTTCATGCTTATATCTCAGAAATTGTTTATGGAATTGACTAGAATGTTAAGGAGTGTATTCAGGGGCATCAGAAAACCAAGGAGGATAACTTTTGGACTGAATTTTATACAAATTATGGCCCTTTTCTAACTTGAATACTTGGTTAAAGTTTTGCATGCACAGTGTTATTGTTCTTATGTCTCAGTAACTAGGCATGGGATTGATTTTAGACTTCATAAAAATATTAAGGGATATCAGACTATCAAGGTATATCATTTTTGACTATTATTATATACAGGGTATGTGAAGGGCAAGAATTGAAGCAGATTGCATTTGATTTACCAACAAGCATTTTGAATAGTCGAGTGTGCTGTCCTCTGACAGCTCTTGTTAAAAATACCCTTGTCAGAAACCACAAGATCATTGGTTTAGATTTTTGGTATGTAACCTGACCTTGTGGACCTGAATCAAGTTTTCAAATCATGGCCTTGGGGTCAAAATTAGTCCCATGCTAGGGTTAACATGGTTTTTTGAACCACATGTAAACTTTTAGAGTGGAATAAAAATTATATTGCTGTTCTTCAGTATGGATTTGGTATTAAGTATAACTATGTTGTAAAAGGCAATGAAATCAAAATTTCACAGGTGAGCGATCAGGGCCATTTTGGCCTTCTTGTTTAAATTACTTGGCACAAGTGATCCTTAGGACAAGACGATGTGTTGTGAACAATAATCAGGTCGCTAGCTTGAAGGTCAAGGACCTTTGTTATGTATGATGGTGTTTTGAAATAACTTGGCACAAGTGATTCTTAGGATAAGACAGTGTGGACCTTACAAGAAACAGGTTAAACTACTTCACTGATAAAAAGTAGGAACATGTTCTAGCCAATCTAAGAATATGTTCTACAGATTCCATTGATTAGATCATCTTCAATCCATTCACCATTGTCTTTTGATATACATGTATACATGGGTCCTCAAGCTTCTGAGTCTTGTGAGAAACATGGTGGAATCCTTGTAAACACCAGAAAGTTCAGTGCAGTGTTTCTTGCACAGCTCACCATGGTAAAATCAATTTTGGAGCCTAATAAGTCATTTTTCATGAGTACCATATTTTCTCTTATAAAAGCATATATGAGAAGATATATGTGTATGTTATTTATCAGTATTGATGTGTCTGCTGGTAAAGATGCCTCTCTGTAACCCAGAAGTTTTTTTCTTAGGGAATTCATGCACAAACCTTTGCAACAAGGTCTATTGTGAAGTACTCAGTATAATTCAGTTACTAATTTTAAAAATATACCCCAACTTCACAGAAGTGGGGCTTTTGTGAGTATTAATCCCATTTTAAGTGATAGGTCTATATGTTTTAATAGCATAAATACGTTACCTGTTATTACTTCAGGTATGTGTCTATTTGTGCACAGCTTCCAAAACAGAGTCCGCAAAATAAACCATTCCCTAAACCCCCTAGTTACCGGAAGTGTAACCCCCGTTCTCCAATTGTGTTTTGGAAGCCATCGAGTTTCAGTGGGTTACCTTGTGTGTCCCTTTCTTGATAGCTTCTGTGCGCTACAGCTCTCCTTTCTTATCTTTTCATAGCCTCGGCTGTGTTGTTTATATTGTTCTCTTAGTTTTATTCTATATTCGTGTAGAATTCCCTATTTCCGTCCCGTATCGGGACCTTTTGCCTTGTGTCACGGGTTTCCGTGCTTCGGCTCCCGTGACACTGGTTTATTATTATTGATTTTGTATATACTGTTGTCTCGTTTCGAGATTTTTCCTTTTACGGGTTTTCTTCGGTCTTCCCGTCTTTTATTTTGCATACATTGTTCTTTTGTATAGCTATTTAATATGTCGCAGTCCCGGGGTTCCTGCGGACATGTTAAGGCGTCCTGGGATTCCCATCAGTCCTGCCTATCATGTTCAGGATGCTCTAGGGTCGACACTTGCACCGTTTGCGCTTCGTGGACAGACGAGATATGGAAGAAAGCCTCCTCCCGTCGGTCTTACTCTTCCCGGAAAAGGAAGGCCTCATCTTCCTCCTCCTTCTCCGGGTTCAGCGCTGCTGGGGGTCGGAGTCCCT
>CM037777.1:10233510-10260954 GCA_021229015.1 Solen grandis | reverse complement strand
TGGAAGCTGTGCACAAATAGACACATACCTGAAGTAATAACAGGTAAGTATTTACTAATTAAAATTAATTTTACTTCAAAAATTTCATTTTTAGGTAAATACCGCGGTACGTACCACGATATACTGCACAAAATATTACGGGACTTGTATTTCAGACTTTTCATATATTAAAACTTTACAAAGAAAACAAATCATGGCAATTATTGGTTATAAGTGAATATTTACATTTAAAAAGTAATTTTCTAATATTTAAATGGAATTTTAAACATTTATATCCTATTTACGCATGTTTTGATGTTGTTAAACAATAAAACTATCAATAACAACAAAATTATTGAAAATTTGTATTTGTTCATTTCTGTAATACGGGAACCACTGAAGTACAGGAATTATATGTCCTTGTACTGGTTTGTACCACAAGTTACTTCAGACTGCGGTTTACTGGTGTATTGGTAAAACTAGAAAATTTTTTAGCTTAAACTATATATGGTCTTGTTTAACTTTGTGAAGTAGGATAGAAACATATTGTATTTTGTAGCAATGGTATTATTTTTTTTTGCAACTACACTGGGTATTTGTGAGGGTTTACATCACTTAAAGTGATAGCTCTAGTTTGATCAAGTTTGACATTTCTCCTCTCTTTCAATTGTTATTTTGTAAAGGGTTCAGACTTTTGCATATTAGAGAAAGTTTGCCTCATGGGGATATAACTTTCCTTAATGATAATTGCTATCTGTGATTACAGGCCATTAGATGCAAACTTCTCTGTTGTTGTTTTTTTTTTGTTTTTTTTACATTTTCTCTCGGTAATGAGAAATCCTCTATCATACACATAAAATATTTATGAGATTCATTAACAAGCCTGGCTAGCTTTAAATAATATTCCATACAGAAGTTAAGTAGATATTCTGTTGGCATCTAAGGTCCTCTGGTTACATGGCTTTGACCTCTTTTCTTCTTTTCTGTCTCAGCAGAGACGGCCTCATAAATATCAGAATGTACATTTTTACCTTTTTGTTAATGTGTAGATTTTGTCTTTTTATTTAAGATTGTAAGTATTGCTTTATAGAGCTGTGTATTTAAGGTAGGTAGAGTGAATTTGGATCTCATATGATCAGATTTAGTCAGTGGTCAAATAATTACAATGATGAAGTGATATTTATGCCATAAAACATGAAGCTATATTTCAATGTGTGGGCCCAACATATTGCAGCTATAATCATGTGTAAATCTGCTGGAATTGAGCCACAGTCATTTGAAGATGAATTGGGAATCAATATATTAATGCAATATTGTTTGATCATATGGCAGAAAGGGCTCCCATATCACAAAATGTAATTTATATTAATTGTCTGTTATTTCTCTGTACTTTCTGGATATTTGTTTAATGTCACTCACTCCTGAAGATAATAAAAAGAGGGTCAGAATGGAGAGACAGTGCGACAGATCATAATATTTGTTTAGCTTACCTCATGCCTCGGTAACATTATTATTATTATTCATGCATGTCCATAAAAGTAATGAAATTGTTTGGTTATGGATGCACATAGACATTTGAAAAATTTCAACCAGCTTTCACTATGTGCTCAAGGTGAGCTTTTCTGATCACACTTTGTCCGGTGTCGTCTGTCATCCATCATCAACAATTTGCTTTAAACGACATCTACTCTGAAATCGCTGGACAGAATTTGATTAAACTTTGCAGGGATGATCCTTGGGTGAACCTTCACAAAAGTTGCTAAAATAAACTTGATCCATGTAGAACTCTGGTTGCCATGGCAATAAAAAGAAAATAATTATGAAAACTTTAAAAATCATCTCCTTCAAAACTACTGACCAGATTTCATAATGTTTTAGTACAAATGTTTCTTGGGTATTCCTATACCCAGAAGAGCAAACTAGGGCCTCTATGGCCCTCTTGTTTTTATGTGTGGTCACATAATACATATACTGGGCTTGTATGATTGTTAAAGCAGGAAGTTTGTCCTATAAGGAGCTTGTATAACACTTGTAGGAAACAATTATGATTCTCGAATGATAATGAGTTTTTAATCAATTGAAATGTTGCAGGAGTGTATTAAGAGTATTTTAAGGATGGAAGAGTATTTTTAGAGTGTTTTTTTTTTTTTAAGAAGGAGGAGCATTTTTTTTAGAGTATTTGTTTTAAGGATGTAATTAGAGTATTTTTTAAGGATAATGCCAATGGTTTTGATAAATATAAGTGTGTGTTTTGTTATTTTTATACAAATTAGGAACAACCATTGTTGTACCCCAGGATGTTCGATGTTTCAAGGTTTTACTGCAGGGGTGAAAATTTTCTTTTAAGTCACTCGTTCTGTAGGACAAGTAGGTGAAAAATCTTACTCGTCCTTAAACAAAGTTAGCTCGTCCTAAAATGATTTTAATTTTGCTTCCTGTAGTTGTATAAAGCTTTTGATATTTTGCGGAAACACCGCAAAACATTTTTTTTCGTCAACCATGGAAAGGTAGAAAACCAATGATCTGGGGCTTTTCTTGTGCATTTCGTTTTATCGTAAGCGCTTTGGTGCTTACTATGTTTTAACTTTCGCTTTTTTGTATTTTCGTTGTCTCTGGCGCCTAGAAGCGTCTTCATTGACAAATGTTCTGACATTTTGAACATATTTGCTGTCCCTGACTGTGCCGCAAACAAACAAAAAATGTATTGAAAAAACACCATAGAATATTGTGAACCAGTCTGCGCTAGACCTTACGGATCTTTCTAAAAAATGAGTGTCATGATATTTTGTCAAAATTAGCCCCTCTGATCAAGCAAAGCATTTTATGATCTTGATTAACCATCGTAACAATATGAAATACATTTTTACTGAAACATTTCTTTCTTGGCTGCGAACAGTTAGTCGTCCGGTTGGACGAGTGTTCAGGGAAATTATGCTCGTCCGACCCTGAAATTCACTTGTAAATACGAGCGGACAAGTGGATTTTTACAGCCCTGTACTGTTTATACTAAACGGATTTAATAGAAATTAAATTTCTTATTTTCAACAAGGTATTTTACTGTAGTTTAAATTTTGGGATATTTTGGATACTCCTGCAAAAGTAATTTGTCAAAAACTATTTTATATGAGGTAAATTTACTGCTTAGGAATCCTATGGAAATACAGCGTTACGTTGAACTGAATAATTATGCTTAAAGCATTAATTATGAGAATATTTTTAAGTGTAAGATGACGTAGTCCATTGCAGTCATGCTAGTTTTATCCATTAAAATGACAATAGCAATTTTATATTTTCAAGTTTTGCTAATTCCTTTAACTTGTCAAGCGCCTACATTGGACTTTGATGCGACTTGATTATGTAATATCCCTGTAATGAGACCCCTGAGACTTTCATTATTACAAGTTTTTTTTGTATTATGATTACAGTTTTTACTTTGCATGCATGGATACATAATTTATAGTCAAGTTGATGTTGATGGCATCAGAGAGGTTTGGACTATTTTTTGTGATGGGAAAATTATTGGGACTACTTTTTTTTATCTGGGGTAAATTATTATGCCGTCACTGTGAACAGTGAAATTTAACAAAGCAATTAGGTTGATAGGATGATTTGCAGGTGTTGTAAATTTTTTGTCCTCACTCTGGATGGAAATGAAACTTGGAATAGATGATAACTTCCGTGAACTATTGTGTCCCATGAGCTGGGACCTTGCAGACAGTCTCTTAATATTGTATCTGAATATTGACTGACATTGACAGCTTTACCAGAGTTTGCAACTCAAGCTGAAGACAAAATAATCATTAGTTAAATTTGCTTATATCAGCAGGAATTGGGAAACAAGATCTGATAACTTTAACATAATTATGTATGTGTATTCTAATTTCTCCTGATATTTTTTAGACTATCCCAGGCACAGCGTAAGTGCAACTAGGATACTCAAGAGAGATTAGTAACAATTGTCAAATATTAACTCCTTCAATGAAAAAAATCTGCTTAGATTTAATTCATATTTGTTTCGATTTCAATTTACAAATAGTGATTGGCTCAAGATGGTGACAGCTATTTTTCTTATATAATCTGTATAGAAACTAAAGAATTCTTTGTATCTAGATTTTGAATTTGGTTGCTATTGAAGGTAACCAAGTAAAATCAAATGTCCCAGGCTTATATGGTATTTTAATGAGTGTTTTAGGGTCATCATTGACCTCTGGTGTCTGTACATTTGCACATAAATGTCAGTTTTGGAATATTGCCTAATGAAATCTTGTCCAATTTCACATGCACCAGCTATCATTTAAATGTACATGTATTAAGTACTTAATCGATAGACAATGATTACAGAAACCCTACTTCATCTCCTGATAGGTTATTGTCCAACATCAGAAATATGGACTATTGTCTTTTGAGTGTTGTCAAATGGATGAAAAAAAATCTGCAGTTTTTACCATCAGCGTGAACAATTAAAAACTTCAAATAGGATATGAATTGACATTTTTATGGTGTACCTTGTTACAGCAGAAAAAATTAGACGGTTATAAAATGCAAGTAATTAAAAATCTAGTCATGTCTATTAACAGTGTTTGCTGATTCTCATATTCAAACAAAGTGTAATTGGCAGATATTGTTCTCGGTATTGAATATTCAAAGCTGGCGTCAGTATATCAACAGTCGGAGAGTTGAGTCAATTCTCAGGTAGTGGTTCATATATCTGCAATATACTAAATCAAGTGGTCTTTTATGACAAACACTTTCAATGGTTGTTTGACAAATGGCTCCCACATCAATCTGTTTGTTAAAGGATGGCAATTACAGAGAAATTTGATCACTGTGCCTAAAACATTTTCAATTAATTAAAGACACATGACATTTTAAAATGTTTAGTAGTTAATGTAGCCGTAGTTCAGCCAGAGGCCTGTCCCAGTGGCCAAATAGTTAGAGCTTCCATCCCGGAATCAGGGAGTGGGTTCGATCCCAAGCGGGGACATAAAGTTGAAAAAATGTTACTGGTATGGCTAGCTCCCTGGCTTGGTGCTTAGCATATGAGGGTAGTTCCAGGACTGATTGGCCCAGTGTCAGGATAATAACATGTCTATGGGATGATACTTCAGTGTGGCAGCACTATATCTTTCTCAAGTAGATATTGTCTCCAAATGACTGAAATACTTCCAGTGGGATGTTAAACCAATTAACAAACAAAAAAAACAGTTTAGCCAGATTGATCATTAGATACTACTAGAAACTGTCAGTCTGTTAGTATAGTATATATTTTTACAAGCTGTTCTGTTTCAATGAAACCCTCATTTTTTTTCTGAAATGGTTCAGAGGTATACATAGTGTACATGACTGGATCCCAAGGTTGTGGATTTGAATCATGTTTTGGGACAAGAATTTTCTTGACCATCCCAGACACAAAGTACTGGTCCAACCCAGGAGCAATCAGAGAGTTTTAATACAACTTGTACCTTGTAAGAACTTGTTTCACTATTGACTTTGAATGAAATAATCTTATGTCATGTTTCCGATAAAAGTCTTTTGTCTGGTAAAAGACAATCAGATTATGTGTATCATGTGACACATCTAATTCTGTGGAATTCTTGTGTATTAACTGAAATCTATTTCCTGGAAAAAAAAATGAATTGATTATAACGGTTGCTGTATCAAAATGCTTTCTGATGGAAGGAATGCTTTCAGTTGTAATAGCATTTATAGGCATTTTTCTTTATAGGAAGTGTGCAAATTAAAGTGTCATGAACATTGAGATTTTACATCTAGATAATCAAGCATTATATGTAGTGAAAGATGCGTTTAATTATAATTCAACATTGGTCAGTGAGACTTGAGCAAACTTTAAAAAGATGTAATATTCCAAACTAAGTAAAGTTGCGGTATCGTTGTACCCCCTCTTGACGGAATTGGGCCTGGTACATTCCCATTTTACATTCTCAAGATATGACTGGCCCTGGTGACCATGTGGTTAGAGCATCTGCCCCCAAATCTGGATTTCCTGGGTTCGATCCTTTGCTGCAACATACCAAAGTTGTAAAAGATGGTACTGGTATAGCCCCTTGCTTGACGCTCAGCATATAAGGGTAGTTCCAGGACTAGTTGGCTTGGTGTCAGGATAATGTGACTGGGTGTGGTATCATGTCAGGTGTCTACGGTGTGATACTGCAGTGTGGCAGCACTATATCCGTCTCCAGTAGACATCATCTCCAAATGATTGAAATCTTGTCAATGGGACATTAAACCCAATTCACAAACATAAACTCACACTACATGAAGGCAACATGGGATGGGATTGTATAATTCAACTAGTGATAGTTCTAGTTGTTTCTAATTCAAGATTATCAGATGTAAAGGATTGTTATGACAGTGCAGGGTGCTCCTCAGTGTCAATAAAAATGAGTTTGATTCTTGGGGCCAACCTCCTTCACTTTTTGAAATTTGAATGCAGGTTTTTATAACACATATTGTCAACCCCAGATTGGTAATGTCAACCTGAGGACAATATGTGCTATGCAGGTGGACATCACCTATTTTGGGTTGACAATATGTGCTACTCAGGTGGACATGACCTATTTTGGGTTGACAGTATGTGCTACTCAGGTGGACATGACCTATTTTGGGTTGACAGTATGTGCTACTCAGGTGGACATGACCTATTTTGGGTTGACAGTATGTGCTACTCAGGTGGACATTACCTATTTTGGGTTGACAATATATGCTACTTAGGTGGACATTACCTATTTTGAGTTGACAGTATGTGCTATCATGCTCCACAGGATGTGATATTTATATAATGTTTTCCCTTGTTTTTGTAGCATTTAGAAATGTTAAACATTGAGATCCAAGATTAGGTATATACCCATAAGGTAGGATTTGATCTGGTTCTGAACATTTGCAATGACTTCTGCATGGGTAGCCTATAAAGTAAATAGCATACTAACATATGTGTTAAACCAATATGTGCTGAGGATGTTTCCTGGGGTTTAAATTGACAAGTTAACAAATGTCCAAAAAATGGAAATTATCACCAATCAGTTCTTGAGTAACTGATGATAATTATGTTACCAGTAGAGCAATAATGGGTAAATCTTTATTAAATTCACAATAAACTGCCTCAGATACTTGTCTTCATCTCAGAAATTAGTCTTTAGATAGGATGGAGATAGCGTAATTAAAACAATGTTTTGCTGATATTTTTTTTATGTTTTCGTCATATAACATTTTGGGATAAAAAAAACTAGCTCCTCTAAAAGTCATTGAACTGAGCATCCATGGAGGAGGATTGTGGGAAATGATTGTTTCATGTAGGAACTATGGGATGCTAATTCTCCTACACAGTTGGAATCTGATCAGCTCATTTCGCTTCTAATGCGTTAACAACAACATCATATTCTGTACCACAAGATTGGATTTCCTGGGTAACTTGACCGCATTGACTATTTTAGAGATTTTCATCTACCAGTAAGTTGTGATTTGGAGATTTCATGTAACATGGATGTGTCATGGTGATTCCATACCCCAGCAATGAACATTGGAATGGTGTATAATTAATCATGTCATTTGAGTCAAACAATCTTGTCACTTGACACTTTTATTGTACAGTCAACTCCCGTTACATCGGCATCCGATACAACGGCAAATTCGGGATCCGGCAATAAAAGTCATGTTACGGATTTCTTTGTTCTTTATTTCTCCCGTTACAACGGCAAATTCGGTTTCCGGCACCGGCAGCAATTTTCGGCAAACCAATCTCCCTTTTATTATATAATCACCTCCGTTATATCGGTAGCCAAACCGACGGCTGATGATCATTGCCGATTATCGCCAGAGGCGTGTATATAGTCCCTAGCTGGTACACTACCTGTTTGTTGTGTATGCAGTTGTTAATTCGCAAGTTGACACGGTATTTACACGGATGATCACAGATGAGCGTTTGTTTACATGTGCCGCATTTCTTAGTGGAGATAATCATTGTTTGAGAGAGTAATAAAATGGGAAGCCACTCCAGTGTACTTGTGAACAACGGGCCTTTAATTAGACTGAAAACCGTTGTTAGAGATTTAAATAGGTGTTGTCGTCTGTTTTTGTTTCTTTTATACGCGTAAAAACATGCTTTTGATCAAACCTATAGCTGCATTGTTTGCAGATGATATCGATAAGTGGTATTAACTAATGAGGTAATAAGTTGGTTTGTTTATGACACGGATTTCAACATGCCGTTCTTTACCAAATAAGTCGAGTTTCAATCAGCGAGTTGTCAGTTTGTAATGATTTTCAACAAAAGTTAACTGTACCTACCAATCAGAAAATGAAGGGAGAATTTCTTGAAGCGCGATAGATAAAGATATCCAATCATTAAACGCTTTTTATAATTGCTTATAATTTTGGTTCGGTTTTATATTCAATCCAATTGCTTATGTTTCTGCTTGATGATGTCAATGTGTGAATTATTGATAACATAAATTAGATTCGAAAAAAAAAGTGAAATAAAGATGAAAAAAATCTACTTAAAAATAATTAAAAAAATTATTTATCTCAATTGTGTTTGTTGTTGTTCATTCTGTCTAATCCCTTTACGATATAATTATCTTCGTAAAGCTATTATACCTAACCGGAAGTTGTATATACATGTAGCGTTTACACATTTACAGAGTAGGATAAACAAAGAATACGCATTTAGTTTTACAGGTAAAAACCCCGTTTATTTACCAATCACACACATACTCACACATGTTACATAAAATACGAATACTATTTATTCATATGCATCAAAAAACGAATTAAAACCTTATCTTTTATAGTTTATAAAATATCCTTTTACCGAAAGTAACGATAAGGTTGAGTGGGTGGGATAAGTAAAATGGGAAATTTGGGTTTGCTCATTACATCGGCAAATTCGATATACCGGCAAAATTGAGATTTACGAACACTGCCGGTATAACGGGAGTTGACTGTATAACCTTATACTTCTCAGATTTACTAATTTATTCCATGTTGGATCAACTTAAAAGCTGATTGATCAGGCCTACATTACATAAAACATTTCAAATTGAGAGAATTTACATAAGTCAACATTTTTGAGTTAATTAAAGAACAGTCTTATTTATTTATCGATAGAATAGAAAATTGATGAGCCTGCTGATAGTGGTGGCGTACACCCAAATGGTTTGAACACCCAGGATGTGATGGCCAAGCACTCTTGCTGTGTCTTCTCCAGGAGCCCAATCTGTCTTTAAGTGCATGTCAGCTTGAAATGATTGGATAGCTTGATCGATGTTTCTTTCTTGCAGTTTAAAATAGCTTTATATTTGATAATAAAGTGCAGCCTCTGTTACAGGCAGTAACACAATCAAAACTCATAACATGACTAGCTTGACATAAAAGAAAAATCCCAGAGATAGGTGAAGTAACACAATTGCTTAATGTTAGTCGAGGATAGCTGAATTTATCCAAAACACCTTATGATAAAAGGAAGTAATCACCACGTTGAATTGTTAGTGATGCTTATTTTTTCTATTTTGCCCCAAAGTTACAAGGTCTGCGGATAAGATATAAATGAAACATTTCATGATCTCTAATTTTCATTTTATAAAAGTGGTGTTTATCAATCTAATATATAGAAAATGATGGCCTGAACTATGTGGCTTTGGTTGCGCTTATGGTACTCAGATGCATTGATGCACTTTTGCAGGATATTTGGATCATTGTTAAGCAGGATCAGACTAAAAGGAATTCTAAGTGCCGACATGTTCTGCATTTAAGCCTTGCACAAATGTACTATTGTAGAGAAAAAAGTATCATAACCAAATGGGACATATGCTGATAGCATAGATAATTTCCTTGATATATCTTTCACATTCAATGTTTAATCCTTACAAGGCTTTGGGCACTTCTGACTCCCTTTGCAACCATTGCAAACCAAGATCAGCCTGCACGTCCTTGCACTCTGATCATGTCTGCACTGTTTGCTATCCCTTCAATGAATTTTCTGCAAGCAACCCCATAAACAACTAATGGAACAGTCCAAAATTAAGAAAGGACAAGTCATTAATAAATTAAGCATGGTAAGGTTTGAACTAACATGGACAGTCTTCAGTGTCTAGGATAAATCCCTATGTGCGCTTGTGATCTGGCAGATTTGTTCACAACTGTCTTGACTAAATTTCGTCTGCAAGTCCTTAAGTGGTCAGAAATAAGGAAAAAGTTTTTTGAACAAGGGAAATGTATTCACAATTACCTACGTAGGTTGCTGATATATATGTTTAATTTAAAGAATGATGACAAAGCGTTTCTTTTGACTCGTAGAGTCTGTGATGGCATTTTCAGAAATTTGTTTTCTTCACACAAGTAAAACGCGCATGCTTTTGTCTCTTTTTGAAGACACCTCTAGCCCCACTAATGCAATTGAATGCAGCTAATCGTGAACAGAATCCATAAAACCTGTCAGGGACATTTCTGTAAAACAACATAGCAGTGACAATGTGTTCTTGTCTTATTCACACAAAAATGCTGTCTGTCTATCTATAATTTATGAAAGCTTTTATAGGATGATTTTTTATTAGATATTTTGAAAATCAAATTTGATGTGTTGTGAATTACGAGAAAAATGTGTGTCTGAGAGGTTTCTGGAAGTATCTGCATCTGATTTTTGTGCACATAATGTTTCATGCTGACGGTGCATTACCTCATAGGAATTGAGATTAATGCAACATAATATAAAAGTAAAAAATATAAATAGATATATACTATGACATCATAACTACCAGAACCAATCAAAGGCTTTAGTTGTAAATTACTGTGTGCAAGTTCAGACATTTAATGCTACATAAAAGCTGTATTCATTGAACAGTCTGAAATAAAAAAAACAAACTCTGATAATGATATCTTCAAAATTATTGTTGTGTTTTGCTTACCCCATCTTGATATAAATGTCTTACCTATTTTGTTGTATTGCTTATAAACCCCATAGTGATGTATTGCCTTACTTCAGTTTGATGTAAAAATTAAACTAATGTGTTGGTGTTTTTGCTGTATTTTCAGTTTCATGATGGTGCTTATCTGTCTGATCTTCAGCGTCCTGTCCACCATCGAACAGTATGCAGAGTTTGCCAACGAGACCCTTTTCTGGATGGTAAGTTTGAGATTGCATTCTGGTTGCCATGGTTTAAACATTCAGAGAACGTTTGCCAGTCATAAATTATGTTGGCTTTTGAAAGGTATAAGGCGACACTGTGTGGAACACCATGGCAGTTTCAGCCTATAGAATTGACACACAAACTCTGATGTCCACTCAGATGATTTTAACTCTTTATTTCGTAGACTCATTTTGACACATAGGCAAACAGAGCAGACCCAGATCAGACAGCTCAGAGTCTTCTCTGTTTGCTCATACAGTATTGTAGCACAATTATGGGTTAAACCTTGTTAGATCAATGAAAGCCATATTAAACTTAAAACAATTTTCAGTCTGAACAGATTTACTGTGTCATGTCATGTTCTATTAGGTATAAGAATTTTTGGCGTTATCTCTTTATCAAATTTTCTTGTAGCATTTTGTCTGGAAGATAACTCCTCTTCTTCTTATGCTTTTGAAATGATATATGGATAGAACTTGATGAGAGGAAGTGTCATGCACAAGGCCCATAACTCTGGCATCAGTATTTTGGAGTTAACTCGCTTTTTCACATTTTCTCGTTGCATTTATTCAGAAGATAACTCCTCTTCTGATCATGCTATTGAAGGGAAATTTCGTTTATGGAAAGAATTGGTGAAAGCATATGTTGTGCTGAAGGTCCACAACTCTGGCCTTGATATTTTTGGAGTTATTCCCCCTTTCCACAATTTCTTGACTGCAAGAAATTCTACTTATGCTATTGAAACAAAATTTCATTCATGGTTAAAATTAATGAGAGGAAGTAACACACACAAGGTCCATAACCCTTGGTGGAGCTCAATCAGTATTGTCAGCCTTTAAATATTTACTCCAAGGATACTGATGGCATAATTCAAGACTTAATGAATATCAAACAACATGAATCTTTTTGCCCTGAAGTTAAATCAGCTATGTCAAACATATGCAAACATTTTTGTACACTAGAAAAACAGGGTTAATCAGATGCCTGTCATCCTAATTATTCTTTTACATATAAAAAATAACAATGTATTTCAATTTCAAGTCGTTGTTTGCAAAAGTGAGCTTATGTTTATGGTAAATCTACTACTTTTTCAAAGCAAATAAAGAAATAAAGCAGACCCTGATGAGAGGGCTCCTGTATATATGTCACACGTGCCTCAGTGTATGGTTGGGGGGGGGGGGGGTGGAGATATCAGTTTTTTATGAAAACATATGTCTAGTTTTGTTATTGAATTATCCCCCTTAGTTCACATCATTTTTTTTCTTGTCCAGAGCATAACTTCAAAAATGTTGCATGAATTCACTCCTAGTTGGAACACAGCTGAAGAGTATTGCACAAGAAAAAGTAATTCTATCTCATCATCACTTGATGCTGCTTGAATGCACAAGATACAAGTGTTCCAAGGTACAACAAATTAGTGTTTTTATACTGGTAACACAAGTGGCCAATTGTTATGCTTCAAATAACCATTTTTGAGGCTCCTGATGACTTACAGAATAACATGCTCCATTATAACATATGTCAATGATTAGCTCCAGCAAAGATCCATTACAATGCATTTCATTATAATGGGTATACCTATTATTGTGACCAACAAAGATCCAAATGTAGATCTATCATGTTCCAATATAATGGGTATGCCATTATATGCTGTGACCAACACGGATCCAAAATGTAGATCTATCATGTTCCAATATAATGGGTACTATCATGTTCCAATATAATGGGTATGCCATTTTATGCTGTGACCAACACAGATCCAAAATGTAGATCTATCATGTTCCAATATAATGGGTATGCCATTTTATGCTGTGACCAACACGGACCCAAAATGTAGATCTATCCATATAAGGGTTCCATTTTTGCTAACAGATCCAAAATGTAGATCTATCTGTTCCAATATAATGGGTATGCCTCTTTTGTGACCAACACGGATCCAAAATGAAGATCTATCCGTGTTCCAGTATAATGGGTTTGCCATTATATGCTGTGACCAACACGGATCCAAAATGCAGATCTATCGTATTCCAATATAATGGGTATGCCATTATATGCGGTGACCAAGGATCCTAAAAACCGATTTTTTACCGGTTTTGACCGATTTTGATCTCAATCGACCGGTTCAGATTTCAAAAAGTACCCAAAAAATCGGTCGAAAAAAAATCCATAATCCTCGTCTAAAACTTTCAAAATCGGTCCAAACGGTTCATAATAGTCTTTCTTACACACCAATTGACCTACTTCTTGAATTTCCGGTGTGCCCTCGGGGCAGGTGTCAGTGGGGGTCAGGCAGGGACATCCCTTTAAGTTAATTATTGGGCAGTTAAGATGAATGGATTGACGGTTTGTACTTAGCGGTTATTTGGACGGTGCCGTGTAATTATCTATGCCGTAATAATGGACCATTGCTTGTTTGCAAACTGTAACCGGTCGACTTTTAAATGCGGTAATTAATGACAATATCAAAGGCTAATCAAAATGTTTGATCTCCTTAGTAATTTGTAATTTGTAAGAACAAAATAAAAGAATTAAAAAAAACTGATAACTGTTTGGTGTTATTACTCAACTTTATATTTGGTATATAAGGGGATGGTATCAGTGACAAGGCTGCATTTCGTTGAAATGGCTCAGCGCAATTTACTTGCGATGTTTAAAAAATCAAATGACCGGCTTGGCAACACAAACACAAAGGCACATAATAAACAACACCAAAACGACTGCTTCCAATAATTTATTGATTCGTTAGAGTCATATACAGACCGTCATATACATGCACTTCCGGTAAACAAACTTTCGATTTCGTAGAGGTAAATATTGCAGAAAAATACCTTATTATGCCAACAGGATGCTGAAATATAATAAAAGATCTATTTTCACACTGCAAATGATTAAGGGTATGTTGATTGAAAATATCAATGTTATTTTTTTTTCGTTTTTTTTTTGGTTATGTTTTTTTTCGGGGGGGGGGGGGGGTACGGAACGGAATTCTTGTAAAGGGGGGGGGGGGGATTTTGCCGTCGACCGGTTGAGATTCCAAAATTTTAGGATCCCTGGCGGTGACCAACACAGATCCAAAATGCAGATCTATCATGTTCCAATATAATGAGTATGCCATTTTATGCTGTGACAAACACGGACCCAAAATGAAGATCTATCAAGTGTTCCAATATAATGGGTATGCCACTATATGATGTGACACATGTAGATATATTCCGTAAAAATTAATTAATTTTACAAGTCCAATAACCGATGGACCAGAAATCTTGATTTTGTATTGTTTAGCACAGGCTCAGTGTATTATCACATAGTTATATTGTAATCAAATATAGGAAGGTCCCAAGTATTGTGTTATAATGGAGCTGCAGCAAGTTGAAACAAAGAAGCCATCCAAAGGGTTTTGCCATGGTTTGTATTCATGTGAGGGTTGCCTCTCACAACATGTCTCATAATGCACATCAATTTTTTTTATTTTTTTTATTCTATTTTGGCTTACAATGCAGATAAAAATGATTCCATGAATTAAAAGTGTAATTCTAGATGATCATGTCGAATATTTGATTCTTGTGTATTTCAAATCGCATGTGAAATGCAATATTCAGCTTTCAGTTGATAAAATAAAAGTAACTGCTATTGTAGGAAATATTTTTTTGAAAAATAATCCATGAATTTCATATTTATAATTGTTTGACATATCAAGGTCAGCTTTGGAAATTTAGAGGTGGGAAAATTGATCATGTCAGTGTTTTATGGCAACAGTGTAGGAGTTTATTAACATCATACATTTCTGAGAATAATTTTCAAAATTGCAGTTTTGAAGTTAATAATCTAATAGGCTGAAAATTGAAATAACCAATAATGCAAAGGCCTAAAATTATTTATGATAAGGGTTTGTTTTATTACATAGTAAATAAAAGCTTCATTATCCCACTGTACAAGAATAAGTGTGACCAACAAAAGTGTAGAACTACTGAAGAATAAAGTTCCTCGAGCAACTCTTTCAAAGTCCATAAGCACGCTAGAAGCCATATGTGTCTTTTGACAACATGCAATTTGACTTAATGCAAGGAAAAGGCACACTGATGCCATCTTCATTGTTCAATCCAGAAGAAACACCTTGGGAAGAAATAGAGATTTGTGTCTAGCATTGTTTGACCTGGAGGAAGCATTAGATCATGTTTTAAGACAGGTTGTGAGATGGTCACTAAGGCTGGTGTGGATGGATGGATTGTTATAGCAGTCATTGCTCTGTTTTAGGGGGCAAAAACAACAGTACACACAGCTTATGGAAACACAGTATCGGGTACATTAAGGCTTTGTTCTCAGTCCACTGCAGTTTGCCAGTCACCGACATTGTTACAGTATCATCTAACAAGGTCTTCTGTAAGAGGTGCTGTACACTCTTGGCAGACTGAAGGAGAACTTCAAAGAAATAGAATGGCAACATGCTGGATAGCACTTGAGGTGCAACCTTGGGCACAATAGTTGGGACAAGTTTCAAGAAACGACACCTTTCCTCACCTCATAAGCTCCAGCTTTAAAAATAAAGCAACTTGATGATAAGAAGACTGTGTGAAAGGAGAGTCACCATCAAACTTAAGAACCAGTTTGGAATGGAGGATCTCTGTTGTATCTTACAGAGTGGACCATTGTGGACCTTGTGGGAAATTCTGCCAAATATATCATCCATTATAAACAAAGACTGAACTTACTTACTTACCCATAAAGAAACTTAAATGGTTGGACCATGTGAAGAGAATGCGAGACTTAAATTGAGTGAAGAAGATCAGAAAAGAGTGGCAGAGAGCAACCAGAGAACACCTGGGAAGCATCCAACAGAGAAGACCAGACAGAAATAGATGGGTAGTGGGCAACACAAAGACATGGAAACAGCATGTTAAATGGTGGATGATGATGATGATGATGATGATGATGATGATGAAACACATTGACTGCAGAAATGGTAAAGTTCACCTGCGCACAACATGATTAGAGGGAGTTAACTGGACATAGCCCATCCATTTGGATGCCTTAGCTAACAGAGCAGATCAAGGGTCTGACAGCTACTCCACTGTTTGCTCTTATAAAATTGTAGCTCAATTTCTACACAGTCTGCATGACAAAGAAAAATTCATTGTTTCATATACCATTTACAGTTCAGTTAATTAATATCAATCAAGGCATAAATTTATGCATGAGGTAAACGCTAAACTGCTTTAAATTGCCGCTTCTCTAAAACCACTGCGTAATTTTTTAAGGTCTATGTAACTTGGCATGTATGCTCTTTCAAAGTTGCTTAAATAAAAAAAACTCCATGTGGAAATCTGTTTGCTATCATAGCTTCTTGTATGTTATGAAACTTACCCTTTGATGTAAAACAAGAGGATTTTATGCCTTATAAGTCATAATTGTTTGCATCTTTGATCAGTCACAAGTCACAAGAAGAATGGCATAAAAGTCAATGTTCTGTAAATCAATTTCAGTGATAGCTGTAATGTTGTAAAAGCTTCAGATTAAGAATTATAAAAAAATCTTAATTAATTGATTCTTCTAATTTTAAACGGTATGACATTTGAAATTAATTTTTTTTTTTTCGGATAAAACCATAACTGTTGTTGAAAGTACTAAGTATCATTTGATTCTAGAGATGCCAAAGATTTTGAAATGTTTTGCTTGAAATTCTCCATGGATTACAAAATGGATTGGCTGAACCAACAAGGGTGATGCTGGTTACAGATATGTTTGTATAGGAATCAAAAGCTTCCAGACATGTATCGGGATTAATGCGCACAACCTTTGTTATAGTTTGTCCGAGACAGATAGCTTGCTGTCCTATTAAGCACTAAAACCAGCACATGTTTTCTATAGAACTGCCATTTTTCCCTTCCCATATCTCAGGATAATGAATCAAATGCATCTCAGTTAGATCTTGGAATCTTGATGACCCAGGAAATGAAATAACACCATTAAGGGAATTGAATATCATTCAGCCAGTGAAAATAGCATTTTCGGTAACTTGTTTATCAAGCTGATTTTCCCACTAGATTCAATCTGATCGGAAAATAGATGAGCTTTTGTGATTTGTGGTTTGGGATGATGAACATAGGGTTTGTATTTAGTGGAGGGTTTGGTTGTTACTTGGTATTAACAAAAATATCATTGTCAGTAATTTATCTAGAAACTTGCTGTTACTATTTTGATTATTCTTTAGGGATCTGAACATACAGTGAAATCCTTACATATGCCATTCTTTGTGATTGTTAATTGACACTATGATCAAATGTATCCCACAAACATTTTACATTACATATTTATTTCACTATTTGTGCTTCTCAACTGATGTCTTTGTCTATACAATGTCTACTTAAATCAGTCGTATTTTGTGTCACCTACTGTAAGCAAAGGTGACACATAGGGATCACTTTTCCGCCATCTGTCCGTCTGTATGTCTGTCTGTCACACTTGTCTGTCACACTTTTTCAGTCGCACTTCAGCAGGTGACACAGTCAAGTGTTCCAAAGAACACTCTTGTTTTATAAATATGTTTGATAATACCTCTTTAAGTATAGTTTGGTATGACATTAAAGGGCACCATGGACCAGTGGTAACATAACTCACAGTGAATCTGAATCTAATGGGTTTGAACCCCTGGGGGGCGGCAAGGATTTTTCATGCCCCTCACAGGTGCCAGGAACTGGTCCAACCCAGTAACTGTGGAGAAGAATTAATATATGTTGTTAGAAATTGTTTCCAATTTGATGTAAAAAATAAAAGTTTAAACTAAAAAGACTTTTTTTAAATGCATTTCTTGAACGGTGGTTTGGAATAATGTTCTTATTCTTTCTCAATTGTTGTTATATTGGGCGAGTACTTTAGGGTTCTCTGTAACATCATTTAAGTTATCTTCATTCTCAGGATTGGATCTCTGGTCAACAAGATTTGGTTAAACTGGATATAATTACTTTTCTCAATGAGAAGTTCCCTGGCCCCGTGTTCTTGAAAATACTGAAGTACGATCTCAGGCTCAAATTTGAGTATCATACTCAAATCCCCATTGAAACTAATGGGCATAGTTTGAGTATAAGTATGAAAATCATACTTAAGTTACATTTTTATTTTTGAGAACATGGGGCCTGGTCTTTGCCTTCTGATTCTAACCTATGCCACAGTTGACCAGATCAATTGATTGAAATTCTGACAGATTGCATACGCAGTAGATATTTGATAAATATTTAATCATTTTCTGCCATTTTAATAACTTAAAACATTTGTTTATTTCGAAGCAGGCATAATTGAATCTTTATTTTTGTTTGAGTCATTGGCTGTGAAAGCATTCTTAGAAGCTGAAGTCAGGCTTTTATTTTGCTTTGTCATTTACCTTTTTCTTAGTTCTGAATTGGTCTTCTTTGCCCATTATTTAACAGGGTTGTTTTCAATGCTGTTCTATGATAGCATACACTTCTGCATCGGACAACACTTTTAGACTATACATTTATAGACCAGAAATTTCCCTCATTTTTACTTTGTGAAGATATAGTTTAATTTTTTTCTTTAGCTCATCTGAGAACAATATGCTCATGGTGAGCTCTTAGGATCACCCTGCATTGTCAATAATTTGCTTTAAACAACATCTCCTCTGAAACTGCTGGACAGAATTTGATTAAACTTGGCAGGGATGATCCTTGGGTGAACCTTCACAAAAGTTGCTAAAATAAACTTGATCAATGCAGAACTCTGGTTGTCATGGCAATGGAAAGAAAAAAACATGAAAACTTTAAAACTAATCTCCTTCAAACCTACTGGCCAGATTTCAAAATGTTTTAGTACAGATGTTCCTTGGGTAACCCTCTACCAAGATTGCTAAAATTATCCTGATCCGTATAAAAACATGGATGCCAGGGGCTTGGCTAAATTTTGCCTTAAATGTATAAAATGAAAAGTTTAAAAATGATTGATTGTCAGGTTAAAAAGGTCAATTTCATTGTTACCAAAAATAGATGGTGTCAGTAGCTGTGATTTTATATTATGTTTGTATTTACGGCAGGGTTGGAAATAAATGGTTGAAAATTTTCTCCTCATTTATCAATGTGATAAGATTATATTAAAAACCCTGATCTTTCAACCCTTCTTGTGCATCAATGTCAGTCTGGTTCTTGATGTCTGTTGACTTTTTCTCTTGCATGGGGTCTTAAATAAAAGCAAGCTGTTTTATCTTGTGACATGGCAAACTATCCCAGCTACTGTTGCTGTGGTGACCAGAGAAGATCAGTGGGGAATCAGCCAAGCTGTCATCCAAATTTATTGGTCTTTGTTCGCCATGCAGTCTCCTAGGGCGATTTATTCTGAATGTCTTATACTTGACTTCACACTTTCACGCAGACTGCCTTTATGAACATAATTTATTTCCTGAATGATACAATCATAGGTATCAGTGCTTTCCGCTACAAAAGAACTCGAGCAGATTGCATGTCAGATATTGTAAATCAGTGACAACTGAAAATTTCATAATATTCTTGGTCTGATAATGGCTGTATAATAAATGTGTATATAACTTCAGCTGTCAATTATTGTCTGCCAGGTCAGAAAGCAGCCTGTTTGTGGTATGTGCTTGATCCTCAAACATATTTCCGACGATAATAACGAAAAAACATTATTTCTGCAAAGTATAGAAGTGAACCCATTTTAAACTTATGCAATGTTCTTGTCAGTTTTGGAGAGACAATGATAATTTAACTTCTTGAATACCTCTGTATAGTTGTGGTCCAGTGGTTGTAATTAAGATCCAAAGGTTGTGTGAGTGATCTCCATTTTAAGGGTCAGTTCAGGACAGAACTTTATATAGACTTCCCCACGCGGAGTGTTCTGGTTCAACTTAACCTCCCTCAAGAGGCTTTCATTTACAATGACAGTCTGATCATGATCACTTCTGATTCTTAACAGTTTGCAACAAATTCACTGTCTCATATACAATTTAAAGATCAGTTCATTTATATCATGTACATCGCGTCGTGAATTTGTATATGAATATTTCTAATATTTATAACATAGGGTTTTAATCTGGCCAGTATTTTCTTTCCTTTTTTGAAAAAATGTATTGGAAGGATTGAATAAAGATAAAACTGTAATGTGGCCAGACCCAAGTGGAATCTATCTGGAATTTCACTGGTTATGCCAATTACGTACCATAATCAAGTGGAATCTATCTGGAATTCCACTGGGATTCCAGTTACGTACCAGACTCAAGTGGAATCTATCTGGTATTTCCACTGGTATTCCAGAAATATAGCAGATTCCAGTAGAATCTATCTGGAATTCCACTGGAATTCCATTGATTTTTTCATTGGGAAATAAGCATATGCTTTTATGATAAAGATCATGTATAAGCAATCATTAGCATGTATAGCTTGCCCGCAAGAGGCATTGAATTTGGATATCCGGTATTCAGACTCCCACGATTGATTACAGTATATGTTGCTTTGTAAGTTATAGGGGCAATAAGAGATATAAATACAAAAATTGGTTAAAAGAATAAAAGAGTGTAAGTATAGAATGCAGTCAACACATACATTATTATGTGTATTTCTTTATTTTTTTATTGTCATTTGTACATTTAAGGGAGAACCAAGTAAAGAAGTAATTTAGCTTGTAGTTTTAGCATTTCAACAAAATAGTACAGATGAAAGGTCAGAATTGAAGTAATCAGTGTCTATCTGTGTATTGTTGTGTATTTAACCACAGGTTCCTCGTTCAAATATTTATAGGCCTATCATTCGGGCTTCGCCCTTGTGATATAACCATAAGCACCTGAACTCTAAATTCACAATTAAAGAAATACAGAGATTAATTATTTCTTAAGTAAAAGCAATTAATTGGGAATTTTTTAAACACATGCACGAATCCCCATATGACTAGGTTTGTTTACATTTTGAATAGACGTATAATCTTTAAAGTAAAACAACTTTTACTTTATTCCCTTAGACTGAATTTTCTCTACTGTCTGACAGTATAAAAGATTAATCAAATGGTACTCCTGAGTAGGAAGCAACATATAAAAACTTCAAGATAATAATAATTTAGTCTTTCACAAGACACTCTTCCAGGTCTAAAAATAGACCACTTGAAATGGATATTTAATGGTATAGACAAAAGCTAAAAACAAATGTGAGATTTTGCTTTAACATTAAAGAAGCTTTATTAAATCCTTCATGTGAAAAAAAAAACAGGGCTATTATCTGTCCTACAGACATTATGAAAGTTGGAAGAAAGTGGTTTGTTGTTTGTTTTGATAGATACAAACCTGATATTTTGTCTTAACCCTTTCCCTCATACAGGACGCCATGAAAAGACCTATGCGAACAGCATTAAACCTGATCAGCCTGCGAGTAACTCAGTGGTCTGGAAATGAAGACTTTATAATTAAATTTGGTAAGGTTTAACTGTGGTTTTCTGCAGATCAGGCTTTATGTGGTACCTATTGAGTGCATCAAAATGAGTCTATATGAGGGAAAGGGTTAAATCCGGCTAGTAAGCGAGCAAATGAAAGTCTTGGCCTCTATTCAATGCATTGCCATTTCCAAGTCCTCTCTTGGTATGCTTTTAATGGAAATAGGTGGTAAAATCTTAACATTATAACAAGTGTTTTGGTGATTTAATTATGAACACTTTTTATTTACAGCTGTCAAAAAGTCATTCGGGCAAATTCCCTTACAATTTTTGTTGGGCCAGTTCAAAATTCATCACTCAGGTCATTGGACCAAGGGTTTTAATGAAAAGAAGAATGCAAAGAAGAAATTAAAATTTAATCGGAGTGAATGAGTGCAAATCTGTCTTAATATTTTACGTCTTGACTGTGGAGTCAAACTGGCAACAGTAATAAAAATAAAATGACAATTCTAACTTTTATTTTATATTCTGCTTTTTCAAAAAATACGACAGATGGTTTCATAAACAAAACGATGAAAAAAAGAAAACTCAGGCCTTCTTTATATAATGATAGTGAAAGTCACACACCAATTGTTTATGGAAGCCAGTTATACTTTTCAATTTTTTTATTTTTTTTTATTTTTTTTACAGAATGACCAGATTGTATTGCCTAATTCCTTTAGGTCTGAGTTTTTCCTGTTATAATTCCTCATTTCAGGTTTGAATGAACTTAAATTGAGTTTTTCCTCAAAGTTTGATTCTGTCAAATAATAGCCCGATGATCAAGCGCTTATTCCATTGTTTTGCAATTAATGGACTGCAGTGTACAGGAACACAAAATTAATCAAACTATTTGGACTGTGAACATGGCTTCCAATTTGTTCCAATCTCGTTAAATGTGGGAATTTTTCATGGCATAAGATTTGTTTGATGAGTCTTTTAGATTATATTTCTCACTTTTTTTTCTTGGTCCTTCATTGCACTTTTATGAACACAGTCATTTTAATCATGTTAATTAAAGGATGATCATACTTTAGTTGCCTGATAAAATAATTTTCTCAACATGACATGGTCCTTGAATATTTTTTTTATGAAATTTAGTGTGTGAAACGTAATAATCCAGTTGAAAACTAATGGGGGATTTTAATACATGACGCTAATAAAACTTGCGTTATTATCGTCTTAATCATCCGGTTCTCAAGCAATCATGCCTTGTCCCATGTGTGATGGTACTAGTATCTTGATATTTTTTTTAATCTTTCAAAAAGATGATTTTGTGCATGCACCGCTTTGCTGCCAGGGCATATATAGTGATATACAAATATATATATATATGTGTGTGTAGAATTTCTCAGCAAGAAAATAATTTTATGCACCAATTTATTAGCTGCAAGGGCATTTATGGTGGTATATAATTGTTACATCAGATAGAAAAATAAGTCCTTTAATGTTTTCATGTCACAGTCAATATTTGTAGCATGTAATTAAGTATTTATTTTTGACAAAGCATTGATTTTTCAGCATTTTTGCTTACTTCAAGTATACTTACCGTATATTGTAGAGATATATACAATTGTTCGAATTGAGAAGTTTTTCGTTTTTAAATCTAGGAGAACCTGGGTTGAAAACATAGTACTATAATTGGTGTGAGTCGGTCATATACTGTCGTCACACACAACTAAAAATACCTGACCTTTTGGTTTTCTTTCACTTTTAAGCTCACTTGAGCACATACGTGCTCAGGATAAGCAATTAGGATCAATGAATGTCCAGCATCCATTAGTTTGTTTGCGCTCTAGTATCTTCATTTCTATAGCAATCACCTTTAAACTTTATGACAATGTATATACCCATAATCTCTCAGCCAAATTTGATTATGGCTGATATTGGCCAGTTATGTCAGGAGTTATGCCCCTTTTAATTAAAAAAAAAAGCCAGATTTCACCTTGTTTGCACTATAGCATCTTCATTTTATAAGCAATCATCTTCAAACTTAAAATATGACGATCTTTATTGCCATTAAATCTCTCTTGGCCAATTTTAATTTTGGCTGATATAGGTTAATTTGTAAAACATTCTCTATCAGTATTCCATATATATATAGTCCAGTGAAACCTCGGAAAACTGGACCCCCAGAATACCGGAATTCCTGCAATACCGAACGATCACGCTGGTCCCGTTTTTTTTCCTTCTTATTTTCATGTTTTTAAAGTTCCAGAATACCAGAAACTTGGAATTCCAAAATCCGAACGATTATCCTGTCCCAAAATGCACTTAAACTACATAAAATTACCCCACAAAACCGAACTGCCGAAAGTTGTTCACACGTCTAGACTAATCGAGTGTCCAGCGTGTCAAACTGGTATAAAATGGCACATTGCGTACTGTCAGTAATTTGTGTATACAAGCTGTACTAAGGTGTCAGCAGAATAACCTCACACGTGCCGTAACAAAGGGCAAATTTCAAACATGTTAACACAATACTGTAATCAATAGGAAAGTGAAAACGAGGTGCGATAATTAGAAACGACGATTATAAAAGGTTAAATCCTTTAATGATGGACATCATTTGGTCTTAACAGTTTTACTGGCGGAATTTAATTACGTAAGTGAAGTTAAATGTGTTAATTAGAATTTGTTTGGTTTCAGATTAATTTATTTGAACTTTAAAGATGCACCGCATGCAAAAAATAATTGATGTTACTTGCTACATTTTTCCCTTTGTAAATAAAATGTGTTTAAGGTAGATCTAATTACTGAGTTATCATCACAATATATTCCACGATATTTAATTTTTTGAAACATTCTTTGGTAACATTTGCTAAAGCAATCATGACCGAACCCTCTAGTAAATGTCGACGGGTTGAATTAACTTTAGCTGTGTGTAACAAATTGAGATGGCATCATTTCCATAGATACTGTTATTTGATTTTATGGTTGGACCCAGTGTGCCTCCCTCTCCTATCTTGGAGACTGATAGTTTCACGTGTGTTTATTTGTTCTGTTCCATACTGTCTCAACATGGTCCCCAGTGTGCTATGTTAAGTGAATCAATGACAATGTGCATGCCATATGCTTCTCAAAAGTAAACTGAATCATCAAAACACCTCTGATTTCTTGTTATGATAGAAAGTTCTTGTTATTTATGCTTTAATCGAAATGTCTGCTTTACTTTATTTGCTTGGTTTGTTGGACATGTTGTCTTCCAACTGTCGAAATTGAGAAATAAAAGTAGAAGTAGTGTTTGTGTTCCAAGTTTTCTGATCTAGACTCACTTGTAGATATGTTTATTTTTGTACATTCAAAATGTGGTATGATTTGTTATACCATGTTTAATTCATCAAAAGTGTATTCAAATAAGTGTTTAGCTAAGACATTGATATTTTGGGGGAAAGGGAGTTTGGTTAATTTATTTTCTGGCTGAAACTTACAGTTGTTAGTTTTCGTAGCTCCCTGTTTGGCGCTTAGCATAGGATTAATCTAGGAATGGATGACCCGAAATCAAGATAATATGACTAGGTGTGGTATACCTGATACTGCAGTGTGGCAGTACTAAATCTGTCTCAAGTACACATAGTCTCCAAATGACTGAAATACTGTTGATGGGACATTAAACCAAATAAATAAACAAACAAAAAAATTGTGATACTGCATGATGTAGCATTTTTCTTTGGTGATAAATATATGTGTAGTCATAAACGGGTTTGCCCGGTGTCAGGTATGTGTAACCGGGTAATCATTTTCATCTTTCAATTGCTTGCCACTATCATGGACCTTTCAACCCTAGATGATTACACAAGCTAATATATTCATATCCTTTTGGAATTAATTTGACTAAATGGAAGATGTATTTTATTCATATGCAATTAGCATACTCGTTAGTATCATAAGAATAATCTCATGAAATTATTGATTGATTTTGTTTTTACTGATTTTTTTTGTTAAAATTGATGTTACAGCTGATGACTTCCTATAATTATATTATAGAAAAGAAAAGCGCACAATGCACTGAAAGACTTTCGGCAGGCTTTACATGCTGAACTAGCTATACATGTAATTCTAATTAAGCAGGGTTGATCTCAGTAGAGGCAAAGGAAGGTAATGTAATAGCATATTACATGTTTCTGCAACTCTAGTTACTAGTAGTGAATCTGCTGAATTTGCTCTTCATTTCATGATAAACCCGCAGGTGCTAGCTCTCTCGGTGCAAGCATTTTACTTTGTTTCATTACAATCATGACTGTGGTTCCATTCGTAAAATGCCTACGTAAGGAGGTCATGGACCTTACTAACCTGATGTAAACAATTCCATTGCATTGATACACCATTGAAAGCAGAGGGATACAAAGTGGTTAAAAAGCTGTGGTATTTATGCATATCAACGATGCCTGCTTTGGATTTATGGACACTTTAAGATTGGCGGCTACCGCCAGTCTAAAAATGCAGGCACTTTATGAAAGTGAATGCTATTATGAAGCTAGATTGAAGTTGTCTGGTCATCTTAGTAACAATGTTACATTTTGATAGGTGACAACCATTATTGTACAATAATATTTTTATTTGAAAGCTAGTATATTGTTTTCCAGGCATTAAATATAAATTCAATGCTTAAACAATTTTTGATTATTTGTGAGCTCTTTATTTTTTCATTCTAGTATTCAGTTAATTGAACACTGCAATAATGCTCTAATTTTGCAGTGTTTGAGAGCAACAAAAGATAATTTGTATAATCATTTTGTTATTTTTCTTGTTCATATTCCCTATCAACCTGTTAAGTGCTATTAAACAATAAAAAAACATTAATTACCATGTATCCATGAATAAATGTAGGATGGAATGCTTTAATAAAGTATTGATGTTGAATACCTTAATATAGTATTGGTGACTTTATATTTTCAGGAGATAGTACTGGTTGTGTTTTTCGGACTGGAGTATGGGGTCCGGCTCTGGTCGGCAGGATGCAGGAGTAAATATATAGGACTTCTGGGTAGATTTAGATTCGCTCGCAAACCTATTTCCATCATAGGTGAGAACTTTTTTGTAAACTAAAATTCAGTCTGTAAAATATTGTTTTATATCTTGAATCCTGTTACTGTAAAATCTGTCAGAACTGGTCAGTCAATGGGACAAGATAAAGTGGCTGCTAAATGGAGGTTGGCCCTTTACCTCATGAATATTCATTCACTCGATGAATATTAATTTATTGAATTTTAAATGGTAGATGAAATAATGAATTTTTCTTTGCCATGCAGACCATGTAAAATCTGAACTACACAATCATATAATATGAGCAGGCAAGGAAGACCCTGATCAGACAGCAAGGATCTGAGTCTGCTTTGTTTGCAACTGGGTCACAATGGGGTACAGGTATTTATATATAATGAAATGTTCAGTCAACATTATAAAGATGCCTGCATTATTTGGGTAGCCTCTGAAGTTGTGTTACATGTCATTTGTAAAGCCATATAAATATATTTTGCAGTCAGCTATAATAAGCATGAAATTTGTTTTACAGTTAATAAATTATGCCCCCCTTGGAAGAAAAGGGGCATATTGTTTTGCAAATGTTTGTTGGATGGTCAGTCTGTTGGTTGCTCCGTTGGTAGACCACTTCGTTTCTGATCAATAACTGGAGAAGGCTTGGGCCCACATTTCTCAAACTTCATAGGGTGATTGGTCATGATTGGTTAGATGACCCTATTGATTTAGGGGTCACTTGGTCAAAGGTTAAGTTCACAGTGACCTTGATGGGAGTTGGGGGTGGGGGGGGGGCATATGTGTTGTTCCAACACTCTTGTTCTTATTCCTATTGCATTGTCTGATAGCTAAAAGCATAAATGCTGATCACAATAGTTAATGGTCCTGGTGGCCAAGAGCTTGGAGCATGATACTAGGTGATTACACT
>CM037777.1:10183410-10233410 GCA_021229015.1 Solen grandis | reverse complement strand
CTTTGGTTTTCTTATCTTTTGGTGCTGTCTGTTGACATATGTCACATGAACGGCAGTATCGCTTGACATCTGAATGCACGCCTGGCTAACAGAAATCAGAAAGGACCTTGCTCAAATTACGCTTAACGCCCAAATGACCATACATAATTGAATCGTGCGCCAACTTAATCACGGCATTTCTGTATTTGACTGGTACAACCAAACTGGACACATTTATAAGAACTTTGGAACATAATTCTATGTAGCAAACCATTCTTGAAGAAGAATTTTACCTTGTCTGATGCAATATTGGAATCGGCTTTCTGTTTAAGTTCGTCTAATGTTGTTTCAAGTTCTTGTTCTCCTCAGGACCAATATCAACATCAAAGGAACCTGGGACTGGGACGGTGAATCCGGTGCTCTAGCTCATGAAATGTTACCTTTGATAACTTTTCATGCCCCAAGCATCAACCTCAGTAGTGTAGAATGGTGTATCAACTGACAACCTCAATGACGGAGCCATCTGCCAAAACACAACATTGTATCTTACCTGAAAGTCGAGATTCGTCTAGAAAGCTTCTTCCGACAACGACACCACTACATCCGTGCCTCTCAGCACCGACGCTACTTCACAATCAAGCAATCCATCCGAGATAGGCATATTTGGCCACACACCACGTGCGTCTCATGCTTTACTAAGCTGATTCTCTGTGTCAATTCTTGCCTCTGAAAAAAAAAACACTGTCACCTACCGATAGAAATGCAGCACACGCGCTGCTACCTCCAGTCGCTTTGTCATCTCGTCTTGGTAACTTTACCTTATTAGGTTGTTGAGCACGAACGGGTTTCATCTTAGATGGATTCGACATACCATAATCTGCTTCAACTTAAGGCATGACTGCCGCACTAGTTCCACGCCGTCTATGAGGTAGCATCCTGCACATGCGATCTGAGGCTATATGAATTAGCTTACCACACCTATAACAACGTTTCGAAGCTTTATTAAAGGCGTTATCATTTTTAGAGCTCTGTGACCTATTTGACAAAAACGATTTATTCTGACCACAATTTTGCTTTTCAAACGACTTATCGTCATGCTGACCTGGCGCCTGAGATCGAACAATGGTTGTGATAGGGACAGGTCTTGCTTCACAAAATGTATCAGCTATAGTTGCCAACTTCACATATGTTTGGGAGGAACGGTCTTTCAGAAACAAGGCTAAATCAAGCCTGACTGTATTAAGCATTTGCTCACGCATCAATAAATCAAAGAGACCCTCAAAAGATTCTTCTGCATGTGCTTACTGTATCCATCGGATAAAGCACTCGGCCAAACGAGCTGAAAACTGCTGAAATGCATCACCTTTATCAGGTAGCGCTGACCTAAGACGCTGTCTTTTATTAAATAAAACCTACACAAAAGAGCATCTTTAAGTACATCATATTTTAAAGACTCGTCTACCGGCAATCTTGAAAACACCTCTAGAGCTTTACCTTTTAAGAAAGCACTCAAACTCAATGCCCATGTATCTTTCTTCCACTTATTTGCAGTGGCATGTATCCATATCATCCCGATCTTCATTGAAGTAGCCTAGGGTAGCTAGGTTTTCATGATCTGCCGAATCCGCCGAAACAGTGTCGTCATGTAAAGCTTTTCGCTTCTCTAAAAGCTCAACCTCGTGCAAATGATCCATCTCTTTCATTCTCAGTTGAAACTCGTGCTCTTCTCGCTCTTTTTCAATCTCTCGCTCTCTCAATCGGTCTTCCCATAATTTTGCTTGTTGCTCAGTAACAAACTCTTGTAAAAACTCCCCCTTGTAACCCCTCGTAACCCAATTCCTTCCCTTGATCTGTTAATTGCTTTAGAACATCCATATATCAGGTATATGAAAACAATTGTAAGGGCAACAAAAAATACACCCGTTAAAAAATTCTTAAATTATCGGAAAAGTCAAATTGTGTATAATTGAGTGATACATAAATGCTTAAGAGTTGTGAGGCACATATATATTACATAATGCAGCGAGACTCACACAACGCCTTGCATATACCATACCGTGCACGTGTAGTTACATTATCTCGACACATGGGCCGTTAGTGTGTATATAGTACGGGTACTACAAGTATCAGAGTACTGAAATACACCCATGCCGAAAGAATGCTCTTCTATATATATCTTCAATATATTTAAATAATGCCATATATAACCAGACATATATATATGACATGTTCAGTTTCGTATCTGTATTTATCTAATTTATTTTCCCACTCCAGACACCAGTCAGGATTAGCGGAGTGGCAGACCAGATTAATACAGAACACAAAACACTTATTTTAAATTAAACTTTTAATTTACAATTTTATAAAAGTTTAAAAGAAAAAAATACAAATAGGACTGTAATTTGCAATTACTCTTTTTACTAATTCTTACTACAGAAAATTGAAGTCAAATATTTTCTTCACAATTTATATATTGTTCAATAATAGGCGCCAGTCCCGAAACTCCTCACAGTTTACACCATTAATTATGTCTTTTATAGGGATTACAGTTTTAATCACACGACAGCATCACTTATCTATTTCTTTCGCTTTGAGACGTGGTCGGTGACCGTCCAAAATTGTTCCCTCTCCGAGGTCTTCTTACACACTACTTTACAACGCTGGCAAATCAATTATATCGCGCTCAAGTGGTAATAGAGGTTTTTAGCTTACGAGGACAACGATAGACGAGGACGAGCTACAGGTAAAAATTCGGGGTCTTCTCAAAATCTTTATTACCCTTTTTTCAAGAATTACACAGTAAGACCTATAATCTTTTTACGACAGGTGAGAGAAGCACAAATGTATACAATTCTGAGTAAAAACTTCCTCCTGTGTCTCCACACACTTGACTTATAACGTTTTATCTCAGCTATAGGATGTTCAACACACACAGTATTTGGCTATTAATCTGTTAAGTTTTAAGCACTTTCTCCGATGAAGTCCCTTCCCACGGTAGCAACAACCAGGCTTTTTTTTTTTTTTTAAGAGAAACAAATCCACAAAACTTTATATTTTATTGAAGCTTACAACAAAAAGGATTTAAAAAATGTATAGTTTGGCTATTTACAACTCCACACACTCAGGAATAGTCCAGGCAAATTATGTAAAAAATCACCCTCAAAATCAGGCCATTTTCATTTCTCTAGAAAAGAATGACCTCAGTTAATTGTCATCTGGATCTGAACATCTGCAGAGATGTCAAACTGTTCTACGCACTTACGAAAATCCATCCAGATAGTGCTTGGCAGTATTCCATAGTCTGCAAAAATGTACCTGAAATAGAGAAAAATGGGCTTCTTTTAGTCAAAAATATAAATAATATAAATTATGGAAGTTTTCATAAAGTATGACAAAGAAGTTCTTTATAAGCTAAAATTCTACATACATATACCCCATCCACTATTTTACTGAGGATTGTATTAATATATTCATTATATATATTATTTATTTATTCATTTATTTATTATTAGTATTTTGTTTTATTTATAAATTATTTTTTCATCATTATATATTCATTATTTCATTTAATTATTTTTTTCATCATTATGATTATATTTTTTTCAAGATACCTAGTTATCAGAGTAAAACTTCAATGCAGTGGTGCTACTAATAACCAATAGCATATGCTCAATTTTCAAACAATGTAGATCCAGATCAGCTGGCATACAACCGTGTCAGCTGATTTGGGTCTGCATTGTTTGCTGTTGAATCAGTACAGTAGGTGAGGTTTCATATCCTGAAAGAAAAAGTGTTAGTTGATCTGGATCTACACTGCTTGCATAGGTCAATAAAATTAAGCAGGTTAAAGGTTAACCAACAATGAACAATTTCCGGAACTGAGCTGCAACAGAAAAAAAGCTCAAACCCTGAGCATAGAAACTCAACAAAACTCATACCTTGAGCATAGAAACTAAACAAAGCTCATACTTTGAGCATAGAAACTAAACAAAGCTCATACCTTGAGCTTAGAAAGTAAACAATCTTTCCACTGTTAAAAAACAAATGAAAGAAACAACCTTGTTCAACTGCTATATGCTCACTTATTTAAGATGCACTGAATTTCTCCCTTGAATTTTTCCAACAGATACGAATGTATGGAACAAAATAATTTCAATGATGAATGAAATTATGTTGTTTCTTTCATAACAGGGGGCGGGGTGATGAAATGTCTGGAAAGGGTTACTTGAAAATGTAACCTACATTTTTTTAAAAATTGGGGACATCTTCAAATTATGATCTTCACATCAGATCCTGGAAAACAGCTCAAAAATTTAAATAAAAAAAAAAAAAAGATTATATACATCCATTATATACAGCCTTGAAAATACTTGTCTTTGACATTTAATTCAGACTTTCAACTAGAATGTTCAGATCTCCCTTTCTATAGTCTTCACGTAAGTTGTACACATAAATGGCATTATCACTGTCATAGTCGTACCAGTGTATTTAACTTGATTCTTAAATGTGTGTTCCACTCGTTTCCCCAAAAGAAGAGGTATATCTGGCATTTCTTTTTCAGTGGTTGGTATATCCAAACAAGAAGTTATCAGCTGAAGTACATTTTCTTTCATCTTATCAATCGATAACTGTTGTCTACCAGTGCCAAGCTCTGCTTTCTTTGTAATGTTAAGACTTTCCTGTCTGCCACCTTTTGTTTTAGAACAGTTTGTCTGAATCTTAACTGGGCTTTCAATCCTTCTCTTTTTTCCTTTTCTGTTGGCAATCTATCAAGTCTTTCATTATCTTGCTCTAAAATCTGACATAAGCCAAAATAGCACACTCCATTTGTCACTGTTTCCAAATTTTGTATCTGCTATTGTTCCTTTGCTTGAAACTGTTTTTTTTCTCTTCTTGAATTTCTATTCTGTTAGCTTCAATCTCTTTTAATCGTTTTGTTTTGTTGTGAGAATACATCATAAAAGACTCGTTATTCAATAAAGTTGCATTAGGGCGGTATCTCAAAAGCTGGTCAAGATGACCAAAAACAAACTCCGAGAGTTTGTTGTGTTTCATTACGGAATGTGTTTGTTCATACAAATTCTCAGATGGCTTAGCAAACTTACCGCCTGGCAAGTGATCAGCCACCATTCTCTTCAAAAGTTCAGACATTGATAGAAAAAGTGCTTGTAGTGATGGAAACAAAATCCCATTCAGTTCTTCAATGTCCTCAAATAACGTTGAAGATAATTTGTCGTCACCTACAATAGTGTTAAAAGGGCTAATCTCCCCTGCAACAAACCTACTTATCACTTCAACATCAGAAGCATCCTTATCAAGGAAATCAATGAGGTTTTTATAGTGCATGTTCATCTCAAAAATGCGTCCTTGAGTTACTAAAATGTTCCACAATAATCCGGTAACCAGTTTAGAAATAGGACCTAATGCTTTTTGAGCCAGCCAACATAAATGGTTCCTTTATATCAAGTGAAACTGCTTTTAAGAGATCATTGGTTGTACCCTGCACTTCGTCTAAGAAATCTGGAATCCGTCTGCGATGGTAATAAACTGCAAGGGCTAAACTGAAGAGTAAGTTGAATCTGTTATACTTGAAACGTGTTATGTGGTTTTTCTCATTTTTTCCTCCAGGGAAGGTCTGCCATTGCAGGCTCACATCAATTTTTTTCATCTTGTCCCACAGCAAATTATTCTGAAGCAGTTTTCACTAGTCTTGACGATCCACTTTCATTCTTATGGCAACGTTTTAATTCAGGTTAAGTGGCAGAACCAATGGCTTTGCCGTCTAGGTAGTTTTTCTCAAACTTCTTCAATAATGATTCACAGGTATCTGTCATACCAACGAGCAGATGGAGACCACAAAAAAGATATTCATATTTGTGCACATTCTTTTCTCATTATCTGTTAATAATGACCAGTTGTCTATCACCTCAGGAGGTATTTCTGTTCTAAACTGTTCTAATAAAATGTTAAACTTTTTCTCAGTGGATGCTCTGTCAGACATAGTGTCCCTGATATTTGATAATACTTTATAACCAATATTTTCTTTTTGATGACATTTAGAAATACCAACCAATATATCTTTAAGAGTTTCCAGTGTGCTCCTTCCATTTTTATCTACCATTTCTCTCAACCCTATGATATATGACACCTGTTCCTGATCTGTCACCACATATGTTTGGAAACGTTTCCCCTACTTCCTAGTTTTATCTGTGTATAACGATGTATGTTCTTTTCCTTGTAACACAGTACCAATCTGTTTATGTGCAAGTGCAACTTTACTGTCAAGCTTCCTATTTAAAGTTGTTGCAGACGGCAGACGATAAACATTTCTCCTAAACAGAGTTGATACTTTTTTTATCACTTCTCCAACTTTCTCAACAGGCAGGTGCCTTTAAGTCAGTAAGGTTCATTACACAATGAACAGTCTCTGTTTTGAATTTTTGCATACATTTGTCATAAAGTTCTACCTCTGGCTGATCATTCATCAAATCTTGTAAATAGTCAATTGTTGAATTGGCTTCCCTTAGCTCTTCCTTGTTTTTCTTCGCACTTTCTATTAATGCTGAATTTTCTTCAACACTTCGCTCTAAACTGGATAGCTTACCATCTTTAACTTTCAATTCAATTTCAGAGTCCTTAATAAGTCTCTTCTGATCAGTGATTATCTCTTTTAATTTTCCTGATCTCAATGTAATTTTAGCTTTACTCACTTTGAGGGATTCAAGATTTCTATTATTTGTTTTATTTTCAAGCTTTAACTTCTTAATTTCCTTTTCCAAAGCCCTTTTTTCATTCTTTTCTTTTAATTTATTTTCAAAACTTTCTAGCTTTCTTTTATTTTGTTTTGCTATTTCACGTATACTTTTCACAGCTTCACGCCTTTCCTCTAACTTCTCAGTTAGCTTACCTATTTTTGCTTCACTTGACACTTCAGCACTAGTACTAGGCTGGGGCTCTGTAGACTTTGTTTCACTTAATAACAGTGGAATTTAAAATTTCTCGTTTAAATAAGTTTCTTTATTTGCTCCTCGTTTGCTCTTGGCCTTCTTAATAACAAAATGAACTTTTGAAACAACTGCTTTGAAATTAATACTATATTTTGATTTATTGAGCAAAGCTGGTATCCATTGAAAGCAATAATCATTGTTTGGAAAATAATGCAGAGCAGCCAAATTGTACAAGTCTGATACAAGGCCATTAACAAAATTATCTTCATGTATCACTGGAATGCTGCTTTAATTTATAATGCATTCTGGTGTTACAGAATGTTTTTCTAAAGAACTCAAGTTGCATGTATTTGGTATCCACTAGTTGTTAAAGAATTAACCTTAATCACTGAAATAAATCTTTTCAAACGAAATACTGCCATAAGACACAGTCTGGGTACCAATGCTTTCAAACTCAACTGAAACTAAATCACCACTGAAAAGATTGGCACTTGATAGAATGAATGGTCCAGCAGCAAGTGTCTGTGTACTTCTATCTATCATAGACCATTTAAATCTCTCTTTTTTTCTGGCAATGGACTATCACTCACATTTGGACTACTACTCAACTCTGCAAGTGCACTCTGTTCAAAATCAAATGCCTCTGCTTCCAAACCAAGTGTTTGAGTACCCAAAGGCAACTGCAGACTTTCAGATGATAAGATAGCAGAGTCAAGTTTACAACTCAACTCTGGAAGTACACTCTGTTCCAAATCAAATGTCTCTGCTTCCAAATCAAGTGTCTGAGTACCAAAAGGCAATGATGATAAGATAGCTGGGTCAATGTTACATCTTGCATGTGTATTCAAGTCAACAGGTATCCTGAGTAACAGGTAACTAACTGTGATTCATACCTGTTTTCTGTTGGATTGTTTCAGTCAGTTCTGATTCAGATTTTTTTTTCTGGAGCTTTGGATGGCCTGAACTCTGTCAGGTGATGGTTGAGTTTCAGCGGACCCTGAATTCTGTACAGCTTCGGGTGGTTGAGTCTTTATATCAGATGGCGGTTGCGTTTCGTCAGAGTCTGATATCTGGAAAGAGATCATTTAAATTTAATGTTCTTAAAAAGGAATAAACCACAACATCTAGCTATATTCATTGCTAATATTCATGACCATTAATAAAATATGTAATCTTTGACCATTTGATTGTATTTTTTTTAATCATTTTTCTGTTATCAAAAAAAAATTAGTGTTTGGCCAATCATTTTCTTAAATAACATGTACCTCTATACCGTAGTAACACTGCCACAACTTCAGGTAAATTGGAATTTAAACAAGTGTTGTATAATGTATACGTACTTGGACCAGGACTGTCAAATATGTCTTTACTGTATTCATCTTGATCCATCACTCTTTGGAACAGAAGCAGATTCACTAATGCTATTTAATCATCAATGGACTCTGAAATGTTAAATTTAAACACAATGGTGACTTTGGATACATCAATAAATCTTAAAATAAGTTTATCGTATTTTCAATAATTTTGCATGATTACTAAATAGACTCTACACTCATGCACCATGATGCAGACACCGCAGTGCCAATTTAAGTTTTAGTCATTTTCATTTTCTCTTTGACCGGTTGATTGGGCTATACTAATGACAAATCTGAACAAGCACACGAGATATTGTTAAAATTATATACGATTATTATTGCCATATAGTAGAGAAAGGCTAGGAAAACGAAGTTCTAGTACCTAAAAATTTCTGTTACACTAACAGACACGAACACTTTTGAATACGAATCTAACTGAGTTTGATTGTGAAACTTCTCTCACTCCGCTATACGAATTACTATTATATTATAATTTGTCGATGACACTTCACATCGTCATGTTAAAACGATGCCGCTTAATATTCTGCATCTTACTACTCATACTTTATTTCAGATTCTTACCTATATTGAACAGGAACGTTCTGGAAAATATTTACGCCTCAGCTTTCGATTTCGTTTCCAGATTAGGTCCTTTTTCTTTTTCTTCACTTCCGGTGCGGATATCCCTCCCTTGCGACGACTTTCTGCTTTAGTATGTATGTCAATTAAAACGATAAAAAAGGTATCCTACGGGGCAATTCAACCAAAACGTTTATAACTTTAGTAAGATAAGATAATATTCTGTAAAACTGAGCCAAATTATGCCGTTGATCTTTCATTTTTAAGAGTTTTCGTGTACTTTCGATTTTTCGGATTCCATTTATTTATGGAAATCAATGACGGACACCTGCAGAAATGATAGATCAACCCCTTCCGAGCACTTGTCTACGTAATTATGCAAATTTTATCACTTCGCTTCGGGAACGTTGGGTTCATCGTAGGAAAGCGTAATAAAAGAGCCATGTAAACGAGGTCATGTTTTTGCGAATCTGCAAAGTGCGCATGTGCGCCATCTAGTGGCTCGTTGGTTGTTGCTACCTACGGCGTATTTGAGCTGAAATGAATGGTGTCATGATAGGGCTATAATTTGGATAAATTGTATCTGCAAGTAAAACACACTGGTCTGGAAATGGCATGACAGTACCTATCTTGGGTAACATATAATATTGCTGGGCATCGTTTTGATGATCGAAAAACCCACTTCGTGCAAATCGTATGGTACCTTGACAGTCAACAATAATCTGTGAATAAATTGCATGCTGATGACGATACCCTGGATAAAATTGTTCCTGTGGTTCATTCATAGGCCGGTAAATTTCGTGTGAAGTGCCATCGATGGCTCCAACGGCTTCGGGAATTTTGTTCCAAGTGCCACTTATATTTATCCATTCATGATTCTCTGGCCAAACGGCAAATCTTTTCAGACGTAAATGAAATACCGGAATTAGCGAGCTAATTTCTATTTTTACACTTGTGACCTACAGCATCATAAAAGTCGGAGAGGTACGTAACCACATAAGGACGAGAAGAATTCTATTTCTTGGAGAGAGTTTATGCATTGGGCCAGTATGAAGAAATATGAAGCGTTTTCAACAAATCTAAAAACGTTTCGGGAGTTTCCCCTGTCACTTGGAAGAATTGATAGCGACGGGAACTGAGAAAAGAAAACACATTTCTTCCGCTATACATGTCTTCAACGATTCAAAAAAAGTCTATGTCTTATATTCAAGATTTGCTTCGGTGGTGGTCGTAAAAGTTCTAAAATCATATAAATGAGTCCAAAGTAACAAGTGTTGTCTGGCAGAGCCTGTACCAATGACGGTAAAATAAGACAAAGTGTTCTGAATTACTCTTGGTCCATAACCTAAAATGGAAAGAAAATATTTATTTCGCAATTAAAACATATTTCCTGCAATTTTAAAGTAAAGTAATTAAAATCTTGATGTAAATAATATAAATCACTGAAAGTTATTAAAACCCGAACATAGCTCTTTTAAACAGAATACTGTAGTATTAATAATTATTTTCGCGCTTGTCTAATTTTCGCGACCTTCGCAACGGGCGTTCCGAGAATTTAAGATCGCGCGATATTAAGAGTTGGTAAGAACATATATACTTTTTTGCACAATTAACCGGTATAAACCGCATGAAATAGTCTTTGAAAGGCAATCTGCGAAATTTAGCTTTCGCAAAAACATCTCACACTACGTATTAAGTCTAATTTACTGAACAGTGTATTTTTAGTATTTTCCTTAGTCGAAAGGGACAACAACTATACTGTTGAATATTCCCCCCCCCCCCCGAATGTTAGTCGCTTCTTACTTACAAATTACACGTACTAAATACACGTGCACAGTGCTTCGCAATTGTTAGTCAAACAATAAAGTGAAAGGAAGAAATAATGTCGGTAAGTATTCAGCATTAATCTATTGTCATTAATTCATCATATTTCCGATGTAAGAACAAATCCTTTATATGAAAATAATATTTGCACGGACCTTAGTACCTTATTTGTGTTTCTTCTTTGTAAATGGTTTAATGAAACAAAATTCAGCTGTCTGTAAGATCATGGATCACGGATCCCGACATATATAAGTTCGTGCATGAATTAAATTTAGGCCGTTTATAAGTCTTTTATTCGTTTTCAGTTACTTTGAAATGGATGTCCCACCTCTTGTAGTTTGTGCATTCTGTGTCTAAAAAAACATATATATATATATATATATATATATATATATATATATATATATATATATATACTAAGAGAATACTTGCTAAGAGGTTTGGGATGATTTCCAATATGAAACCTTTTTTATAACAGCCCACTTTTGCTGGACCCCATTTTCATGCAGTATTTACAGTATACAACCCATTAAGTATAAATTCGAAACATTTAGGTTTTACATGGAAACTATATATACGCGCTCGTAGCATTGATTCCCTTAATACTGACCACTCCCAATCTGGTTTATAACTGGGCGCTGTATATATATCACCCCGTATTTTTAACCTATAAATATATAACACCCCATTTTTCTTCGTATTACGTGAATGGCTATGTTATCTTACAAGTCATCTGGGGTCAAGCAAATCCCCATGGATACAAGGATTTATAAGTACATGTACAACGCTTATTAAACGCTGTAAACGATGTTCCGTAGGAATATCTTATGATAGTTTAAAAAGACATAATTGAGTGACTGCATGATTGGTAAAATGCTTTCCTAACAAATAATATATTCTGCGCAAGTATATTTCACCCCGTAATGCGGTAAATGATTGCTAGGCTTAATTATCCATGTAATGTTTGATATGCTCAATTCCAATATCAGATATAACAAATATATCACGTATAATGTAAATGAATATCACTAAATATTATACAACAGTGTTTATTTCATGTCGTCTCATATTGTGCCATTATTAACTGTATTTTGTTTTACTCTGAAAAGCGAAATCGTTCAATTGTGGCTATAAACACTGCATTTTTAAACACCAATAGACGTATACGTTCGATCGTATACAATGCCAATTGATTTTCTATTAATGTGTATCCAGGAGACAGATACATGGGTGCAGCCGATTATCACGGTATACCAGAAGCAAGCATATTTGACCAAGTAAATGAGCAAAAATCTGATACAGATACAACAGCAGTTAACAATTACATGCATAGGTATTAAGGAAGTTCTTTTCAGCTCACGTATATATTCCACATAAATTGGTCGTCATGAGTATTACATTCAATTCATACTATATCCTTAAAGTGATATCAGTGTATCTGAATTTATTCTACAATACTGTTTTTGCTTAGAGGTTATGTTCAAAAACTGCATATAATATATATATCCTCTTTATTATAGCAGTTTAATGATTTAAAACCAATTTTAATTTAAATTTAAAAAATAAACATTAAAAATATATAAGCGCTCACAGTTATATTCAAATACCGCATGTGAATAAATATATATATATATATATATATATATATTATATATATATATATATACAGTCGAACCCCGGTTACTCCACCACCTCTCATTCAAATACCCGGCGTCATTCGAAACACTTCGTTGGTCCCGATCACTCTCCTTCTTATTTCTATATAAAAATATCTGGGTTATTCGAATTTGTGTCATTCGAATACCTGGCCTCATCCGAAAAGATTTTTTGGCCCGTGCCAATCAGTTCGTATGATTTTCGCACCCCCTTATCCGAAGTCGCTGACGAGCATTAATTACCGGCGACATTTTGAAAACAAACAAATGGAAAGGCGCGAATGTCAATTAATTACCGAAATGAGTGGGAGACGGCCGCTTACAGTTTGCAAAAGTTGTTAATTGATTGGATGTTTGTCCAGCAGATCAATCATAAAGGTAATGATTAATGATTTAGATACCTGTGCAGTATTTCGGATACGCACGAAAAAGAAGATTTACACAAGTATAACAAGCAGGCCACGATTACATCGTTTTTTAAATGAACATTTCGAGACGACGTTGATATCACGTTTATACATGTAGTTCTGATCTGATGAATGTTTATGTATGTATTGATGTATGCATTGGTTATGTAACATGTATGCAGAAAAAGATTAATTTTGTCAATAAATATCATTTATCTATTGCTGTTGATAGTGGATACATGTAGTCGCTTGTGATTTAGTCAGACCTGAAAAAATGTACATGTATGTATCTTGGTTATTGACTAATGCATTGATTGTCTTTTTATCGATATCTTAAAAATATTTAAAAATTTATTATTCACTGCTTGAAAAAGTGGGTGGGATGGGTTTTTATTCCAACGGTCGAAGTGGTTTGGGTTATTCGAAACCATGTCTTACTCGAAATAAAACGCCGATCCCCGGGATTTCGAATAACCGGGGTTTGACTGTATATATATATATATAATATACACACTTCTTAAGGTTTATATAATGATGCAAAATTAACCTAACATTTAGCGATATTCAATTTATCCTACAACCACCAAACTTTGTGTTTTGTAAATGCAGGGTGTATACATGTATTTACATTTCCCAAGCATATATTTCACTCCGCATTTCGGTATATGCAGTTTTATTTATAGCTTAACCTGTTCATTTTAATTGCAGAAAGACTTAACTCAAAAATGTTTGCTGCCCAGGAACATATGAGAGTAATTTGATATGGCTTATCAGGACTGATCTTCAGTTTATAGGGATACTAAATTGATCTAGTGTGAGGAGTGTTATAGCTTCATGGTCAGTAGTTGGTGCTTGTAACTGTATAAGAAAAACTAGAATGATTTTGTAGAAAGCCTTTGTTACGAGTATGATTGTATTCTTTTAATCTCAATTTTACGGCTGTACATTCTTATGACAAATTTTCATGAACGCTCATGTTAAATGGCTATAATTCAAAAAATGAAATGTGCCCATCCGTCATAGACTTTCCCTATTTCACATTTCAAAATAATTAAGAAACATACACAGAACTTTCTATCCGCGATGATTTGACCATTTTGAGAAAAAAGAACGTGTTTCATTTATGTATCAGCTAACTAAATAGTGTGGTTGTTATCTTTGAAGTTATACCGCCATTGTATATTAAAGTGCTTGTAGTTTTGGTGATATTTAAGTGTGTTACCATACTGCAGTATAACGCCGTAGACAATTTAGCATGATGTCACATCAAGTCATATTATCCTAACACCGGGCCAACCAGACATGGAAAGACAATTATATGCTGAGCGCCAAGCAAGGGAGCTATACTAATATCATAATTTGCGACTTCAATTTATCGAACCGGGGATCAAATCCAAAACTTCCTGGCTCTAACCAGTCGTTCACCTGGACAGGTGAATATTATGTTCAATGTATCTTTGATGTAATGTATAGACTGTATACGCCCGACATTTGCAAAGCATAAATGTTAGTAATGTTAGAGATAATTGTTTATCACTAAGTGTAACATTTAATTTGCATCACTCATTATATCAATCGGAAAAACATAAAATAGTGTACCTTCTTTTTACCATGCCTGAGTCTTATGCTTTTGCATAAATTTAAAATTAGTTTTGGATAAGTGCACATTTTCTGGTACCGTTCCAGAATGTAGGTCATAAACTTGCTAAGCTTGCATCTGATGTACCAAGGTTTCATTGTATCAAAAGATGCAATTCGTACCTGCCTCCGGGATATATACATTAATTTGGATTGTATATACGAAGTATCGGCGTTAAACAAAATAGAAAGTTTAGAGTCACAATACAAAAGGACATGTAATAAACAGTATTGTATAATATTAAACGACTTTCATTTACATTCTATGTGATATACTTGTTACATCTGACATCAGATTAAGCCTAAATTTATAACAATAATCAAACATTACCTGGAGCCGAAATGAAACACTGCGTTTACCGAATTGCAGAATATACAGCGGAACCTCTCTAAACCGCACAGTGCCCGGACCAGCTAAAATGTCCGGTTTTCAAAGGTGTGCGGATAACAGGGGGTTCTTTAAGTACTTTTTGTTACGTGTATGTTATTATTCTCCATTTGTTATGTAAATGGATTTATATGTATTTAAGCATATATGACATTATTCAACTTTATTTATTTGTGTGGTATTATCTCATTTCATTCCAAAATGTTTCTATTAATTCGTTATAATAAGTATAATGATTTTAGAGGGTATATATTATTGATACTAAATTAAACATCCCTTTTATTCAAATAGGACTTAAAAATTATAAAATGTAACGATATACTAATAAAACACCTTTAACTTGCACACTAAAGCAATGTCTACTATGCAGCTTTCTTCAATGAAATATATATATTTACTTGTCACCAATTAGTCATCTAATATATTTTGACCGTATTATCTACTCAGTTTATGCATTTTACAGAATAAACATCAGAAAGAGCCGAATATTTTTCTTCTTATGTACAGTTTCCACCAATCATTTACGAGGAAAATAAAATATTTTTGTCACAAAATGTATTTTACAGATTAAACATCAGAAAGAGCCGATTATTTTCCTTCTTCCATACAGTATCCATCAATCATTTACGAGGAAGATTAACAAAAGTAATTACCTTATTCCGTCTTTTATCATGCCAGTCAGCGTAATTGTAATTGTTCACCGCCAATTTTATTTATCACACACAGTAGGTGACACGTTTACACCGGTTAATCTCGTATACAGTTTTCAGAAAAAATGTCGGTATATTTTCCGGACATGTTCATGTTTTTTCTCGCGTGCCGAGAGGTGAAAATACGCACAATTTATCTAAATATTACGAATTTTTCGTCCGGTATTCGGAATTCGGAGGTTCCGGTTTAGAGAGTGTTTTTCATTATAGTGTAAGAAATATTATAGTGTAGTAACATAATCGGGACTTTTTAATGCGTGCGATTTAGAGTAGTATTCCGGTTTACAGAGAACGCGGTTTTGAGATGTTCTACTGTATATATAAGTTCCACATATTCAAACAAACATTTGTTTGTAATATTTAAAACAATTGTAACTCACGTAGTGCAAGATTCAGCTTGCATTAGTAAAGCAACACCGATAGTCCTGAGAGCTGCCAACTGAAAATAAACTGCTACAACATCCTAGCTTATAAGTTTGTACAAGGCAATTCATGAAATCATGGACACGTAACAATGGAATAACATCTTTCAGAACAGATACTATTACGCTCTGCTAAGATAATGCCATGATAAAGATTTTTTCGTTATTAAAGTGTAGACCAGGGCAGAGTGGATATACGAACTACTCTCCGAATTTTTATGCGCAGTACGTAACTATAAACAAACATGAATAGTATCACTCTGTCCGGAGTTACAAATATCAATACAAGCTAAAAATGAATCTGATTACATTACTTATCAGAGCTAGAATCTTATATATGCATTAGCTATTGGGACGTCGTCCTGTCCAAAAGTGTTCAGACGATATTTTACGTCGTTATTTTCAATTTTAATACTCTGATTCCTATGGTCATTAATGCAATGCAATCGGCCATTTATGCTTACTGCATTCAAGTTGCGTCAATATTCTTTTCCTATAACATTTTAAAATACGTGTATGTTGGTCTAAAATCTTTCACGGATCCGTACATATAGCCATAAACCACAATATGAACCAAAATTAAATACTAATTTCACATTCTAGTATGTGTTACGGCTATAAATTATGGTTTAAATACAACACTTTCTTAACAATTAATTATACGAGAAATAGATGAATAACTCACGATATTATATAGAAACAATTTGGCCTAATTTATAGGGAGTATGTATACTGTAATCTGAGTTAACAGGTTCCGGAGACCGAGATCATAGCAATGAGACTTCAATCTGAGAATAAGAATGAAATTCAAAAGTGAAATCGTGTACATTTTATCGTCTAAGGCTTTGGCATAAATTTATTATAAAAGGTGGAAACTTGCATGTTTTTATTTCAGTTAACATCTCGGAATACATTTGTGTTTACAAATTTGTTTGCAAGAATATGATATTTTTTAAATGAAACACTAGATAAGATAGATGTAGTTTTTGGAGGTGATTTGAGAATAATTTCTTAACAAATACAAGAACGATTTAAATGGAGTAATTAAAAAATATGTGGCGTTTAAATAATATTGTATATATAACACTATATATATATAATTGTTTGTTGTAAGCTCATCCCTTCATTAGGTTTTGTGCGACCTTGCAAGACTTAACTGCATCGCTCATTATATAATCCTTAAAGCACGTTAAATGTTTGTGTAAAAACTGATTTTAATTTGGATGAATGCACATGGGTTGATATGTAAATACACATCACATGTTATTATTATTTATATGTATCGGATTTTTGGACATTAACTTTGTCAGCTATGCTTGCTTCTGGTGTATTGTGGTCATTGGCTACAGTGGCCTTGCATCTGTTTCGATTAACTCTTTTGCATATTTTTAAGTGACATTCTTTGACATTTATGTGATATACTTATAATATCTGACAATGGAATTGAGCATATATTTCAAGTGAAAACATTACCCATAAATTAAACCATAAATCATACACTGCATTTACCGAATTGCGGGCGAAATATGTATTCGCAGAAAAATATATATACACATAACATTTTCAAAATAAAAATGTTAATAATATTAGAGTTAGTCGTACATCACTTAGTTCAAGATTGAATTTGCATCATTCATTATAGCAACCGTGATAAAATGAAGTTTTATTGTGTTAAGAATTTACATTAATATAAAATTTAAGTTTGATAATTGCATGCTTTTTGTAACATTTCGGAATACATTGAGTGTTCTTTTTAAAATTGCAAGAATACAAAATCATTTAACTGCAACACCAAATAAGATAGATATTACTTTTGCAAAATGATTTAAACATATTTTCTAAACAAAAACGATTTAAATGCAATACGAAATAAGACGTATTTACGCATCCATTTCAGGTGTTCAATGTTCAATTATTTACAGTCGCTTAGAGGCGAAGCTAGAACCATTGGAGTGTTTCCGCTATTCAAACCTAATAATCAACAGACATGTTTAAAGAAAAAGTTGTTTATACATACAAATCCATTCATGCGTATATGCAAGCTTTGATACAGTTACCCGCACCTTTAAAAGACGTTACTAGTATTCGGGAATTTTATGATAGAATATCAGGGGTCTCGAACCACTCGGTCAAAATTAAGTAGCCTACGTAAGTCTGCTCGTGGTGATCATCTTTTATAAGCACCAGGTGAGATCCACAAACATTTAGCGCGAGGAAATAGGAATGGTAACTCGGTACTGTCAGGGTTACGTCAAGCTACACTACAAGCGATCCGAGTCTTGGAGACCGAGAGCCAATCAAACACACCATCAGAAAGTATGTACCAACCAAAAGTTCATTTCTGACAAATGTAAAGAAGCAAAATAACTCAAGTATCCGACATGTTTCCCAGAACTCTACTGAGCCAAACAGTGAAAAAAGAAAAGAAAATGTGAATTTTGAGACCAACCGCACTTATCAAACAAAGTGACTAATTATGCTGATCGACATGCTATTCTGAACCAAAACAAACTGTGCAATTGCTTAGGGAAAGCATATAGTTTTAAGGCGTAGGTACAACCGTCGGTGAACACATTGCTCGAGAAAACACCATTCTAGTATTTGCAGCCACCAGAATTCAGCAGAGGAAACTGCAACATCATTACAATCTACACCAGTGGTTTCAGAGTTACAGGATAAAGGTCCCATGCTTTATTCATCACCACGGCCGCACGTTCTCATGAAATCTACCGTAGCATCTTTGAATTCACAAATTTGTACTGCAGATGCCTACATATTGTTTGATGAAGGTACACATGGGTCGTTTGTATCAGATAAGCTTCCCCGAAGACTGAATCTTGTCCGAACTGGTACAAATATTGTGAACTTTGCAACTTTCGGTGACAATTCCAGGAAGGTCCGACACCGTGAACGTTGTTGCACAAACTAGAGCGAAAATACCCGTGCAAGTGCTGATTGTGCCATTGATAGCTATATCAATCAAGAGTGGATATTACAGATCAGCCAACTATTTGCCCTATTTGTGGAGGTTAAAAAGGGCCCATTGACGATGAAACATTCGAGTCTTCATTGATGATAGACGCTGGCTTTTACTGGCAGATAAGTAAAAGGAAATGATCCAACTGCTGTGCAATCCAAACTAGATCACTTGTTGTCGGGTCATTTGTTACACAACACGTATCGTCAGGAGAACCATGTGAAGACGATTGTAGCCACGCACATACGAAGAAACCGTGATCTTTAGAGATTCTGGAATCTTGTCATATCGAGTATTGTCATATCGGACCAGAGTGAATGTGTCAAGAAATCCATAGGACACCTCCAAACATTTCCAGATGAATGCATTTGAGAGTATTGGGCATATCGGACCAGACTGACCGTGTCAAAATAACATAAGAGACATCCAAACACACAAAGATGAACGCATTTGAGAGTATTAAAATTTCAGGCCAGACTGATGGTATCACGAAGTCAAAGGAGACCTCCAAATATTCCAAGATGAATTGATTTGAGAATATTGGCATATCGGACTAGACTGACCGTATCAAGAAATCCATAGGAGACCTCCAACATGTCAAGATGAATATATTTGGCTTGAAAATGGAAAGTATATCGCAAAATTATAATGGAAAAGTTACCACGCTCTGCTACTTGGCAATAACTACGTCACGAAGGAAGGACTGAAAGCGTCATACGATGTCTCAGTCAAGGGACTGAAATTTCGATGAAGTACGTCGACATAATTAGAGAAAAGAAGACGCGAGTCTTCATTGAGAAAGTGCCAGGTCATACCGAAGTTGAAAACAACACACTGGGGAATTACATACCCCATCCCGCTGTGCGCAAGGATTTCGCTACAGCATCTGTCCGCATTGTCTATGACTGTAGTTGTAAATCGAAGAAAAAGCCGAGTTTTAATGATTGCCTACAGTCAAAGCCACCAGAAATCAACGATTTGATATAATTGCTTATGCGCTTCCGATACCATAAAGTTTCAACGGACTTAGACAAGGCCTTCTTACATGTGGGACAAGATGAACAAGAAAGATTTTAAGCGCTTCTTTTCGCTCAGTGACCAAGCGGATCTCAGTAGCCTGTTAGTGACGTACCTTTTTAATGCGGTATTGTTTGGCGCCACTTACTCAATCTTCATCCTCAATGTCACTTTACTGAAGCATATCAACAACAAGCACCTACCGTCTGCTGACATCTTGGAACAAAGTTTGTATGCGAACAATATTTTGTATAACTTTTTCAAGGAGTCTACTCTTCCAAGAGTTGCGTGACATGATGGCAAACGCGGGGTTTAATCTCAGATCTTCGGTGTCTAGCAGCGATGCTTTGAAAACTATGGCAGCAACAGACGACGTTCTTCACTCCGACACAACCGCTAAAATTCTCGGTTTGAGATGGAATACATATGCAGACAAATTGTCATTTACAAGAAAAACATATTTCTCCGGAAATGGTCCAAACGTCCCATTTAGCTAAACTCTTCAGAATTTTTTATCCACTCGGTCGGTCTGTTGAGTCTAGTCACTGTATGCGCCTATCTCAAGATCTGTGGAAAAAAGAAAAATGACTGGGACATGTCCCTTGCCCTTGACATATGGAAACCTTTGCAGACGACTTATCCAAAGCGACAGAAAACACGTTTCCGAGAACTTATTTCCCTTTCTCCGGATCCAACAATTCCGCTGGCAACAAACTATATATTTTTGTAGATACTTGTACAAAATCATATGCTGCAGCGGTATACCTAAGCAATAGAGACAACTTTTACTGGTAAAAGCGAAAAACCGCGTCGCCCCGCTGAAGCAGATTACACTGCCCCGACTTGAACTAATGGCAGCATTATTAAGTGCGAAAGAAAGACTGAATGTTAATAATGTGGCGTACTGGTCAGACAGCCAAATCGTTTTACATTAGTCTTCAAAAGAAACTGCAGAGTTTTGTACCTAAATGTGTTCAAGAAATCCGTAAAATCACTAGTGACAATACCCGGAAGTATTGTCCTATGGGAGACAATCCTGCAGATCTTCTCACAAGGGGAATAAACACAACACAACTGAATGATTCTCAGTTTTTGTTCAAAGGTTCGAAGTGGTTGGCTGCAAAATCTTGGCCAGTATGGAATATCACAACACCAGTGGACATACTACATGCAGAGGAGAGTAGAGAACACAAAACTGATTCTAGTACACCTTCTTCCGGGTTGAATATTTCTAGACCGCCAAGTAGTAGGTCCCAACAGTACGCGTATTTTACATATCATGGCCATTGACAGATTTGGGACATACAAGGAGCTAGTATGGACTACAGCATTTGTGCAGAAATTTGCTAAAAATTGTCGAGTTGCGCGTGTAACTGGATCAGCTACATAGAACGAGATGAAATATGCTGTTGATATGTGATTGCAAGCGTCCTTGAAGAGACTTTTCAAGTCGCCAACAGTGGAATACCATGGATATTTATTCCAAAATGTTCGCCATAGTACGGCTGTTGATTTGCCTCACAAAACTGCGCTGAAGAAAAGGCTGACACGTGCATTTATCACATTTGAGGTGCTGAGAACAGTGGTGACAGAGATTGAGGCGATTTTTAAGGACAAACCACTTACCCATGTCACTTCCAATTTTGATGTCACAGAGATATTGACACCAACACACCTGTTATACTTATGCGACAGAAAGAACAAGACGCTACCTTACGCTGACGTTACACAAAGAATGTGTACTTCTAAGACGGAAAATCGTGCTGACGTTCTAAAACGCGCGAAACAACAGAGGACCATCATCGACTACTTCCGGTGGAGATGAAGAAGCAATAACCTGACCGGTTTTCTACGAAAACACCACAGGACAACGGAGAACGACCAGCAAAAGATATCCGTTTGGAACGTCGTGCAGGTATACAATGAATTAACTCCATGATCCCACTGGAGACGAGCAAAAACTCGAATGGGAAAAGTGTTTCTAACAAACCTATAGCAAATGTCTACCAGCTGAAAGTATCCGAGAAACAGTGATCGCTTGTACCATTGGTCTCGTGTGTTTAATGGCCTTTAAGTAAATATACGAATTAGTTATCATAAGCATTTGGACAGCTTATCATTATAATTATTTTAGAGTGACACACGTAATTTTAAAAGAAGAAGTTGATTACAATGCTCACAGCGAACATTTGTTTAATTTTCATAAGTATATTATGTTTCAGGGGTCTTATTATGGTCATTAAATTGAAACTTATTTGACACTTTTGACCACCCCAAACATGTCGAGAACACCATTGACGCCGCGTTATCGTGCGTGACGTTCATAGAAGCTTTGGTGCCATGACGTCACTGTCTCAATTGAGTATCAATTTGCATTGTATACGAACGAGTGAACGAATGGGGATATCGGCGAGTAACAAACAAGACCCGTCATAGCCACAATATGAGCGGACATGAAATGAAAACTGTTGCAAAATATTAAGTATAAATATTTACATTCTACGGGATATACCTGTTATATTTGACATTGCATTAAGCCTTTATTTTAATAACAATCAAACATAACCTATGAATTAAGCCATAAATCAAACACTGCAATTAACGAATTGCGGTGTAAAAGATATTCACATTTTATGTTCACATAAAAGGAAATATACGTTGCACATTTTCAAACAATCAATTGTCAGTTATAACTAAGTAAATTGTACGCAGATCACAAAGTTCATAAAAAGATTGCATCATTCATTATAGCAAACTTGAAAAAAGAAAGAACTCGTGTACATTTTTGTCTTAAGTATTTGCATAAATGTATATTTAAAGTTAGATAATTACATGTTTTTTCGGTTAATATCTCGAAAAAAAATTGTTGTGTTGACATATCAAGAATATGATATCTTTTTCAAATGCAATTCTAAATAATTTGGAAAATGATTTTAGCACAATTTCTTAACAAATCCGATTTCAATGCAGTTCTAAATAAGACCTACTTATGTAGCGTATATATATTACATACATAATACCACATATGTTACTTTGGTATAAGCGCACCCATTTTTTAGGTTTTGTGCGATCTTACAAGACTAAATTACATAGCTTATTATAATATCCTTAAACCAAATTAATTTGTTCACATTTTAATATCTAGCGTGAGTTATTAATGTTTGTGTAAAAACTGAAATTTAATTAAGATATATACACATGAGCTGATATTTAAATACTTTTTAAATGTTATTGTTAACTGCTGCTTTATAAGAATTTGAACTTTAGTCATTAGATTTACCACCCAGACTTGCTTCTGGTGTACCGTGGCCATCGGCTACAACCTTGCATCTATCTCCTTGATATACATTAATTTAATTTCAATTTGCGTTGTATACGAACGAACGAATAGGTATATCGGCGTAAATTATATAGAGCGTTTATAGCCAACTATGAGAGAACAAAATAAACACTGTTGCATATTATTAAGTGAATTCATTTACATTGTTTATAGTAAACTGGCTATATCTGTCATTGAAATTGAGACTTTATTTCATATGATAATGAAACATTACCTATAAATTAAGCCAGAAATCAAAAACTGCATTTACCGATTGGTTGGGTGAAATATATATATTCGCAGAAAATAAATATACGCCCCAAATATTATAGACACAAATGTTTTAAATATAAGAGATAATTATACATCACTAAGTGCGAGATTGAATGAGCATCATTCATTAAAGTAAACATGAATAAAAAAGGAATCGTGTACATTTAATTACCCTAAGTTTTTGCATAAATTTAAAATTGAATTTAATAATTGCATTTTTTTTTCGGTTAACATCTCGTTATACACTCATGGTTGTGTTGATATTGCAATAATATGGTATCTTTAAAATGCAATACTAAATAAGATAGATATAGTTTTTGGAAAATGATTTGAGCATACTTTCTTAACAAAATCGATTAAATGCAATTCTAAAGAAGACCTGTTTCTGTGGCGTATATATATTATATATGTATAACACCACATATATTGGTTTCATATCAGCACGCCCCTTTTTAGGCTTTGTGCAATTTTGGAAGACTGAATTACATCGCTTATTATAATATCCTTAAACCAAATAAATTTATACACATTTTAATATTTAGTGTGAGTTGTAAGTGTTTGTGTGAAAAAAACTAACTTTAGATAAATTCACGTGAGCTGATATGTTAACACTTTTTAAATGTTGTTGTTAACTGATATATAACAAATGTCGGAATTTTAGTCATAAGATTTGTCATCTAGACTAGCTTCTGGTTCACCATGGCCATCGGCTACGACTTTGCATCTGTCTCCTGGATATACATAAAGTAAATATTAATTTGTGTATTTACTATATCTGTCATATGAATTGAGTCTATAATTCATATGATAAAAAATTAACAAGATTTTATTTCGCCTCGCTTTTAAAACACAAATGTTTATAATATTAGAGATAATTGTATATTACTAGGAGGGAGATTGAATTTGCATCATTCATTAAAGCAACCTTGAAACAAGAGCTCAGCTGAGCAATATACGCCCGAAGAAACGTAATGAAAGTGAACTATCTTTGACGAATGGATAAGCACTTTTAAAAAATTAAACAGGTCTCTGTTGTTGCTCGCAAAACACAAGACATCTAACGGTTATGCACATTTCGACTATTTTCATTACCATCTCCACCATAATTTTTGATCTGACAGTCGGATGAACAGACAGAGGGAAGGTGGGTAAACTTACAGTCTCCTCTTGTGTAAATATCTGTAGGGCACTAATAAACGTAAACGAAATATTTTCGCATAATATTAGTATGACATGTTGATTCATACTGTGACATTGACCCATTAAATTTCAAACTTAAACTTGATCTGCACTTCTGGTTAAAAGTAAAATATGCTTAAGAGATTCAAGAGATACAGAACGGATACAAAATATTCAAACATTATAACAGTATGACAAGTGACCTTCAAGTGTGACCTCAGTATTGTTGATATTTTTGTCAAATAATTTCAATTTCCTTACATCGGTTCTTAAGATAGAGAGCGGACACAAAATATTCTAACATTATAACAGTATGACATGTGACCTTCAATTGGGATCTTGACCATGAACCAAGACATCTCAAACCTACGCTCTACACATTATATCTGTATGCTTAACATCACGGGAGGGTAAATGTCCGCCTTGTAGAAGTCATAGGAGGGGAAATGTCCACTGTGTCAAAATTAGCGGGAGGGGCATTGTCCGGGAGGGGAATTGTCTGGATATCACAATGTGAACACAAACTTGAAATAATATTTATAAGTATCCTATTAAATATCTTTTGACCATTGCAAGATTAATGTAAAATCATTTTAAGTGAAAGAATGGGCAGGTAATGACATTATTTCGAAGAAAATTCCACACTTTATTTAAGAAATTTCCTCAGAGACAAAATTCACTATTCTATACTGTACATAAAAAAATGTACAACTACAGATTTATTTATTAAGCAATTTATTTCCAAGTTTTTTTTGTTTCCTGTTGTAAGAATCAAAAGTCTAAGCATTCAAAAAAGTTATTTGAAAACCTTTATACAAAAACTATTTGACTAAGTACATACACTCTTAATACGAATGAAAAACTGTTACAATTTTCCGTTTTACATGTTTGATTAAGATACTGTTTCCTTTTTAAAATTTGCTTTTTATGGAGAACTTTTGAAATACCCTCAATTATCGCATTTGTGCATTTTGATTGATCTAAGAGAATTCCAAAAATGATGTCAAAGGAAGTTATTCATGAAGGGGTTTTCTTCGACTTTTTTTTTTAAAAAAAGGAAGGATATTTTTGCCTTTAAATAGATGAACACTAATAAAGTTGTTACATTTGATTAACAATGACATATGATACCATGAATTAAACTTGTCAATAAGAAAGAATCACATTCCGAATGGCCTGTTATGACAAAGAATATCTAAGATTAGGCGATCTTTGCCGCCAGTTGCCGAGCTCATTAGGGTTCCTCTACCTTAAATACAATACTGAATAAGGAAGTTTAAGTTTTGGAAAATGATTTGAGCATAATTTGTTAAGAAAACCAATTTAAATGCAACACTAAATAAGACCTATTTATGTGGCGTATATATATATTAAATATATAACACCATATAAATTGGTTTTGATGTACGCACACCACTTTTAACGTTTTGTGTCATCTTTCAATACTGAATAACATCGCTAATTATAAAATTATTAAAACAAATAAATTAGTACACATTTTGATGTTTGTGTGAGTTATTAGTGTATGTGTTAAATCTGAAATTAAGTTTGGGTATATACACGTGAGCTGATATGTTAATACTTTTGAAATGTTTTTGTTTAACTGCTGTTTTATAATTTTTGGAAATTTAGCCACTAGATTTGTCTTTTAGACTAGCTTTTGGTGTACTGTATCCATCTGCTACAACCTGCCTCTCGGTTATACATTAATTAAATATATATTTGCGTTAAATACGAATAAACGAATAGGTCAATTAGCGTAAAATAAATTCGAGCGTCTATAGCCACACTATGAGAGAACATTAAATAAATGATGTTGCATACTATTAATTGACATTCATTTACACTGTATATGATAAACTTGTTTTATCTGCCTTTGGGACTGAGCCTATAGTTCATATGATAATTAAACATTACCTATAACTTAAGCCAGAAATCACACACTGTATTTACCGATTTGTGGGGTGAAATATATATATTCATAGAAAATATATATACGCCCCACATTTTCAAAACACAAAGGTTTGCAATATTAGAGATTATTGTACATCACTAAGTGCGAGTTGAGTTTGCATCATTCATTATAGCAACAGTGAAAAAATGAAGTCGTGTACATTTTATTGTCCTATGTTTTTTGCATAAATTTAAGATTAAATTGGATGACTCAAGTTGCATGGTTTTTGTGGGATATTTTGTCGGTTAACATCTCGTAACACATTCGTTGTTGTGTTGACATTGCAAGAATATGATTTCTTTTAAATACTGTATTGATAAGACAATGATTATTAATTATTATCAATAAGAATTATTAATAAAACAAAGCTCCTAGATTCCTCCGCCAACTTGGTGTGGACACATCCTCTGATGACTTGAACTAGCTTTATTTTCTTAAATTATTTGTGAAATATATTATTTCATATATTCATAATCATAATATTTGGCTTGGCCTTTCTAAACAAATCATGCTGAGACGACCCCTTAAGAAATAGCAACTACCGTCTTTGTTTGTCAGCTTCGGATCAAGCTTATAATCTCTAATGGGACCGTCGTCCCGAAATACTGGCCCTCTTCAGAATAACCTGTGTAATGATGTGAACCTGCACAAGAATAACTAGTTGTAAAATTCTTGACAATTCTCGCACAAACCTAAGAATTATCATACATTTTCATATCTTATTGTGAAAATATATATAGTATTACGTTACTTATTCACTTAAATATTCCTAACAAACATTAATTGTTTTCAATAATGAATTGTATCACATTTTAAGACGCAATATAAAAGACAGTTCAAGTAAAATGAGTATAATGTTTGTACATAACAGTTCATACAAAAATGTTAATAAAAGGCATTTAAATAAAGGGTTAGATAGACTAAAATCATTATTATTTTAGAATCTATTGTTAGGAATTTCTTTTATCGCATAAAATGCTTTCTTTACATGTATAGAGTAAAAGAAACACCAAAGAAGCGAGAAATACAAAATTCATGCATTAGGGTTCCGCTACCTTAATGCATATAAGATGTTTACCTTGTAATGGGATTTCAGTACGACGCCCAAAAATGAATAAAATCTACCGTGAAATAAAGGTTTTATGATACTTTATGCAAAAGCGCATAGATAATTTTGTTACACTGGACACGTCATTTTTCGCTTTTATTACTTTTTGTTGCTTATATAGATAACACATTTTAATATCACTGTTTTTAATATTGTAATTAAAAGAATAATCAATCTTCTTTGGAAAGAATGGTATGCAAAACATGATTTTACCTTATAAATGTTCAATATATCGCGATTATACGGAATCCATGGATGTATTTTGCAAACTGGTATGAATATCGTGCGACGCCTCTATACCTTGAAAACCTATTAAGCTGGACACAAATATATTGCAATCGAAGTGAAAGGATCTTCAAGATATTTGTTTTGGTACCTAGATTACTGAAATTGGTCAAGTTATAAGAAATGATATCAAAATAAGGATATTTAGAATTGCATTATTCTTTGTTTATTGATAGCATGTTATATCATATATTGGTGAAACATTAATGTAACGAAACAAAATGAATTTAGGGTTTACTATGTATATATCTATCACTGCATACTCTTACATATGGCTAAAAACATACCTATATTTTGAAAAAAAAGTACAAACCAACAATATTTGTTTTATACTTTATTTTTTCTAATGTTCAAAAACTCAGATTTTTTAATGAATACTTTTCAGGTACTTGTGTATAACATAAACGCTTAAAAACAACAAAAGGTCACCTTAAGGGGGGGTTATTTGGGGAAGTCTAACTTTGGAGTAGATAAATATTTATTGATATACATGTAAACGTTTATAGGCCTGTGTACCTACTAACGAATTCCCGTGTGCATTTCACACTATGCACTGCAGCTTCCGTTCCACTTAATAATTTTACATTTTTTTTCTTTTAAGCGTGACTCGACAGTCGGCATGATAAATATGTACAGTACAGGCAATATCTATCCTAACACCGGTTCGAATGTGCGATTGGTTAAAGTACTGAAAAATTTGCAGTTGAAACATAAAACGCAACACCTTTTTTTATTTTGATTTTTTAGCTTACCTGAGCAAAGCTCAGGGTGAGCTATTGTGATCCCGTGAGCGTCCGTCGTGCGTCGTCAACAATTTTAAGTGTTTACACTCTATCACCTTTATTTCTAAAGCAATCATCTTCAAACTTTAAGACAATGTTTATGACTATAATGTCTCGATTGAGTTCGATTATGGCTGAGATCCGTCAATTACGTCAGGAGTTATGCCCCTTTAAATATTAAAAAATGCCATATTTCACTTTGTTTACACTCAAGCATCTGCATCTTTTGAGCAATCATCTTCAAACATTATGGCAATGCTTATTACCATTGGGTCTCGATTGAGTGCGATTATGGCTAGAATCCGTCAATTAGATCAAGGGTTAAGCCCCTATTAATATTAAAACAAGAGGGCCAAGATGGCCCTTGATCGCTCACCTGAGAAAGATGATTGCTTAAGAAATAAAGATGCTAGAGTGTAAAAGTGAAATCTGGCATTTTTATGGTGAAAAGGGCATAACTCCTAAATTAACTTGTCAATATCAGTTATAATTGAACCCGATTGCGAAATTATGGGCATAAACATTGTCTTAAAGTTTGAAGAAAATTGAAGATGCTAGAGTGTAATCAAAGTGAAATCTGGCATTTTTTTTATATTTAAAGGGGCATAACTCCTGACCTAATCATCAGATCTCAGCTTTAATCGAACTCAATCCAGACATTATGGTCATAAGCATTGCTAAGTTTGAAGATGATTGCTCAAAAGATAAAGATGCTAGAGTGTAAACAAAGTGAAATATGGCATTTTTTGAATATTAAAAGGGGCATAACTCCTGACCTAATTGACGGATCTCAGCCATAATCGAACTCAATCGAGACATTATGGTCATAAACATTGTCTTAAAGTTTGAAGATGATTGCTCAAGAAATAAATGTGATAGAGTGTAAACACTAAAATTGTTGACGCCGTGCGTCGCAAGACGCACGACGTACGACGGACGCTCACGGAATCACAATAGCTCACCCTGAGCTAAAAAAATGCAAGATTTCAGTTTGTTTATACTCTAGCATCTGCATCTTTTGAGCAATCATCTTCAAACTTTATGGTAATGCTTATGACCATGAGGTCTCGATTGAGTTCGATTATGGCTAAGATCCGTCAATTAGGTCAGGAGTTAAGCCCCTTTTAATATAAAAAAATGCCAGATTTCACTTTTTTTTTACACTCTAGCATCTTCATCTTTTGAGCAATCTTCTTCAAACCTAAGGACAATGCTAATGACTATAATGTCTCGATTGAGTTCGATTATGGCTGAGATCCGTCAATTAGGTCAGGAGTTATGCCCCCTTTAATATTAAAAAATTGCCATATTTAACATTGTTTACACTCTAGCATCTGCATCTTTTAAGCAATCATCTTAAAACTTTAAGGCAGTGCTTATGACCATTATGTCTCGATTGGGTTTGAATATGGCTGAGATCGGTCAATTAGGTCAGGAGTTAAGCCCATTTTAATATAAAAAATGCCATATTTCACTTTATTTACACTCTAGCATCTTCATCTTTTAAGCAATCATCTTCAAACTTTATGACAATGTTTATGATCATAATGTCTCAATTGTGTTTGAGAATGGCTAAGATCGGTCGATAAGGTCAGCAGTTAAGCCCCTTTTGATATAAAAAAAATGCCAGATTTCACTTTGTTTACACTCTAGCATCTTCATCTTTTGAGCAATCATCTTCAAACTTTATTGCAATGCTTATGACAATAAATAATGTCTCGATTGAGTTCGATTAAAGCTGAGATCTAATGATTAGGTCAGGAGTTATGCCCCTTTAAATATAAAAAAATGGCCAGATTTCACTTTGATTACACTCTAGCATCTTCATTATTTAGCAATCTGTTTTAGACTTTAAGACAATGTTTATGCCCATAATTTCGCAATCAGTTTTAATTATAACTGATATTGACAAGTTAATTTAGGAGTTATGCCCTTTTCACCATAAAAAAAGCCAGATTTCACTTTTACACTCTAGCATCTTTATTTCTTAAGCAATCATCTTTCTCAGGTGAGCAATCAAGGGCCATCTTGGCCCTCTTGTCTATCATCTAGCGCTTTTTAAAAACGAAAATGTTAAATTTGTATTACCGGAAATAGTGTAAAATTTACTCGTGTATCATAATAAAAACTGTCGTCATCGTCTTTAAAATTGAACATCGCTGAAAAAGCCAGATTATCTCGAGTTGGGGTCAACTAATCATCCCTTCCGACATTGTTGCGGAGCACTTCGTTTTCACGATATTCTGGAGATTCCTTCGTCTACGTCATGTGCCGCTCTTTTACTGTAAATGATTATCAATTTACCATTTAAATCCTCAATAGATACCTTTTTGTACCTCAGATGAAAAACAAAACCAACATTTTTTTATTAGCATGGTTGCAATATTCTTCTAGACGTCGTTTTATGTTGTTTTTTTTCTTTGCAGTAAATCTACATATCAACCAAAAGTCAACATTTTGAGTGTCGAAGAAAAAACAAAATGACCCCAAATCGCCAACAAAGTAAGTACATGTATTACTGAATATAAAACGTTGCAGCACTAGATTAATAGTCTAGTAACATTAAGGTTAGTAACCTGGCAATGATAACTCAACATTATGGCAGCAATAAGTCAACGGCCTGGCAGCATTATGTTAACAGTGTTGCAGTATTAGGTTTACGATGCGGTTTCAATAGGTTAGTGGACCGTAAGCTTACCGTCATGAGCGTCTGGTAAAGATTAAATAAAGATTAAATAATCAAATGTATAAAATGATTAATTGTGTTTGAAATTCCAACATATACTAGTACGTTTGGTTTTCGCGTACGAAATTATCATAATTATATATTAGAATCACGCTCGTCATGTCACATCTCGTCACTTCGCATCTCGTTATACGCTCACGTGACATAAAGTTTGGTAAATGTTGTAGGTAATGCCCTTGGAATAATGATATATAATGGTGGGACCAACTATTAGTAAAGGTTCTGCATTCAACATACTTTCATGCTTATATCTCAGTTATCGGTTAAACTTCTTCAAAGTGTTCAGGAATATTAAGGTAGCTAAGTACTTCCTCGCGAAATTTGTGACCTTCTCGGATTTTCGTAATTTTTCGTACATGTGACCAATGGCGTACGGGCTTTCGAGCCGAACCATTTAATGGAAGGTGTTCATATGAATTTGCCGTCGCAACGTCATCTAGTGACAGACCCATTTTAGTGGGTGCCACTATATAAATAGTTGTAACTTCTGTACCCGTTGACCGATTCTGTTAATTTAAAATGTAGTTATCACCTCACATGTTATAGAATACCGCAAGCCTGCTTTGTTGCTGCTTATCGGGTTGGGAAAATTATTACGTTCGAAGACAGTCATATTTGGTATTACATTTCTTCCACTCCCTGACAGCGAATTTTGTATTATTGTGCCACATCTAACTCGTTGAACCTATTTGATAAATTGATATGTTGTTTTTAATCAATATAGAAACGAATTATGAAATAAAAACTTGTCGGGACCATGACTTTTTGTTCGCTACATCCGAGGTTCCTTGCAACCAATATAAAGAATTTTAATCTTATGTAGGAACTAAATATAGCCTGACAAATACTGCAACAATTGTTTGTGAACACTCTAGTGGCCACATTTTTTGCCCAGTCTTCATGAAGATTGGTCAGGATGTTTGTGTTCATGATATTTCGGATGAGTTCGAAATTGGGTCATGTGGGGTCAAAAACTAGGTCACTAGGTCAAATCTTAGAAAATAAAAAAAAATTGAACACTCTAGAGGCCATAGAGTTAGCACAATCTTTATAATATTTGGTCAGTATATTTGTCAACATGATATCTTGGAGGAGTTTTAAATTGAGTCATGTCGGGTCAAAAACTAGGTCACCAGGGCATATCATAGAAAAACCTTGTGAACACTCTAGAGGCTACAATTTTGGCCCAATCTTCATGAAATTTGGTCAGGTTGTTTGTCTTTATGACATGTCAGATAAGTTTGAAATTTGGTAATGTCGGGTCAAACACTAGGTCATTAGGTCAAATCTTAGAAAATCTTAGAAAACCATTATAACCACTCTAGAAGCGACAGTTTTGGTCCAATCCTCGTGAAAATTAGCCAGATGTTTGTCTACATGAAATCTCGATGAGTTTGAAAATGGGTCTCGTGGGGTGAAAAAGTAGGTCACCAGGGCAAATCTTTAGAAAAACTTTGTGAACACTCTAGAGGCTACATTTTTGTCCCAGTCTTTATTAAACTTGATAAGATGATGACTGCATGAAATCCCAGATGAATGCAAATTTAGGTAGGATCAAAATTTAGGTCACTTAGTCAGATAGATGCAACATTTTTATAATCATGCCCAACACAGCAATCTTACTCAGGTGAGCGATACAGGGCCATCTTGGCCCTCTTTTTTTTTTTTTTTTTTTTTACTCATACACAGAAACTTTATAGGTGAATAGACCTCACAAAGAAGAATTGCAGTGCACAAAAACCTTAATATCGGTACTGCAAATCATATTTTGGAGTTATAGCCCATTGTTTAATTTCATATTCGATTAAGTTTTGTCCGGAGCATAACTCATGCATTATGAGATATATAACCTTGAAGCTTAATAGGTGGTAGACATTATGGACAATAATTGCAGTAAATAGAGCATAATCCATTTCCAATGTTTCTTTGGGTTTTTTCCGCTCTTATACACTTCGTGTCCTTAAGATAACTCCAGTTTGACTTGTGCTATTGATATTAATTTCATGTATTAAAGAAATTAATGAGAGAAACTGCCATGCACAAGGTTCATGACTCTTTCCTCAGTATTTTTGGAGTTATTTCCCTTTTCATATTTTTTTGACCGCAAGATAACTCTACTTATGTTCCAGTTATGGAAAGAAATTGATGAGAGGAAATGTCAAACACAAGGACAATTACTATGTATGCTCATTACTATGAGCCTTAACAATATAGTCAGCCCTTAAACTTTACATATTTGCATATGTCACTGTGTGCCTTAGTGTATATGTGTGTGTGAGAAGAAGGGGGGTGGGCGAGGAGACGTCAGTTTTCTACGAAAACAAATCTCTAGTTATTATTTGATTTGAGCGGTAATAAAGTGAATTTTGTGCAAATCAATCTTGTCAAATAGATAGGTATGGTGCGAAAACAAACCTTTCTCGGCGAGGATGGAATCGATTTTCACACTTCACTATAAATATCTAAATTACAGTTGAATATCCTGGTTTAGGACCAGAAAGATGTTCCTAACTACCGAGGTGGCGTTATAGCAAGTACGCTATAAACAAAGATTTTAATATAAGGAAGGAGGAGGGAGGATCGAATTATATTTATTTAATGTAATAAACTGTCACTTTAGTTATATACATGTACTTGTATATACCATTCAGACTGAAGAAAAATGTTTTAAATATTTTAATTTATCTACTTTAAAACCCCATTATATTTCCAAAAGAACTGTATATTCTATGGACAGGAAAGCAAAGTGTGTACTGCAGAATTGTTACGAGATGCAATCTGTACATACTTGTTGACGACAACTTTACTAAAATAAATGCATAAATAAAAATTAATCTTTTACTTAAGATCATTCAACTGTTTACAAAAAAACAACTACTTTGCATATTCTGCATATCTTGTCAATGTTCTGACATTTTCCATAGACTTTCCGTATGTCTCCGTTTACGAATCACGGGTGCATAAATTGATGACGTAGCAGATAAATAAATTGTGATTCGCCGACAGTTTTTCAAATTCAAATTATTAGCCATCGTCGGGAATACTCGCCAATGTAAAATTAAAACGATGGGGGTATTTTGACATCCATCCAAAATACTGAATTGCATAATATGATCAACATTTTCAATGCGTTTAACTGTTATTTTACAGCAGATGTGTGCATATTATGTACCATATGTGTTAGTCTACTATATGTCTATGCTATTTTATTATTTATTTTTCGTGTGAATTAAATCATTATAAAATATAATGGGCCCATTTAATGATATTTTATCCAAGCGAAATGAGTAAGTTTGGACATTGTCTGTTTTGGTTGTAGATTCTGTCATATTCATATGGAACTTATAAACATATTGTGGCCCGACCAGGACTTGAACCCATTTAGTTTAATAATCATATATGTTGTAAGCTTTCTGTCTTCTCCAAAATTCCAGGTTTGCAAAATTTCAAAAACATTTTGGTTGTTCTGTAATACGCTTTCTAAGAAAAGCCACAACAAGGTGCAAATATAGATGTACATATTTACTGTTGCTGTATTGGGGTTTACCGTCGCTGCGATAGTATTTCAATCATATAGCGACGTCCAGCTAATTACAGGTGGAGGAAGACCCCGAGTACACAGAGGTACCCGGGTAGAACCACCGACCTACCGCAAGCCAGCTGGAAGTTCCTCACATGAAAAATCCGAAGTCCTGTACATATTTAAACATGCTATATTTTTAAATATCAATTTTCACTGAGACATGTAGTTATATGATATATAAATATAAAACATGAGAAAGAACCAGTTTATGAGACAAAATGTATAAATATGTCATAAATAAATAATAAAAGCAAGATATTTGTTGCACGTCCTTTAAACGTTTTTGATACTACAGGAATGGACGGCTAGTTTCGGCTAATTTATTCATTCATAGGGAAGAATTCAGATATATGCACATTGTTTCCTTTTTGATTAATCTAAAATAAATGTGTTATAGGTGTAGTTTTTCCTTAATACTAAATCGTTTTCTTTTTACTTATTTTGCAATATAATACACAGATCTAAGAGGGCCCCTTTCTGCTAATTTCGGTTGGACGGCTGAAAGTACAGGTGCTTTCCCATAATCTCACGTGCTACGACTCTTTTATCGTTTTGGCTTATCTTTGACACATTGTTTTTAACAATCCTATCTAGGGAAAAATATGAATATTCTTTTCAGGCATTCTTCTCACGACAGTTTGCTTTTCGTTTGTCGCAACTTTAATACTATGGTACAACGAGAGCTCCTTCAAATTGAAACGTACACACTGGGTAAGTACTTTAATTTAACTCAAAACAATGGAATAAAATTTGGGGCATATTACGTAATCAAATCCACCACAAAGCGTCGTCAGAGATTGATTGTTTCAAGTAAAAGATAAAAAAGCAACATTATTCCCAGAAAAAAGTAGTATATGTTTATTTCAATCAGTGAAGTATTAAATACATTTAATTGTATATTTACACTGTACCGATTCATCCAGTGTTTCTTTTCTCCAAAATAATCATCAAGGAAACTCTTTGTGTCGGGAAAACTTTCTACATTGTTATGTTCAATGTATTATGGTCCAAACACAAAGTTAAGATGAAAATAACGAACGAGTCTGAATTTTAAAACATTGTATTATTCTATAAATTTGAAAATGTCATATTTGCCAAGTTTTTTTAACACGTTCTCGAAAAGGTTTGGTTACAATGCAATATTGTGATAATGACGGTTCTCTGCTCTCTGGTGTGTTGCACATTAATGACATTAAAATATGTGTGTAAATTCGCAACAAAACAAATGCCGCAGCACGCGATGAGTACTTATTTTATTTCTAACATTTCATCAATGAAAAAAAGTTTAATGACGGAACAAAATGACGCCATTTACAATAAAGTAAAATAGTCGAGATACCACTTGTTGTTTATCTTGCAATTTGTAGGGGACCGGAACTGTATTGATAAAAGAGATGTATAAATATAGGTTAGGAGAATTGAAAAAGTGTCAGTAAACAGTTTAAACAACATATATACAAGAGTCTTTTTCAATTTATTGCTGTCATTGTATAATGAGAGAGTACGAATATAGGGGTTATTTGGCTTTTAGGTTCCGCGTTTCAAGAAAATAATACTAATTTTGATGCAAGTATGTTTTTGAAGCACAACTTAAATAAAGCAAAGCCAGTTCAGAATGTTTAATAACATGTGCATGCATCATTTACAAACAGCGGGACAAAATATTTCCACTAGGCAATGATACATGCCATTATGTTAAATATCCTCAACTGTAGGCCGTTTTTTTTTTTAGAGATTTCTAAAGTGTGTTTATGGTGGCATATTTCTGCCAGCCACTCATCCACCTAGCTATGTCGAAACTTTTCTGAAAAATTGTCACATATTCAGTTATTATCTGGCAAGGAGAAAACTTTCGTGTTATCCTCTTAGGTATCTTAACAAGACAAAATTGCCTGTTAGTGCCCGCTACTGCCAGCCATATATTCACTTAAGATAACTGGATATCTCGACTTTTTTCAAGTTAGTCAGTAAAATCATGTGGATAACAAACACTTTTTCACATAATTATCTGGAAAAAAGGTTGATATCCAGTTAACCTAAGTGAATATGTGAGTGGCAGTAGTGGGCACTAACAGACAGTTTAGTCTTGTTAAGATACCTAAGTGGATAACTTGAAAATTTTCTACTTGCCAGATAATAACTGAATATGTGATTTTTAAATACATGATTAAAGTACTTTCATTAATGCAATTTAGCTATGTCGAATCTTTTCTGAAAAATTGTCACATAGTCAGTTAGTATCTGGCAAGTAGAAAACTTTCATATTATCCTCTTTGGTACTTTAACAGAACAAAACTGCCTGTTAGTGCCCACTACTGCCAGCCATATATTCACTTAAGATAACTGGATATCTCGCCTTTTTTCAAGTTAGTCAGTTAAATTATGTGGATAACAAGCATTTTTTTCACATAATTATCTGGAAAAAGGCATGATATTCAGTTAAAATAAGTGAATATATGGCTGGCAGTAGTAGGCACTAACAGGCAGTTTTGTTCTGTTAAGATACCTAAGAGTATAACACGAAAGTTTTCTACTTGTCAGATACTAACTGAATATGTGACAATTTTTCAGAAAAGTTTCAACATAGATAAGTGGATAAGTGGCTGGCAGAAATATGCCACTATACTAAGTGGATAAGTGGCTGGCAGAAATATGCCACTATACTAAGTGGATAAGTGGCTGGCAGAAATATGCCACCATATACAACAGATACATCCTCCCTTATTCTTTAATATTGGTGATAGTTTTTTTCTCCCTGTTTTCCCTCTTTCAATCAAAACTTATTTCCAATCTTTAAGTAAACGGTTATCATAAATTATAAAAATATAAAGGTTAATATCTATCTTATGAAGTTTATATTAACACCTTTTGTGGACATTTTTAACTTCAACAAAATAACATAGAATTTGGATCGTTTTGTTTAGCTTTTGACGTGAGGTTTTCAAAAATATATCTAATGCATAGCTTTTATGTATCCAAAAATGTGAAAATGCTATCTACATTGCATGCACTCGCGGAAAAAAACGCAAATAAATACAATGTGTTTTCTATCCTCGTATCTTTAAATCTGTTATCCATTTTAGATTCCGGTTAATGGAATAAAACAACCTAAACAAGAGGGCCATCATGGCCCTAGCACGCTCACCAGAGTACCATCAAACAATTTTAAAGTTTCTACAGACTAAATAAGAAAACTAGCCAACCATCTACAGGCACCATTGTGAAGGGGCCTACAAAACTTAATCCATACCATTATATGACCATGAGCTTATCATAGCTGCAAAATAGAATTTAATTCCGTGCATTGGTTTGACAGAAGAAGATATATTATGTAGTTTGTTACAAATATTAATTTTAACATGAGCATCACACTGTATGGTATTATAGTCATAAGTCAACTGCTGGCTATAATTAAGTCTTTCCAAACAATTTTTGGAGACTTATTTTTTTTAAACTTTTTTACTCCGTTCGTTTCTTCCTCTTATTATAATTTCTTCCGCCGGCAACATTGTATGGGTAATATCTCGAAGCCTTCGACCGATCTTTACAAAACTTCACATGCTTATAGTCCTCAATGAGTAGTGGTGCCCCCCCCCCCCCCCCCCCTGATTTTTGTAAGTAGGGGGATCCCTTGGGGTCAGGCCCCACCCCCGCAAAGATGAATTTTTGCATGAAAAATGCATTTTGGTTAAAAATTTCAAATTTCTAACCCTGAATCATATATATTTTTGTTCCTCATAATGACAAGAATTGATTAGCACTACTTTGGTGTCCCGCGAGGTCAACCAGTGTTCAGGCCCCTCCCCCTCAATTTTACTTATAACCTTATATCTCAAAAACTGTTCATATATAGTCTTGTTCCTCATGATGAAGCAGATTGAATTGTACTTCTTAAGTGTCCACAGGGGGTCAAAAAGGGGTTTGGTCCCATCCCCTGAATTTTACTTATGACTTTATATCGCAAAAAATGATCAGATCTCCACCCCTAAACCTTATATAGTCTGTTCTTATGATGAGACAGATTGAATGGTACTACTTTGGTGTCCCCCGAGGTAACCCCACCCCGTCAAATGTACTTATGACCCCATATCTCAAAAAATGTTCAGATCTCCACCCATAAATCTTATATATTCTTGCTCCTCATGTTGAGATCGATTGAGATTGAATTGTACTTCCCAAGGGGGTTACAAAGGGATCGATCTGGCCCAACCCCGTCAGTTTTACTTCTGACCTTTATTTAAAAAAAAACATTGAGATCCCCACCCATAAACCAATTATATTTTTGTTCCTCATGATGAGATTGTTTGAATGGTGCTTCTTTGATGTTTACATGGGTCAGGCCCAACCCCCTCAGTTTTACTAATGACCTAATTTCTAAACACATTCCATGACATCCCATGGCATTTACAAATACTAAATAAAATAACTTTAATAAAGGGAAATAAGTACTATTTTATATAGAGAGTATTTAAGGAAACTCGCCGACTCACTGGGCCTCTCTTTTCAATAGATCATCTTTTTAACAGAAATTATGGTACATTAAAATTGGGTAACCATTTGTGACAAATAAAATTAAATTCTGACCAATGGTGTCAGAGGTGAATGATTTTTGAAATTTTCTATATATAGTATATAGGGGCACTAGTCAACCCCGCAGGGACCTCCTTTTTAAGCGTTTAACTTCCTTTTAGCAGTTATGGTAGATGACTAAAAGGTGACCATTTCGAGAGCTCAGCGCAAAACGGTCGTAACTTGTTCTTTAATACATATAAGTTACGACCGTTTTGCGCTGAGCCCTCGATTTGTGCCAAAGAAAACTTAATTCTGAGTATTGGTTTCAGAGGAGATGCTTTTTATTTTAATTTTTAAATAAATTGTTGGTTGCCATGGCAGCCAGAGTTTAAGTTAAAGATTAAGTTTATTTTATCAACTTTGTGAAGGGCCACCTAAGGAACATTCTTGTCAAGTTTCATAAATTTCTAAAAAAAAAGAAAATTGTTGACGCCGCACGACGGATGATGACGAACAACGGACGAAGGGTGATCACAATAACTTAACTGGAGCATGTTGTGCTTTGATGAGCTAAAAACAGGAACTACCCTAAATTATGGCAAATAATCTTGAGGATCCACATGTTTTGTTTTAAGGTGCATTTAAAAAATGAATTTTTAAACTATATTATTTCTCTTCTTCAGGATCAAGTTGAGAAAACAGATAGATATAATCAACCTCGTGCAGCAGAACGATCCTATCTAATTACATTCCACACGCCATCCCCCAATCTGATGTTTTACATGAACCCCGAATTTCTTGGACTAGGGGAATGCCGGTATACAAATTGTAAGGTATCGTTCAATCAGAGTTTAACACAAAGTAGTGATGTCGTCATATTTTATGATAGATCAATTCCAGTAAACATTTCATTCGAACGGCCAAAAGGACAAGTATGGGTCTTCCATATCGATGAGAGTCCAGCTTATAAGATTACTAGCGATAACGTGAGAAACGAGCACTGGATCGGAGCTTTTAACTGGACCGCATCATACGACCCGACGTGTTCCGATATCATCATTCCGTATGGAGAACTGCGAGTCAATCCAAATCCTTCTTTTCGGAATTTTTCGGAAATTGCTCGAGAAAAAACTAAGGATGCAGTGTGGGTTGTGACTAACTGTATAACTTCTTCTAAACGTGAAAAATACGTCAATACATTGAAGAAGTATATCAGTGTTGATATATTTGGTGAATGTGGAACACCATTGAAGTGTGGCCCTTCCGGTTTTCGGGGTCAATGTTTTGATTTCCTGAACAAAACCTATAGGTACTATCTGGCTTTTGAAAACTCTCTTTGTCCTCGCTACTTCACTGAAAAAGTATTTGAGAATTACAATTTCGATACTGTTCTTGTAGTTCGAGGTGGAATAGGTGAAGAAGCCAACAAAATTTTCCCAGAAGGAACTTTCGTATCTGCTGCTAATTTTTTGACTGCAGATGAACTTGGGAAATACCTAAAGAATCTCTCTCATGAAGAATACACAAACATTTTGGAAAAGAAGAACAAATTCTATAGTATCGGATTCAAAAATGCCTTTCATGGTGCAATGTGCAGCATATGTGAGAAAATGAATAATCTAGACAAACATAGGAAAATTATTCAAGACATCACTGCATATTCTTTCTATAAATCGTGTTCCTCGGGTTAAAACATATTCAGATGGTATTTTCTTGATAAAAATGCAAAACATATACAAAATGCAGCCTATGTTAAAATTTAAAAAAAATAGTATATTTATGAAACAGTCTAATATACATGCTGCACAGTCTAATTAACCCTTTCCCTCATAGAGGAACCATGAAAAGACCTATGCGAACAACATAAAACCAGGTCAGCCTGCGAATAACTCGCAGGCTGATTAGGGTTTTATGCTGTTTGCTGCTCCTCAGTGGTCTGGAAATGAAGATTTTGTAATTAAATTTTGTAAGGTTTAACTGTGGTTTTTCTGCAGATCAGGCTTTATGTGGTATCCTCGAGTACACAGTTCTGACGCATCTAAGAAAAATATCATGGTCTTTTTTAATTTAACATAAACAAAAAATATAATTTTCCTTTGTATGGTAAAACTAAGTCATTTATTCAATCTTACATTGTTTTCAAGTGGCTGACATAGTTTTTTTTTCAATGAAAAATCACTAGTGTGCGTGTCTGTATAATTCAGTGAGGCTGACTTGAGAGTACAATGACACGACGCATTTAATTGGTTTTTCATTTAATCATTGTAGCATGTGTTTAAAAATTGAATTTTCGTGTCATAAATAATATACGAGGAAATGTTCTTTGCACAGATTTTTTTTTATTTCATTGCTTCACTGAAAATATGCCAGATGAGAAAAAGTACTTATTGAAAAGGAGGTTTTCAGGGGTGTTGTATAAAGTACACTAAATAATAGCCCTGCATCAATAACTCGCCACATTTTGACTTTCTAACGCTAAAAGGGATGTTGACAAACAAATCTTCTAAGAATGATGTCACACGGAACCCATTTAATAAAAATCGAGGTCAAAACCAAAAAGGCGTCGGAATAGTGATGCGTCGAAATAGAGTACCGTACGATACCTATTGAGTGCGTCAAAATGAGTCTATATGAGGGAAAGGGTTAAAGACACCGTCATACATTAGACACGCTTAACTTTTTGTTACTGACTGTTGACATTCTAAACAAATACTATTATGTATCAACATCAATGTTAACCAGACTTAATTGGAAAATAACATATATTGTACATCTCTCTCTAAAATGAATTTATTACTAAAAAGTATACATGTATAATTTATATAGCCTTAATTGGAAAATAACATACATTGTACATCTCTCGCTAAAAATGAATTTATTTATAAAAAAAAAGTATACATGTATATGTATATTTCAATTTAATGTTTTAATTCAAAGTTAATGACCAAAATAAAATAGCAATTAACATATCAGGTCAGGTGTATTTATCCAAATTTTATTTCAATTTTACATAAAACTTACAAGTCACACTAAGCATTAAAATGTATACTATCTCATTTGTTTCAAGGATATAATGAGCGATGTAATTCAGTCTTGCAAGATTGCACAAAGTCTCACTAAGTGGTGCGCTTATATCAAACCATACATGCTGTGGTATATATAATACCACATAAAGAAGTTTTATTTAGTATTGCGTTTAAATAATTTTTGTTTAGAAATTATGTTATTCGCAAATTGCAATCTGTCTCATTTAGTAATGCATTTAAATGACACCATACCCTTACAATGTCAACACTGTAACTAAATTTATTGTGCTGTATAGTTTTCCTTTAGTTGTTACGTTCTATACAAATTACAAACACATCTATTGAAACATTTCAATTGAGGAAAGCGTTGTTTACTATAACTTAGTGCTCGTTAGAGGTACGTCATGCTGGGATTGTCGGCACATGTCAACATGAACGTGAAGTGTGTTAAAACTAATAATGAAGACACGACACATTAAAAGAGCGCTTAATGGCCTACGACGTTGAAAATAACGAACTCATGTCATCACTGCTATTTCGTCAATTTCTGTTTATTTTTGTCGATTGCACCCGTGTGTCTCTTTTGACAATGACGTCATTTGACGATCAAGAAGCGAACAATCATGAAGATTATGCTCTCCGAATGAAACTATTAACAACATTCAGTTAAAAAGCCGACCGTGTGCCACTCCCTTGTATACGAGTCGATGCAGCGATTTGCAGAAGAAAATGAAACTTTTAAGACAGACGAAAAGTCCAAGTCCTAGTCATATAATGCCGTGTGCTTCTCTTATAAACACAATGAAACTCAGGGTGCCTATCAAAAATTGCCGAGTATCAGCGCTATCGTACTTATGTTTATTATTGATTTCTCAATGCCCAGATACAGAGTCCAATCCGGGACCTCATTACCCATGTGGGTGCTATGGCCAGGAGGTTCTTGAGAGTGACCAAGCACTTGAATGTGATGGCTGCTCGTCCTGATTCCCCATAAACTGTCAAATATGAGTTCCAGAGTTTACAATAACCTATAGGAGTGTGACGTGTCTTTTTCCTGGTCCCGACAATATGCGAACAACATTTTTTTTTCTGTTTTCACCCCACAAAATCCCCTCTCCCTTAGACAGTCATGTATACATACCATCAGGGATCAACTATCTAACTTTGAACTCCCTACTCATCTTTAAAGTAAATATCCTATATCTCAGACATCACTATAAGTGTAAATGGTGTCCTTAAATTGCTTTCTAATCTCACTCTAACCAGCATTCTCTGTAAATTGTCAAAACATATTATTGCTTCGAATATTTCCTCTCATTTCACTCAGTACAACATCTTGTATGAATTACAACTTCTTCAACTGATAGCAGTCGGACCTTATTCTTCTGGATTTTATCAAGGCGTTCGATAAAGTTAGTCACACTAAATTACTGTATAAACTTCATGAGCATGGTATCAGAGGCTGAACTCTTGACTGGATTCACTCCTTCCTGATAGAAAGAACCATGGTTGTTGTCCTTGAGGGCGAAAATCTGCCGAAGTTCCTGTGACGTCTGCTGTGCCCCAAGGGTCTGTCATTGGCCCACTTTTATTTCTCCCCTATATAAATGACTTACCTGATCATGAAAAATCCCAAGTCCGACATTTTGCTGATGATACAGCTGTATATCTTACCAACACAAATGATTGCAATCAATTACAATTTGATCTCGACACTTAACAGAAATGGGAAAATAAATGGGAAATGCACTTCAATCCTAGTAAATGTCAAGTTCTTAATATCTCAAGAAATAAACATAAAATTCATCATAACTACAAACTACATGGCCAAATCCTTGAGAATGTAACAAATGCAAAATACCTTGATGTTTACATATCAGATGATCTCTCTTTCAATACACATATAGACAGAATCTGTTCAACAGCAAACAGAACACTTGGGTTTATAAAACGTAACATCCAAACTAAAAAAGAGAAAGTTAAAGAAACAGTATATAAAACTCTTGTTAGACCTCAAGTGGAATATTCTTCCCCCTTCTGGTCACCCTACACTAGACAAAGTATCAATAAAAATAGAAAGGGTGCAAAAAAGAGCAATCAGATGGATACATAACAACTATTCCACTTAGGATTGTGTCTCAGGCATGCAAAATTCCATCGGTTTAAGATCCCTAGAGAACAGACGAAATGATGCTATATTAACTAGATTTGCATACTGCAAATGCAACGGTTTTCGTGATGATCAACAGTTTCAAACCTGATCAGCCAAGTTAAAATACCAGAAAAACAACAAAATGCAAAATGCTTTATATGTGACCAAAACTTAAAGGCATCTCGAAAGGAATGTGATGTCCCACTGAGCCAGGCCCCCATCTGCTGTGATCAGACCTGCTAATTGCTGGTCATCACTGCAGGGAGTCTTTAGCCAATATAGTACCTATATGTTACGGTAAAACCTCTGATGGGTTGATGCATAACTAAATTATCTGCTACAATGGAAGTGAGATAGTAGGCTAGTTTTACACAAAGCAATAAACATATAATGACTTGACTATTTGAGTTTACCGTCGCTTCGACAGTATTTCAGTCATATAGCGACGTCCAGCTAATTACAGGTGGAGGAAGGACACGAATGCACGGAGACATCCGGGTAGAACCACCGACCTACCACAAGCCAGCTGGAAGGCTTCCTCACATGAAAATCCGAATGACCCTGCCGGGATTCAAACCCACGCGGTGAGGGGCAGAGTGAGTGTTAAAGTCAGCGACTTAACCCTCTCGGCCACGGAGGCCCCAAACATATAATGAATGATAGTGATAATATGTGGGTTGTTTAGTTTATGATCCCTTACATAATTATTCTTTATTACATTTATTACTTGGAGTCAATTTTGTAACTGCATGATTATAGGATCATACGGCATTTATTTCAGAATTAAAGTTTTGAAATTGAAAATATAGAGATACGCATTTTTGTAGTAATTAAAATGAGCCTGAAGGACATAATTCTGACAATGCAAGATCTTTTTGTTTTTTATTTGCTTTTGCTAGAGACATTTTGTTACATTTTATTCAACAGAATTTCTCTTATTGAATAAACAAGTAATAAAATTTGTGTTGATTTCCGACATATATACATGTGTTGAGGGAAGAAATGAGAGAATGAAAGTAATGAGTGATACATAACTTATTTAAAAAATTAATGTCCCTTTTTATGATAATTTTACAACTTAAATAAAATAAGAAAGAAAGAACAAAATAAATGAAAAAATGAAAGAAAGAAAGAACAAAATAAAGTAGACAAAATAAATCAACAGAGAAAGAAAGAAAGAAAGAAAAGGAAGATTTATATTTGCTCGAATAAAAAAAAGAATAATAGAGAACTTTTAGGATCATTTCTGGTATTTGGTATGTTCACAACTTTTTTACAAACTGTGAATGACTACATACAACCCAATGTAGCAACATATGCACTCTTGAACAATACCTGTGACAGACTGTGGCAGCCTGCCTAATCAAAAACAGATGCCCACACAACGGCGGGTGGGTGAATTTTTGCTTGATGATATATATTATTATACTCAATACCATAATTAATTGAAAACAACCGCCATAACCAATATATTTTGTTACTATATGCTTTGTCCAATGTTATTTACTATGTAAATCTTGGAAATAAACTATTGAATTGAATTGAATAAATGGGGGGTGGGGGTCACTTATATAAGGGTTTTGAGATGCCTTTAAGCATCCATATATTGGCAATGAGCCAATATGATCTAAGTGTGGCACATTGAACGATTTGATTAATGTTGATCATCACTGTGCGCTCAAAAATGTCTTCCAAAGTGTCCCACTTTTTATACTAAACAGTTAAAAATCAGGTGAGACAGTTGGGAATCCTGCTTATTATTATAAGAACAATAGTTTTCAGTAGTATAAATGATTTACAATTTATTTGTTATCAACAATTTTGGTAACGTAACAAGCCATTTGGTTAAACATATATCAGCTTTCACTCTATGCCTCAAAGTTCAGTAATGCACTAGAAGGAACTTTTGGTAAGCTAAAACTTGTTTAAAAGGTGGATGTTTGTACATGTACTTAGTTGTTTTGCTATCCAATTCAATAGTGAGTGTGTGGGAGGAATAATAATACATGTAGAATAAAGACACAATTCATCCCCTCTCTCTCCCTCTCTCTCTCTTACCCATGATTCTTTGAGCGCTTTTACACAGGTCATTCAGACCAGTGTTGACACATTGCTCTCATAGTTACACATACACTGTACATTGACCTGTTGCAAGCCAGCTAGCAGAGCTGCATCTAATTATAGAACATAGGTAACTTCTGTCAAATTTTCTCTGTTTTTTATTCTGGGTCATGTATTGAAATTCTCTATAAATTCATCAATTCTTGACAGATTTTCAAAATTCTTTTTTTGTTGACGAGGTAAGACATTCTTTTTTCCAATGATGACAAAATATATCACACATTTAAACTTTAAAGGCTTTAAAATCAATTCAAAGTTTGACCAAACTTCATACTGCCACCAAACAACCAAATCAATCCCGATCTGAAAAAACTAAAATTCTTCAAAAAGTACTTTTTAGAGGCTTTTGATTTTACCCATATTCTTTCGATAAAATATTTTTAGATTTTGAGATATTTAAGGTCAAAGAAAAAACCAATAATCACAATATGACCTTGACCTTTGCATTTTTTGAAAATTTGAAACTGTGAAGTCCCTGGAAACAACAAACAATACAATCTGTGAAAATTTCATAAAGATTGCTTCAAAAATAATGACAGAATCCTCCAAAAACTAAAAAAATGCCTATTCTCGAAAATTTGTTTCCTCCATATTTTAGTGCACTTTGACCGCTTATTGAAAGCCATTTTATGCATTTTCTGAAATCGCCACCCCATATATTTTGTGCGCAAAGATCTTCGGAATCAATTTCAAAAAACAGAATGAGCGTATCTAATCTCTAACAAAAATGGGCATGTTTTTCGTGGACACACCCTAATTTGCCAGATTTTTTCAAAGATTCAAACATTCAACCTCTTCTAGCTCAAAAGTTTCAAAGATATGGATATTGCCACTCATCATATTTTAACGGGCAGTTGACAGAGAACAGAATGCAAAAAACTGCATACAAATAAAATGTCAAATGACAGAGTTATCGGCAATTATATGTTTTGATGCTAAACGCCACCTAGCGGCAAAACTTAGTACTAAAATGAAAAACAAACTTAGTGGTGCACAACTTCAGATACATGTGAGTATGCATGGACATTTTCATATTTGTAGCACTTCTAATCATGTCGCAACAGCGGCCACAAAAAAAGTGCAAAGAATAATAATAATGGAAAAAAAAAAAGGGAAAAAGAAACACAAGAAGAACAGTAGGTTTTCGCGGCTGCGTTGCAGTCCACGAAAACCTAATAATGTTTTACAAAATTATCTATTCACATGTAGCTATTCCTGCTCCAACTTATTTTGAAAACCCAGGAGAATGACTCGTCATACACACTCATTAGCCTATAGAAAAATCCACACAGTCGCAAATTATTACAAATTTTCATTCTTCCCAAGTACATTGATCTTATGGAACAACCTCCCTTTCTGAAATTGTGCTCCTGCCCATGCTTGAATTCCTCAAGCAGGCAGTATGCCAAATTGCCTATAAATAGTTGTAGCAGGATATGTTTTTTTTATCTGATTTTAAAACTCTTGTCTTACTCTAAACACTATCATCTGTTGTTGTTTTTTTTCAGTCTCACTTTTTTACTTTGACGTCACTGTCGATGCTAATAATACCCGAAATGGGAGTTGAACAGTATACGAAGATGAATGGATGGATGGATGGATGTTAATTGTACATTAACATTCTTTTAATAAAAGTGAATGTGTTTTTTTTAAGTTGCATATACTTTTCCCTCCTTTTTTGACGTCATAATATAGGCAACTACTAGGTTTCCACAAACGACACAACTCGTATTTCACCCTGCAATATAAGATAAGATAGAATTTGATTATCATTAGAATATATGTTCATTTGCTATGTCAGATATGACAATTATATTACATCGAGAAAAAAATTAAATAGAACGTATAATTGTTTGAAAAACATCTATAACAATATATGGGTATGAAAGCCATGGCAATAAATGAAAATAAACAACAAAACAGACATTTTGAAATAAACCGTAAATAAAATGACGTTATTTAAAGTCTTAGAAATGATGTCATTTATATTTTGAAAATTCACTGGGAATTAATCTTCAATGCAATAAGTTGAAGAGTTCCATGAAATTTAAAATACTTCCGAGCATACAACAATCAAGTTCCGAAGATATACCTACTTACAGTCTCACATTATGAGCACGGCGACTGCTAAAGTTACCTCATTTATATAGGGAACGACCAAATAGATGCAAAGACAAAATACCCAACAATGACGTCAAAAAAGTAAGGACTTTAGGTAATCGTGTAATCTCCACCACCTTTATCGGGTAATCTAAAAGAAATGTAAGTTCTTGACTGTAAAAGGTCGAATTGCAAGCTTTGCAGTACACCGAAGAATTCTCTAGTTGAAACCATCAGCAATAAACTTTCTGATAAGTTTGTAAAGAGGGCAGAATTGTTTTGAGAATCTTGATTTTATTAATCTTATAAAATACATTTCCATGACATGCAAGATGGTCAGTTCCTTGTTGCTTACACGTTTTCCTACTTCTATTGTATTTGGAAGAAATGAATTGAATTTGGTTAAAGAATTTTGAAAACTCCTTCCGTAACTTGTGAAATCTGAAGCCTTGTAAGACTTTATCAGTAATAAACACATTTCTGATGTTGAAATCTTCTACCCAAGTACATATTCATGAACACTTAGTAAGATAGGATATTTAAATACCATAGGATCTTGCAGAAGTTAAATCACCAACAAAGTACGGATAATTAACATTACCGAAGCTAAAATCGTCTTTCTTGCCATATTTGTTTTGTAGAAACAACAGCATCTGATATTGTGATCTCAACAGCCCAAAATCTGCTTTTGTATTTCAATTATTTGCTTTATTCTAAGGTGAGGTCTGGTGGATAAATCAAATAGACCATTTGCGAGGAGAACAGAGTGTCTCGAGAAAGAATATCGTAAATAACGTTGAGTCAAATTCTTCTATAATATGACTGGGGTAGAAAGTGAGAACGTGAGAATGAAACAAGGAGTCTCGTTAAAGCAATATAAAACAAATCTGCAATTAGAGATGCACACTTGGTTCTCATGAAAATACCAATATGTGTGTGTGTGTGTGTGTGTGTGTGTGTGT
>CM037777.1:10167825-10183310 GCA_021229015.1 Solen grandis | reverse complement strand
ATGACCAAATTTCAAATGCGATAAAACGCTTCCAGAAGAGCTAGAAAGCTGAGATTCGGACAATATTAGGCCCCTAGTTCTTTACATTCTGAAGATGAACGCCATATGACGTCACATGACGTCATAAGATTAAAACTTTCGTATTAAAACTTAACGGTTTTTAATCCTGTAGCTTTATTTTTTGTATGATTTGCTTGAAATTTTGTCCCGAAGTGCAGTATTAGATTCTATGGAGCCATGTTACTTCCGTTCCGAAAAATCCCAAAGGTCAAGGTCATATATCAATTATCGGTTTTTCTTCGGCCTTAAATATCTCAAAAACGGTAAATATTCTATCGAGACACTATGCGTATAATTTGTAGTGCTTAGAAAGACCTTTCAATGATATTTAGTTTTGATGATCGAGGTCGAATCAGTTGAGTTATGGCGGAAAAACAAAAATTCGGTAACCCTCAGTGTGTTTAACAGTTTTATATCTCGAAAACCTTTGATTTTTGAAAATATGATGATGCATATTATTTGTAGACAATGTTTGGCCGTTCTTTTGATGCTTAAAGTTTAATGATTGACCTAAGATTCATGGAGTAATTGGGAAAAAACGAAATTCGTGCATATAGCTTTGGTGATTTTTTCATTTTTCAAGAGGTTTAAGAGCTTGTATCTCAAAAAATTTTAAAATATTTCTATAGATAAAGAGTGTGAAATGTAGAGAATTTTAAGACATTATTTTGGTACCTAAAGTTTTGAAATTGATCCAAGTATAAGGAAGTTACATAAAAATAAGATTTAACATGTAGATTTCACGGATTTTGCCATTATGTAAGAGTTTCACGGCTTATATCTTAAAACCCATATGAAATAAGTCAACACATTAACCAAGTGAGATGTAGATAATTTTAAGACGATTGTTTTGGTACCTAAAGTTTTGAAATTGATCAAAGAATAAGGGTTATATCAAAAATAAGAATTTAAACATGCATAATTTCAGCGATTTTGCCGTTATGTAAGAGTTTCACGGCTTATATCTTAAAAACCATATGAAATAAGTACTTATGTTAAGCAAGTGAGATGTAGAGAATTTTAAGACGATTATTTTGGCACCCAGAGTTTTGAAATTGATCAAGAAATAATGAAGTTACAAAAAACAATCGAATTTGAAGCCAATGTAAAAATTTTCATAAAATATCCTACATCCTTTCACCTTAATTGAAGCATTTTCGGAAAATGTAAGTTTACAGATATGTAGTAGTCATATAAATTGAAGAAAAAAAAAACTTTTTCTTATATCATATTGATATTACTAGCTTAACAAGTTACCGTTCCCGGTGGCCGGTGTTTAGAGCGTCCGCCTCGGGAGCGGGAGGTCGTGGGTTCGATACCAAAGTCGTAAAAAATGTACTGTTATAGCTCCTTGCTTGACACTTAGCATATAAGGGTAGTTGCAGGACTGGTTTGGCCCGGCATCAGGATAATGTGACTGGGTGTGGTATCATGCCACATGTCTACGACGTGATACTGCAGTGTGGCAGCACTATAACTGCATTACGTAGACATCGTCTCCAAATGACTGAAATACTGTCGGTGGGTCGTTAAACCAATAAACAAACAAACAAACAAACTAAACAAGTGTTGACAATGATTTAATGTTTTGTCAAATCATTTTATTTACGTTACTTATGAATATCAGTTGCAGCATTGCGTTACCCATAATCCTTTGAGCGTTTTGACACATGTCATTTAGACCGTTGTTGAAACATTGCAATTTCCCGACTTTATGTTGCATCTATCGATAAATGTTGTACAAGCTATATTCCAAATTTATGATAAATGATAACCTATGTAAAATATATGTTATAGTACAATGTAATTTAATTGTCAGCTTGAGATACCATGAGCGTGTATAAGTGTAGACGTTTGAAACAAATGAATCAACACATGTCATCCGTTCAAGACGCTGCAAGCTAATTTGTCCGTTAGCTAAAAGCGCACAAAGAAGAAACTTTGTGTAATACAGTCTTCCTCGGTCGTATTACAAGCGTATTTTGAAATTTAACCCCACGAGGCTACACGCGTCGACGATTTTATTGCATGGTAGCATTACACGGTGCATACCATATCGGCAGGTTCCTGCGAAAAATCGCTTTTATCGGCAGGCTCTCTGCGTTCGCACGGTCATTCTTGCCATAAAAACTAGCAAACGCTGGAGGAAGGAAAAAAAAACAGAACCAATGGTCACTTTTCAAAGGGGAGTTGCTCAATTTAAGTATTGCACGGGAATATAGAGTAACTTAGCTAAAGTATATGGTGTAAACTTTTCAATTTTCAGCGACTGCGACCTGAAACTTGGCCCAACAGTTTAGTGATGTACCAACATAAACACAACCTGGCACTTTGTACAGGCTTCAGCAGTTTATTGCTTTGATTATGTCTATAATATGACTGGCCTGTTGATATGGTTATGCACCATGATTAACTATTTTATTCCCGCGACTTGAGCCGAAAATGAATTTTGATATGCAAGAATTAAGAGGGGTTTTAAATTTTATTGCTTATATTTTTAATACCTATAAAACTAGACCCAAATATGCTACAATGGAATTGTCGGGATTTCAGGCCATTTATTTTTGGACCTAGAATAATACAATTGGTCAAGTTATAAGAAAGCGATATCAAAACAAAGATTTATTTATTTTGCCATATATTTTTTTCTAACAGTAATTAATCCTTATATTTTTCAATGTTGGAAAAAAGTCCTATCATTCGTATCAACGAATGAAATTAGTTAGGACTTTCTGCCTTTAAAGCAGAAAGTCCTATTTGGGTTTGTTCTGTTTATTATTATTATTATTATTTATTTGGCTTTCTGCCCTTTCGGCAGAAAGTCCATTGGGTTTGTACTGTTTTTTATTAGGGCTTTCTGCCCTTTCGGCAGAAAGTCCTATTGGGTTTGTACTGTTTTTTTATTATTCTTATTATTCTTTTTTTCTTCCTCTTATATTTGTATATTCATATGACGTCATATAACGTCAGATTTGACGTCAGGTGAAAAGTTTGTACGCGGTCTACAGCTATTATTTCTGGACCGATTTCATCATAATTTAACAGAATGTGTATGTTAGGTCAGTTGTCCCGGTGTCTGTTTTTCAAAATTCGAAAAGGCAATGGTTCTATGGCGTTTCCAAGATTCGAACCATTGACGTCAACTTTCAAATGCGTATAAAATCGCTTACAGATAAAGCTATAAAGATGATTTTTGGATAAAATATAAGTCTCTAGGATTTATTTATATTATCAGAAGATAAACGTCAAATGACGTCATATGACGTCATGAGGTGAAAAGGAATTTTCTATTTTTAGTGTTAATTTTTTACATTAAAAAACGTCGAGCACCTTGAAAATGAAAATAGCATATGCTTCAGATAGAACTTTTGCATTTCATGATTTTCATTTGCTATGACGTGTTTTGACGTCAAATTGACGTGTCTTAAAATATTTGTACGCGGTTCTACAGCCATTATTTCTGCACCGTTTTTAATCAAATTTCACAGAATGTGTATTTTAGGCTTAGTTGTGCATTCGGTATCTGTTTTTCAACAATTCGAAAATGCCAAAGCTTTTATGGCGGATCCAAGATTCGACAATTGACGTCAAATTTCAAATGTGTATAAAATCGCTTAAAGGTGAGCTAGAAAGATGATATTTGGGCAGAATATAAGTCTCTAGGATTTATTTACATTTTCTAAAGATGAACGTCATATGACGTCATATGACGTCATGAGGTGAAAAGGAATTTCTAATATTTACGTGTTAATTTTTATATGTTGAAAACGTCTGAGCACCTTGAAAATTTACTAGCATTTCAATTATTTTCATTTGACTATGACGTGTTTTGACGTCAAACTTGACGTCGTCTTAAAATATTTGTACGCGGTCTACAGCCGTTATTTCTGGGCCGATTTTCATCAAAATTTCACAGAATATGTGTATGTTACACTCTGTTTTGCATCCGGTGTCGTTTTTCCAAATTCGAAAAGGCAAATGTTTTATGGCGGATCCAAGATTCGAACCATTGACGTCAAATTTCATATACGTATAAAATCGCTTCAAGATGAGTTAGAGAGTGATATTGGGATATTATATAAGACTCCAAGTGAGCTTTACATTCTATGAAGATGAACGACATTTGACGTTAGATGACGTCATACGGTCAAAGGGAATTTCTGATATATACGCGTTAATTCAAATATGTTGATAACTTCCCAAGACCATAGAAATTTAATAGTTTATACATCAATCCATGAGCTTTAGAATGCAATGTATTCTATAATAATGTAAGTTATATCACGTAAGATTTGATATCAGGACAAAAAGTTTTACGCGGTGTACAGCCATTACTTTTGGACCGATTTTACATCAAATTTCACAGAATGTATATGTAACGCTCTTGTTGTGTATTCCGGGTCCGGTTTTCCAAATTCGAAAAGGCAATGTTTCTATGGCGAATCCAAGTTTCGAACCATCGACGTCAAATTTCAAATACGTATAAAATCGCTTCCAGATGATTTAGAAAGTTGATATTTGGACTGAATATTAGTCTTTAAGACTTATTTCTTTTCTGTGAGGATTAACGTCATTTGACGTCACTTGACGTCATAAGGTCAAAAAGAATGTTTGTTATCTACCCGTTAATTTCTATATGTTGCAAAGTTCCAAGGGGCATGAACAACTTACAAGATATATTTAAGATACTTAATATTTCATTTCATCGATTTCCTTGTCCCTATGACGTCATATGCATCAAACTTGACGTTGACTAAACAAGTTTGTATGCGGTCTACAGCTATTATTTCAGGACAGATTTTCATAAAAATTTCACAGAATGTGTATATTATGCTAAAGATGTGCCAACCGGTCTCCATTTTCAAATTTGAAAAAAGCAAGGATTTTATGGCTAATCCAATAAAAGAAGCATTGATGGCAAATTTCAGTTCAGATACGTATAAAATCTCTTCCAGATAAGATAGAAAGCTAATATTTGGAGTGAATATAAGCGTACAAGTCTTCTAACATTCTGAGAAGATGGATGTCGTATAACGTCATGTGACTGTATAAGGTCAAAGTTAATTTTGTTAAAATTAAACGGTTTTTAAGTCTGTATGCTTATTTTTGTTTGATTCGCATGAAATTTTAATAAAGGGTGCATCATGTGATCCTAGGGAACAATGTCACTTACATTTCCGAAAAATGTTAAGTTTAAGCTTTACTTATATCTTGAAAACCTCTAAAGCTAGACCGAATCATGTGAAAATCGAATTGTAAGCATTTTCAGTAAATTTGATTTGTTACATAGATTATAGAAAGTTAAATGAAATCGATATGAAAAAATGATTTTCAGTTACTTTTGCCATATCCTCCAAGTTAAGCGGTTTATTTTTCGAATTTTATTGAAGTTATGGTCATACAAAAGTAAGTTAAAGGCAGGAATTTCATATCCTTTTACTTTTTTTTGCTGTTGGTGTTTGACAAAATGTAGCAGAAAGTCCTATCATTCGTATCAACGAATGAAATCTAGTTATTCTTATTCTTCTTTGCTTCTTATTATTCTTTTTTTCTTCCTCTTATATTTGTGTTAATTTCGAGGTGTTGCCATTGACTCAGAACAATGAAAATTTTATGGCATATTTTTCAAACCATGAGCTTTCGGATGCAATGAATTTTATATTCATATGACGTCATATAACGTCAGATTTGACGTCGGGTGAAAAAGTTTGTACGGGATCTACAACCATTATTTCTGGACCGATTTTCATCAAAATTCCACAAAATATATATGTTACGTTGTAGTTGTGCATCCTGGTGTCCGTTTTTCCAAAGACGAAAAGGCAAAGGTTCTATGGCGAATCCAAGATTTGAACTAATGACATCAAATTTCAAATGCGTATAAAATCGCTTCCAGAAGAGCTAGAAAGCTGATATATGGAGTGAATATTAGTCTCTAGGTCTTCTTTACATTCTAAAAGGATGAACACCATATGACGTCACATGACGTCAATATGCTAATAAACTTTCGTATCAAAACGTAACGGTTTTTAAGCCCTGTAGGCTTTATTTTTTGTATGATTTGCTTGAAATTTTGTCTGAAGATGCAGTATTAGATTCTATGGAGCCATGTCACTTCCGTTTCCGGAATATCCCAAAGGTCAAGCTCATATATCAATTATCGGGTTTTTCGTCATCCTTAAATATCTCAAAAACGGTAAATATTCTATCGAGACGCTATGTGTATAATTTGTAGTGCTTAGAAAGACCTTTCAGATGATATTTAGTTTTTGGTGATCGGGGTTGAATCGGTTGAGTTATGGCGGAAAAACGAAAATTTGGTAACCCTCAGTGTGTTTAACAGTTTATACCTCGAAAACCTTTGACTTTTGAAAATATGATGATGAATATTATTTGTAGAGCAATGTTTTGGCCGTTCTTTTGATGCTTAAAGTTTAATGATTGGCCAAAGATTCATGGAGTAATGGAAAAAAACGAAATTCGTGCATATAGCTTTGGTGATTTTTTTCATTTTAAAGGAGGTTTAAGAGCTTGTATCGCAAAAAGTATTGAAAATTTTCCTATACATGAAGCGTGTGAAATGTAGAGAATTTTCAGACGATTATTTTGGTACCTTAAGTTATGAAATTGATCAAACTATAAGGAAGTTACATCAAAAAATAAGAATTTAAACATGTAGAATTTCAGCGATTCTGTCGTGTTGTCAAAGTTCTAATTAAACTCTTCGAAATAAGAGTACACATTAAGCAAGTGAGATGTAGAGAATTTCAAGACGATTACTTTGGTACTTAGAGTTTTAAAATTTATTTAAGTATAAGGAAGTTACATCAAAATTACAAATTTAAACCCAATTGTAGAATTTTCGAAAAATATCCTACTTTCGCTTTCACCTTAATTGAAGCATTTTCGGAAAATATAAGTTTAAGATATGTATTAGTCATATAAATTGCAAAATAAACTTTTTACTTATATCATATATATGATATTAATAGCTAAACAAGTGATGACAATAATTTAATGGTGTTTCAATTCTATTCTTTATCAATATAGTACAGTACATTACAGTACACAGGGCAACCCAAAGATGTAAAACAAAATGGTCGCCCTCGTGTAAAAGGGAGTTTGCAGATTAAAATTTTTAAAAATACAATGTTCTACCAATAATCAAACGGATTTACTTGGCATAAACTATTAATTATTATAACTTGTTAAAGTGAATCAAGCTGGAAATGACATCTAAACCACACTGAATATCTAAATATAGACATTACACAATGGATTACGTTCACATCGAGACCGATTGCAAATGTGACACGGAGGTGAAGAGAATATTCCTGGCGTAATGCATTAATTTGGCTAGTTTGCTGGCAGATAAGTCAGTCAACTGTCAAAATTTATGTGATTTGTCAGAGACCGCTGCAAATCAGATACAAATAGATACAAATAGCAGATACAAATTGATCCCAAACCCCAAAGACAAATACAAAGGTAAGAAAATTAGTAATGCTTGGGCATTACATTATTGTCTTTTTCAAAAACTGAATGCACTTTTTTCTTATATATTCTTATATGGTAAAATTCTTTTTTAAATTTATTTATTTTTGTTTATCAAAAAATAGGAAAAAAAATGCTGAACAGTAATGTAGAAAAGATGGTATGTGTAGGCAATTTGAAATAATGTTTATTTTAACCCAAAACAGCATTGCTCTTTCTTTTTTTCATCTTGTAGGTTTTGATTTTGAACATATTCTGTCGTAATATGCGACAACCATCAAATTACAGGTCATATTTTTTAACAAATGTCCAATTATACTGCTAGTTCATTGGTGTTAAAATTTACATGAACTAAGTATACTCCAAAATGTAACGAAACAGTCATATCTTTTTGAAATAGGGCTCCGTTAAGATTATATAATAGAGAAAGATTTCAATCATTTAAAACAGGAAACCCAAATTACAGACAACATAGACGTTAAGACAAAATAATACACATTTTGCTCTGGGAAGTAAATCAATTGTTTTATTTTCTTTATTTGCTGGCTACCTTTCGCGTTTGACATTCTTGTGATCATTCGGGGCCAGCTATATTTCGTCTTTTTTAATGACTTCTATTTAATTTTTCCCTTCAAAATTGTCTCTTGGACATTTTCTTTTTATATTAATGCTGTAATTAGTGTTATCACTCTTTTGGTAAAATTAATGCATAATAAGTATCAACACTAACATGGCGTATCACGGTCAAGAATTAGTGATGCATGGATGCTGTGATAAAATTCAACACGCGCCTTGGTGATCTGTCAATCAAATGCATGTGACAGGTGATTTGGAGAATATATACACACGCGTGTGTATTTTCAGTGATGTAAACATGGGTCCCAGTAGGGATTATGATATGTCGGCAAAATCAAACATGTTGCACATCAACAGGCTAGTCACAAGGCATGGGGGAAAACCCATTATGAAACCATTATGAAGTTGAAACTGAGTAAACGGTGCAGACAAATCATAATCATTTTGCAAGCAACCCTGTTCTAAAAACCTTAAGATTTATATTAATTAATGTGATCTAGGTGTTTATTGATTTATTTTGTTTTGAAATGAAAACCTGTATACCAGCACAAATGGAAGAGAATCACACTGTTGGTCGGTTGGTTGGTCAGTCGGTTGGTTGATCAGTCGGTCATAACTTTCAGCCATTTACCTGATACTTGGCATAAATATTTATCAGAACAGGGCTACAGATAAGGTTTGAGGTCAATTTGGTATTTACTCATCAATTTTTCAAGGAATTGGGTTTTCACAATTTTAATTGAATATGAAAATAGGGTTTACTCATCAAAATTAAGTCAATTGTTTTTTTTTCATCAACTTAATTTTGGAATTGAAATAACAGTACATGTTTTACTGGTATATGCGCCTGCTGCTCTTGTATGCAAAAATGTCAATTTAACAATTATCATATGCAGGATTTATCATTGCTCCTCAACAATTAAATAAAAAAAAAATTCAATCATATTTGATCTTCCTGATCCAAGATTTAGCACTTTTAACTATTGAATTTAAAACAAATTATTTACTGGTTAACATGGAATTGGTGCTATCAACTTTGGCCAACTTACCAGAAATCAAACATATACGAGTATTGTAACACACTCTGATTCAAAATGTTGCGTACCAGTATGCTTTAATATTTTGGATATTTGAGTAATCTATTTTTAAATGCTTTTGATATGCTAGAATTTTAAAAGAATTGTGTTTTTATCTATTTATTTGCGTAATTACGCAATACGCACCTTATCTGTACCCTGACAGAAGGACTAAATGTGCAAGACGCAAATTTCACTTCATTCCACAAGGATTACGATGTTATTGCCCTGAATCAACTTGAAATGTCTTGTCCAGTGAATTACCTCTTTCAATTTCAGTTGATTCATCTAATACTTTGCAAAAAATGTTTTCATTAGCAGTAGATGTACAAGACGCAAATTTCACTTCGTTCCCGAGGATTACGCAGTTATTGGCCCTGATTTGACTTTAAATATCTTGTGACGCGAATACATTTCTTAACCGACTCAGTTCAAATGTTGTGTGTGAATTGATAATCAGGTGGATAGGTGCGTGTCATAAATTTCACTTAAGTTGTCTTAAGGATCGCAGAATTATTGCCCTGGTTTATTTTGCATTATCTCCCTTGGTTAATTTTGTTTTCTTGTCCGGAACATTGCTCAAATATTTACAATGTATTGACTTGAAATTTAAAATGTAACCAGATCTGATGGTAACTAGGAAAAGTGCAGTGTTCAAGAACAGTAACTCTAACTGGTACCATCTTTTAATTATCTCCCTTTGTTAAATAGCTTTTTTTTCTTGTCCCGACATTAACTTAAATATTATACATGGTATTTACTTGAAACTTTTAAATGTAAACAGATGGCACTAGGAGAAGTGCAATGTCTAGATCTGTGACTACACTTTAACCCTTTCCATCATAGAGGAAACCATGAAAAGACCCATGCGAACAACATAAAACCAGATCAGCCTGTGAGTAACTCGCAGGCTGATCAGGTTTTATGCTGTTCGTGCTCCTCAGTGGTCTGGAAATGAGGACTTTATAATTAAATTTGGTAAGGTTTAACTGTGGTTTTCTGCAGATCAGGCTTTATGTGGTACCTACTGAGTGCGTCAAAATGAGTCTATATGAGGGAAAGGGTTAATACTCGTGCTGTAGTTGGGGTGTTCGATAAGGAAAAAGACTTTTCCCCTTTATTATGACAGTATGCCACGAACGTACCACATGGATGGACCTAACAAAATATAACATTAGAATAATGGGAAAAAATGCATTTCATTATATACATTTATATTAATACAATTTAAATATAAATCAAATACAGATAATATTGTAATAATTCACCTGATAGTTACATAGTTTACAATATTTCGATATCTGACAATATTTTATATATCTGCATTCATAAACAATACAATACAAATGCAATAAAATTATTGGGCATACATTTTGTTAAAACAAAGATGAATATTTTAAACCCCTTGGGAAATACAATCAAAGAAAAGAATAACTCTTCCAGACTCGTGGGCTTCAAATATTTCCAAGGGAAATATATAGATAAAACAGAAGATCAACACCTGTCTCTTTGGACTCGGGTGGAAGAGTGATGAATTTCGTAACAAGATTTGTAATTAAATTAAAATCTCGCGAGAACAATAATTTCACTCAAGCAATAAAAAACAATTAATATTACATAACCAAATATGACTTGGGTGTATTGACTCCCAACAACCAAAATGTGGATAACGAGTGGTGACGCCGACGGACTACAAACCCACGCGGTGCGGGTTCAAACTGATATAAAATATTCTTTTTTATCATCTTATAATTTTATAGTTTATTAACAAAAATACTAAAAAATACAAATATTGACCTTTATACTAACCATAATGATTCTTTCCACTTTAAAAATGACTTTATTACTTATTGATTGCTATCATTATAATTACTATGTATACAGGTGCTTATCTATGCTCGTCTGGAGTCTGGTTCTCGTATCAAGATTTTGGGGGGTTTTAAATGACCCACAGTGCAGAAAATAGGTGCGATATCAGTGTTTATTGGCCCGATAACTTCTGCTAAATGGGTATATTGTGTAGTTAAAGGCAACTATGAACAAACCCTTACTACTTCGGGTATTTTTAGATGAAGCGGGGGCAAAAGTTGGCAGTTTTTTCTTGGTTTTGATCCCTTTAGTGATGTTTGGTCATGGTTTATTGCTACACTGTAAGTTTAGCATTTTTGGAAAATAGAAATACCCTACTTTCACTTTTAATAATTTAAACTTTTCGGAAATGTAATTGGCAATGGCCCAGAACAGTGAAAATTGTATGGCAAATTATTTAGACCATGTCTTTGAATGCAAGATTTTAAATTCCCTTAGCACATCATTTGCATCTTTGGGACACTAGATTCGAGTCAGTTAAAACGTTTGTACGCGCTTTTGAATGGATTTTCTAGTAAATTCCCCAAAAGGTATAAAGTTAGGATTTGTTGTGATCCTTACTTTCGTTTTCAAAATATTAAAAAAAGACAGAGGTTCTGTTGTGGAAACATGTTTAAAAAAAATATGACCTCGAAATTTAAATTTAGTACAATCTGACTAAAGTACACGATCTTCCTCGATTGATGTAGCATAGGTATATATAGGAGATGACTTTAGTCAGATGAGTACTCCATATGAAATAAAAAGCCGAAATTCACACATATTGTATTTTAAAGGTTTTCTTCAGATTTTCTAGGCTGGACATCATTGACATCATGGGGTTATTATATGTTTTATTTCTCATGACATAAATTCAGTGTGATCAATGGTCCAGAACTACAAAAAAATTATGGCATATATTAAATATGCTGAATTTTCATATGCAATTATATTCACATCCATATGACATCAGAATAGACGTCGAATCAAAAGTTTGTAAACGATCTGAAACATAATAATGAATAATGAATTTTTCGAAAATTTAAAAGAATTTATAGGTTACACTCTAGATACCTAATATTTTCTGTGTATTCTGTAATAATAATTTTCAGTTTGATGAGTTTTAAACAGTTTGCAGAAAGTCTATCGTTTGCGTGCAAACGAAATCTATTTATTATTCTTTTCTTCTCACGGATTTTCATATGTTGCAATCGTCCTAGGAGATGAAATTTCGATGGCATATATTCATATGCGTAATTAAAAACATTCTATAATTTTCAAATGCTATGACGTCATTATGACGTCACACTTAGCAATTGCTACAAAAGTTTGTACGCGGTCCAGAGCGATAATTAATAAACCGATTTTTATCAAATTTCACAGAATGTGTATATTAAGTTCTAGTTGTGCATCTCGGTGTCCGTTTTTCAAAATTCGAAAAGCACAAGGTTCTATGGCGAATGAAAGATTCAAACCAAGGACGTCAAATTGTATAAATGCTTATAAAATCGTCCCTAAATGAGACAGAAGGTGATATTTTGTCAGTATATAGTCTCCGATAGATTTAAATATTCTGTGAAATGGACGTCTTGTGACGTCATATGACGTCATCAAATTTCTAATTTTTAAACACATATTTATATATGTTAATATGGTCCAAGGGCAATGAAATTTTGGTGTCATATTCTCAAGAGATGTTATTTTAATTTCTATGATTTTCATTCTCTATGACGTCATATGACGTCATACGTGAAATAGCTACAAAAGATTGTACGCGTTCCAGAGCCATTATTAATGAACCGATTTTCATCAAATTTTCACAGAATGTGTATATTAAGTTCAAGTTGTGCATCCCGGTGTCCGTTTTTCAAAATTCGAAAAGTCCAGGTTCTATAGCGATTCCAAGATTCGAACCAAGGTCGTAATTTTCAAATGCTTATAAATCGGTCCTATTTGAGATTGAAAGATGATATTGGGTCAGTATATAGATCTCTGGGAGTCTTTAAATTTTGTGAAATATAATGTCATATGACGTCACGTGACGTCATTATATGATAATGAATTTCTAATTCTAACAAGATTATTTCTATATATTGAAATTGTCGAGGGCAATGAAAATTTAATGACACATGCTTCAAACTTGAAATTTTGATTTCTATGATTTTCATATCTCTATGAGTCATATGACGTCACTGTGAAATAGTACAAAAGTTTGTACGCGGTCCAGAGCCATTATTGATGAACGATTTTTTTCAAATTTTCACAGAATGTTATATTAAGTTCTTATTGTGTATACCGGTGTCCGTTTTTCAAAATTCGAAAAGTCCAAGGTTCTATAGCGAATTCAATATTCGAACCAAAGGGCGTACATATTTAAGGGTTATAAAATCGGTCCTATTTGAGATAGAAAAGAGCTATTGGTCAGTATATAGGTCTTGAGGTCTCTAACATTTTGCGAAATAAATGTATTGACGCACGTGACGTCATTTTAATATTATTATTATTATTATCATTTTTATTTTTTTTCCCTAACTAAACGTTATTTTCATATGTTGCAATAGTCCAGGACGATGAAATTTTTATGGGTTATTAGGCACGTGAGGAAATTTTGATTTCCCCCCCCCTACTGCATATATGTAGCCATATCTCAATAATATCGATTTTTGTAATATATGTATGAAAAAAAAAAAAATTGCAAATTGAGGGGTATAACTTGATTTTGTTGTGTTTTTTTTTTGTGAATGTTGACTGTTTCCCAAAAATAAGCATTGAAGTTATACATGTAAAACGGCACAAGACAAAAATCCGTATTTGCAAACTATGTAGCTAGCGAGCAGTTTGCAACCCTTTGAAAAATTCACACGCGCCCACATTTTAGACATCAAAAAATGCATTGTTATGCTAACGATATTCATATTGCATCAGTTTGTAGGCTGGGATGTTCCCTTTCAAAATATACCTAGTTCGAAATTCCAGGAATTTATGGCAAAACTACGGAAGCCAAACACGAAAAAAAACGCTAAATACGTTTAATACGTTACAGGTGTCAAAAGGGGTATAGCACTATACAAATATTCAATACTTTTCCTATTGAGGCTAAAATTAAACAAGGTTACTACTGAGCTGGAGTGGTGAAATTCTATGTGTGATGAAAGTTAGAAACTTACATTTGAACACGTTTCATTTTTCTTTCATGTCATGTGACATAGTATAGATTTTGTATGTAAACTACATGGAAAGATAGGGGCGGACTTTTATTAAAATTCACAGAATGTGTTCTATTTGTGCTATTTTTATATGAAATGAAGGAGGAGATAGAAAGTTGCAATTTGGACAGATAATTATTATGTCACACTTGGCAATTGCTACAAAGTTTGTACGCGTCAAAAGGATAATTAATAAACCAATTTTTATCAAATTTTCACAGAATGTGTATTTAACTTTAAATTGTGCAACCCGTTGTCCGTTTTTCAAAATTCGAAAAGCCCAAGGTTCTATGGCGATGCAAAATTCAAACCAAGGACGTCAAATATGTAATGCTTTATAAAATCGTCCCTAATAGACAGAAAGGGTTGATTATTTTGTCAGTATAGACCTCCCATAGATTTAAATATTTTTTGAAAATGAAAGTCTTGTGAGGTCATATGGGCGTCATCAAATTTCTAATATTTAAACACATAATTATATTGTTAATATGGTCCAAGAACAATGAAATGTTGATGTCATATTCTGTAAGAGATGTAATTTTGATTTCTATGATTTTTATACTCTATGATGTCATATGACGTCAAAGGTGAAATTAAGCTACAAAGTTTTGTACGCGGTCCAGAGCCATTATTAATGAACCTATTTTCATCAAATTTTCACAGGAATGTGTATATTACGTTCTTATTGTGTATACCGGTGTCCCTTTTTCAAAATTCGAAAAGTCCCAAACATTATGGCGGATCCAAAATTCGAACCATGACGTCAATAAATTTTAAAAGCTTATAAAAATGTCCTATTTGAGATAGAAAGTTGAAATTTTTCAGTTAGTAGGTCTCTGGGTGTCTTTAAAAATTATGTGAAAATAACGTCTATGCGTCACGTGACGTAATTTTACATATATTTATTATTATTATTTTTATTTCTTTCTTCTTCCTAACTAAACGCTTATTTTATATGTTGCAATAGTCTAGGACGATGAAATTTTTATGGGTTATTAGTCACGTGAGGAAATTTTGATTTCCCTGATTTTCAGCAAACCTATGAAGTCACATTCGTCACAGCTAAAAATAGTGAAAAAAAAAAAAGGTGTTGCATTCTACAGCCGTCATTTATGGTCGAATTTTTCAAATTTCCGTGGTCTTTGAAATAGGTGTGCATATCCTGTCAGATAACCCAATTCCGGCCCGGGTTTTGGGTGAAATAGATTCGAACAAGGACCCAAAA
>CM037777.1:10117725-10167725 GCA_021229015.1 Solen grandis | reverse complement strand
TGATAAATGCCCCCGCACCAGGGGTCACTTGTTTTACATAGATTTATATAGGAAAAACTTTAAAAATCTTCTTCTATGAATCCATAAGGCCTAGAGCTTAGATATTTGGTATGTAGCATCATCTAATGGTTCATTACCAAGATTGTTCAAATCATAGCTCTACGGTGATAAATGCCCCCACATCAGGGGTCACTTGTTTTACATAGAGATATATAGGAAAATCTTTAAAAATCTTCTTCTATGAATCCATAAGGCCTAGAGCTTAGATATTTGGTATGTAGCATCATCTTATGGTTCATTACAAAGATTGTTCAAATCATAGCCCTGTGGTGATAAATGCCCCCGCACCATGGGTCACTTGTTTTACATAGAGTTATATAGGAAAATCTTTAAAAATCTTCTTCTATGAATCCATTAGGCCTAGAGCTTAGATATTTGGTATGTAGCATCATCTTATGGTTCATTACAAAGATTGTTCAAATCATAGCCCTATGGTGATAAATGCCCCCGCACCAGGGGTCACTTGTTTTACATAGATTTATATAGGAAAAACTTTAAAAATCTTCTTCTATGAATCCATAAGGCCTAGAGCTTAGATATTTGGTATGTAGCATCATCTAATGGTTCATTACCAAGATTGTTCAAATCATAGCCCTATGGTGATAAATGCCCCCGGACCAGGGGTCACTTGTTTTACATAGATTTATATAGGAAAAACTTTAAAAATCTTCTTCTATGAATCCATAAGGCCTAGAGATTAGATATTTGGTATGTAGCATCATCTAATGGTTCATTACCAAGATTGTTCAAATCATAGCCAAACGGTGATAAATGCCCCTGCAATAGGGGTCACTTGTTTTACATAGAGTTATATAGGAAAATCTTTAAAAATCTTCTTCTATGAATCCATAAGGCCTAGAGATTAGATATTTGGTATGTAGCATCATCTTAAGGTTCATTACCAAGATTGTACAAATCATGACCTTATGGTGATAAATGCCCCCGCACCAGGGGTCACTTGTTTTACATAGAGTTATATAGGAAAATCTATAGGAAAATCTTTAAAAAAATCTTCTTCTATGAATCCATAAGGCCTTGAGCTTAGATTTTTGGTATGTAGTATCATCTAATGGTTCATTATCAAGATTTTCAAAATGGTGGCCCTTTGGAGATAAATGACCCCGCACTAAGTCTTCTCCTCTGAAACCATAAGGCCCAGTGCTTATATATTTGGTGTATAATATTGTCAGGGCTAAAATGTTTAAGATTGAGTTATATCAGAATTCTTGTCTGTTTAAAAACCTTGTAATCAGTTGTAGCAATGGTACTCAGGTGAGCGTTTCAGGGCCATCATGGCCCTCTTGTTTTAAGTTTATCTGTCAGTTCATCTGATTGTCTGTAAATACAGTCCATATGTCTGTCTGTAAATACAGTCCATCTATCTGTCTGTAAATACAGTCCATCTTTTTTGTCTGTAAACACAGTCCATCTATCTGTCTATAAACAGTCCATCTATCTGTCTATAAACAGTCCATCTGTCTGTCTGTAAACAGTCCATCTATCTGTCTATAAACAGTCCATCTGTCTGTCTGTAAATACAGTCCATATGTCTGTCTGTAAATACAGTCCATCTGTCTGTTTGTAAACAGTCCATCTATCTGCCTGTAAACAGTCCATCTATCTGTCTGTAAATACAGTCCATATGTCTGTCTGTAAACAGTCCATCTATCTGTCTGTAAACAGTCCATCTATCTGTCTATAAACAGTCCATCTGTCTGTCTGTAAACAGTCCATCTATCTGTCTATAAACAGTCCATCTGTCTGTCTGTAAATACAGTCCATATGTCTGTCTGTAAATACAGTCCATCTATCTGTCTATAAACAGTCCATCTATCTGTCTATAAACAGTCCATCTGTCTGTCTGTAAATACAGTCCATATGTCTGTCTGTAAACAGTCCATCTATCTGTCTGTAAATACAGTCCATATGTCTGTCTGTAAACAGTCCATCTATCTGTCTGTAAACAGTCCATATGTCTGTCTGTAAACAGTCCATCTGTCTGTCTATAAACAGTCCATATGTCTGTCTGTAAACAGTCCATCTATCTGTCTATAAACAGTCCATATGTCTGTCTGTAAACAGTCCATCTGTCTGTCTGTAAATACAGTCCATATGTCTGTCTGTAAACAGTCCATCTATCTGTCTGTAAACACAGTCCATCTTTTTTGTCTGTAATTACAGTCTATCTATCTGTCTATAAACAGTCCATCTGTCTGTCTGTAAATACAGTCCATATGTCTGTTTGTAAACACAGTCTATCTGTCTGTCTGTAAATACATTCCATCTGTCTGTCTATACATACAATCCATCTGTCTGTAAATACAGTCCATCTGTCTGTCCGTCCCGGTGGCCGAGTGGTAAGAGCATCCGCCTTCGAGATGTTGAGGGTTCGATCCCCGGCCGCAAGATACAAGAGTTGTAAAAGATGGTACTGTTATAGCTCCCTTTCTTTGTGCTCAGCATATAAGGGTAGTTGCAGGACTGGTTGGCTCGGTGTCAGGATAATATGACTGGGTGTGGTATCATGCCACATGTCTATGGCATGATACTGCAGTGTGGCAGCACTATATCTGCCTGAAGTAGACATCGTCTCCAAATGACTGAAATACTGTCAATGGGACGATAAACCCAAGAAACAAACAAACAAACTGTCTGTAAACACAGTCCATCTTTCTGTTTATAAATACAGTCTATAACACAATTCCATGTGTCTGTAAGTACAGTCCATCTGTTTGTCTGTAAATACAATCCATGTGTTTGTCTGTAAACACAGTCCATCTTTCTGTTTATAAATACAGTCTATAACACAATTCCATCTGTCTGTAAGTACAGTCATCTGTTTGTCTGTAAATACAATCCATGTGTTTGTCTGTAAACACAGTCCATCTGTCTGTCTGTAAATACAGTCTATCTATCTGTCTGTAAATACAGTTTATCTATCTGTAATACAGCCAAAATATCTGTCTGTAAATATGTAAGTCCATCTGTCTGTCTGTAAACACAGTTCATCTGTCTGTCTGTAAACACAGTCCATCTGTCCATCTGTAAACACAGTCTATCTATCTGTCTGTAAATACAGCCAAAATGTTTGTGTGTCAATACATCAGTCCATCTGTCTATCTGTAAACACAATCAATCTGTCTGTCTGTCTGTTTGTCTGTCTGTAAATGCAGTTAATCTTTCAGTGTACATGTCCATATTGATAATAAAATGTTTTACCTTCATTCATTTTACAACGGAGGGACAGAAATTGATGTGGCTTATGAAAATTGTCTGACATTTGCATGGTCATTGATATAGGAGAAAATCTGAGTACCTAGACAAAATCAAAGTGTCTTAAAGGGTGACGAATATATAACATCAGGTTGACCTTGGTTCAAACTCGGATTGCATTGGTGGAAAGCAAAGTGTGTTTAACTGCTAGGTTATCCAGACTTCTTAAAAATTTCAATCTTGTTGCTTGCAGTAGGTTGATGGTTTTACCTGGATACCTCTGTGCACTCAATGTCTTCCACCACTTGTAATGACAGTAAAATCATTAATTTTCATTCACATTAAATTTTGTTGATAATGTACTTAATGCAATTTTGAGTTACCTTGATTCCTGGATTCATGTGTAAAACACTCTAAGAAATCAATGAAAATTAGTGTCGAACTAATATTAATGATTCCACAATAGCTGGATGTTTTTGTGGACAGGAAACTCCAAAACAACGACAACTGATATATACTTAAGTCGCCTCTTTATGATGCATTGTCTATTAAACAGTAACAGACATGTTACGGACATTGCAGCGGGTTAATACCACTGATTTTTTTTATTTTTTTTTAATCCCATTTATTTCAGTAGAATGTTAAAGGAAACCCCAAATTTTAAGATTCATAAAACATGATTAGAAGTATATCTTCCAAATGTTGAGGGTCCAAAAAGTCACATATTTTAATCTTTTTATGCTTATTTGGTGAAATTTTAATAAAAAAAGTAGTTTTAGTTAAAAATCAAACATGGTGAGGTATACATTTTTTATATTTTCAGAAAGCCTTACATCAGAGGATTGAATCTGAAAGAATAAAGAAAATCTGTCAGTTGAATTTTTTTTTTCAAGAAAAATATAATATGTATATAATTTGATATACTTTGTGTGTTTTTGTATACATTTCTGTCCTTACACAATGGCAACTTTTGCTCATTTTCTATTTTCCATGCATGTTTGATAGTCTTATAAAACACATAATAAGTTACAAATTGTGATAAAATATTCAGAAAATATCATTTTGATATATTATTAAAGCATTTAGAATGCATCTTTCTAATTTTTTAATGCTTTGATTTTTTTTGTGATGTTTTACCATAAGCTAAATCTCTAAAAGTAACATGGTGACCCCTACTTTAAATTCAAATATCTTTTAGTTATAGTCTAAAGTATTGCAAAATTTTAAAAAATCTGTCCGTTATTAAAAAACAACAACGCTGAAATGCCTTTAAACAAATATCATTAAAGTGCTAATTATCCAGAAGTTTTAGTCAACTCAATAAAAGGACATTTTATATTTAATTAGTTAATTTTAATGATGCATAACCTTTTAGACTTACAGAAATAAGCTCAAATGTTCCGTGTATTTTGTTTCATGGTCTTATTGAACATCCCTATAATCAATCATTTGAAATATAGACCTCTACACTTTAAAGAAATATGTTGGTTATTTTACCTTTTAAACTAATCTGAGCAAACAAACACTATAGCCTATCTTTTCATGAACTAGATAAGAACTCCCAAACACAACAATCAAATCGCTAACTCCTCAGATGTATTGTTTACTTTGTATCACTAGTGCCTTATGGGTAAATAAATCTTCGGATTATGTGTTAAAGCTTTTTTGCAAGATTCTGTTTATTGCGCTAAAAAATCTTTTAATTATGTGTTTGTGTGCAAATACTTTAAATCTCAATCTCTCAAATCACTCGCAAGAGGTCACAAAGGTTAAGCCTGAAGGTCCTTCATGAAGTCATCATGGCGTAAGGATACGGGGTGCAAACAGTCTGAGGCGTTACAGAGGGCCATGAATCATGTTGAATCACATAGAGCTTGCATTGCAGGAGAGGTAGTTCAGTTGAAATTTATGGATGCTTAAAAAATAGATCCAATTCTGACACCACCTGAAACATATTAAAATCTTTGATTTGGGAGATTATATTTCATTATTTGCATATTTAATTCTCTGCCTGTTTCAAAGGATCACCTCAAAGGTGCTAATAACATTTGGTGTATACACTACACAAACTTTTATTAATCCTTTTTGTGTCACCTGCTGTAAGCAGAGGTGACACATAGGGATCACTTTTCCACCGTCTGTCTGTCAGTCTGTCCATCTGTCTTTCTATCTGTCCGTCAAACTTTTTCCGTCATGCTTCAGCAGGTGACACAAGTGTTCCAAAGGCTCTTGTTATTTTGCCTTCTGCATTAAGTTGAAGGTATAGACTATAATAGTTAGACCATTTTGTCCTGATGGGATATTTATACCCCCGAAACGAAGTTTTGGGGGGTATATAGGAGTCACCTGGTGGTCGGTTGGTCGGTCGGTAGGTCGGTCCAGTGGTCCGTTGCGTTTTTGGAATTCAATACAACTTCATGCAATGAGCAAGCACATGGAGAGGAAGTGCAGTGCACAAGAACCATAACTATATCTATAGGAATTACAGAGTTATTTCCCTTTGTTACTTTTCCTTGTCCATAGCATAACTTGAAAAGAACTGGTTGGAATTCAAAACAATCTCATACAATTGTCAACCACAATAAGAGGAAGTGCAGTGCACAAGAACCATAACTCTATCTATTGTAATTATAGAGTTATTGCCCTTTGTTACTTTTCCTTGTCCAGAGCTTAACTTTAAAACTACTGGTTGGAATTCAAAACAATTTCATACAATGGTCAAGCACAACCTGTGTAACCCGGCCAAAAATCTGGAAAAAAAACTAATGTAAAAATTTCTTTTTCATACTCTTCTTCTTAATCCTAATAACTTCATCATTTCTAAAGCAGTACATATTGCGGGGGTATTAATTACATTTAGTGATAGTTCTAGTTTTATTTACACTGTTTGTATCAGAGAAATACCTTTAGGAAGTGCAAGGTTAGGGCCCCTTGAAACCTTGTTTAAGCACCCCAGTCGTTTCTTTTGCCGACTGACCGTTCCAAGGTGGTAACTATTGGTATTTCTTTATTTTATATAATGTCCTTACTCCATGTTTTTTGTCCAGTTTCATACACACCTCCTTCTTGAGTTAGTTAAAAATTTTTTTTATATATATGGGCTTTTTGTCCTTCCTTTATATTGAAAGAGACAAACTTTAAACATATGATGTAATTTCATTTTTTTCCATGATTGCAATGGATTTTATTTTCAACCTGTAAAATATCTCAATTATATACTTTCACTATATATCGCAAAATCATTTTTAATTTATTAATAATCATCAGAGATGATTGTACAAGCTTGCATACTGAAAGCATATCTTCTCCTACAAAATTGGAAAAAAAGGACTGGTACCAAATTTGGATAGACAACAATTCAGTCTGAAACAGAAGGGTATCTAAACAATTTGATCAATTGGTAAACGTCCTCACTAAGGGCTTAACAAGACCAGACGGTTTCAATGGATGTATTTAAAACATTGATTTCCAATCATTGGATGAGATTGTTGTATGCTTGACAAATGTCAGGGCATTTGATTCTAGCAAGAACCGTTTACAATTATGAATTCGGTGTATGTAATTAGGATTTTGTCAAATTGGATTGCATTTTAATTGAAACTGTGCATAAAGGCTGTTTCTGTTTTTAATGGATCTTAAAATCTTTGATGAATGACAAATTTGAGTAACGATTTTGTGACATTCATTTACATTATGCAATGATTAAAGTCAAAATTTGGATTTTGACTTTATTGTGATATTCTTAACTTGTGTGATTATTATAAATAAATGGATTGGTTTTAGGTCAAGGTCAAGGTAAATTTTATTCTACAGTCATTTTCTCTCTATTAAGTTCTTTAATTTTCATCCAAAATATTAAGACTGTTAAATAAAATTTTGAAATTAGGATACAAGTGTTCAGAACAAGATTATCATGCATCCATACGGATTACTACAGGCTGTTCAGTCTAAATACTAAAATGGTAGAGAAAAAATCTACGGGTGATGTATGGAGAGTAGCATATTCAGAAGCTCTGGGTTATCCAACGATGCAGTAACCACTTTTTCTGGTTTCATTCACAGGTTTGACTGTATTACAAATGAAATTTCTATATAGATCTTTTTTTAATGGAATATGTCTTGTATAATTATGTCATTTCAACCTTTGTTTAAGGATATGAATAAGGTCAAATATGAAGTACATGAATGATTTATTTTTTTCATTTGATTCGGTTTAATGTTAAACTGTTTTACAAAGGGAAGTCATATTTTAGATATTTGTTCTGAAAATATTTGATTTGTTTAATGAAACATTAAATGGGGTCTTGTATAGCTTCATTGTCAGTATATCAGTAACACAATTATATTTTTCAACACCAATAGTACTTTGATTTGCATAAATTAAAGAGCAGGTTTCTACTGGAATGCTGTTCACAGTGAGTCGTCATAAGACACTATTCATGCATTATTCAAATCCAAGGACTGCCTTTTGTTTTTGAATCATTGAGTTTCGTGCATGGATCTGGTGTTATATGATTGATGACAATAGTTTTTATATTGATCTACTAATTGTTAGGGTTTGGACAAATTGTTGCTAAAGACAGGGCTATTGTTATGGTGATGGATGGTTATTTTGATCAATTTTCTCAACATATACAGTAGACCATTGTGTCCATCTTTTTCATAGATGGGTAAACAGAGAAGCTGAATGAATTATTTGTTGTTGTATGGATTTGAGAAATGGGATATATAATTATATTCATTGGTATTTGGACTGAAAATATTATTTTTATTTTGACCAATAATAATTATAGTTTGCAGGTAAAATGGGAACAAACATATTGTTTTTTACCGATTCTCAGTTAGGAAAAAAACAAATAATTTTTCAAATATGTGAAATTTTATTGAACTTGATTAAAAGTTTTTCCTGCAACAATTTTTTTTTATCATGATTTATGCATTATATGGTGAAGAAGCAGGAATATAAATTAAAAAAGAAACTATTTTGTTTAAAAAAGTTTAGTGAAAACAATGTTTTGATTGCCTTACAGAATGAAAAGGATTAGATTTGGTTAGAGCATTTGCAAATCGTGGGTTAGATCCCAGCCCACAACACATTAAAGTTGTAAAAATGGTACCGGTATAGCTCCCTTACATGGGCCTCAGCATATAAGGGTAGTTCCAGGACTGGTTGGCCTGGTGTCAGGATACTGGGTGAATGGGTGTGGTATCATGCAACATGTCTATGGCGTGATACTGCAGTGTGGCAGAACTATATCAAGTAGGCATCGTCTCAAAATGACTGAAATACTGTCGGTTGGGTGTTAAACCCAACAAACAAACAAAGGATTAGATTTTGGTGGATGAATCAAACTCATTATAATTTGACAGAATTTGACATTTTTCATTGTTTTGGCTCTAATTACTCTCCACCACAGGGCAGTGGCAATTTATTAAAATCTCTACATCATATGCTTGCCAAGGTCTTTTTCCCGGGACTTGGTACCATTCTGTCTATCTAATTCCCACCTGAGGAATGATCTTCTGTCAAAAGTAGCTACATGCTCGCCACCTCCACCCTGGTGCAAAACATTGATAGGTGAAATATATACAGTTATGTATATCCTTTAAACATAGCCAGTGATTTCTGATAAGGGAATTGTTTGGAATTGCATATATGGCCAATAAAACAGCTTTTAAAGTTAAAAAAAAATCTCATGAAGTAGTGTGGATCTGTAATGCTAAACGTGTGACAGATTTATGGAGTGTCAGGCACAGCGGCAAATCAGCCAGGTCCGTCTGCTTTAATGGACCATAAATACTTGAAATTTTGCATGCTGTTCTGGCTCCAGTTGTGGTATTCAGCATTAATAAAATATGGACATTGTTACTGGTGTCATGATTGTTTTGAGAATTTTGTTGAAATTTTCTGTGAATTAAACTTTTATAATAATGATAAGTGCCTTTTTTTTCAAACACAGGTTCATTCCTTAAAAGAAGTTCATAAAACAATAATCTGTGAAAAACGTGATTTTTTTTGTTGAAAATTTAATGATACATAATTAATTTAATACAGTATAAAAGCAGGTTGATTGAGTTTAATTAACTGTTACTCCTTGTAAACCTTAATCATGTTTTTTTTTTTTTAAATAATAATTTTATGGAATGACAGCGTCATACTATGGTCTAAAATGATGAAGAAAAAAAGTTTGTAATCTTTCATGGATAGTTGATTGAAATTAATTAAAATAAAAGTTTATTCTTTATATCATGCATTTCTGTTTTATATTTACAGAACAGTTTTGGGAGCAAAATGGACAGGATTAAGCCGGAGAAAACACCGCGTCAGCGAGTACAGAAGTTATGGCGGAATGTTCGATGGGCAGAATCCTTCCCAGATGACTCGCTGTCTATGGAGGCTGGTGACCTTACTCCTAACTTTGCGCTCCGGAAGGTGGCACTATTATTTGAGACAAAAAAATACAATGAGTGTGCATCACTGATTCGCAGGCTAAATTGTGTTACACTTGGAAGCATTCTTCATGAAGTTCCGATTGATGTTCTACACGATTCCCTGCCACATAGTCTCAATATACTGGAAGCTTTGTATGTGAAACTGTACGAAACAAGTGAAAGTCCGTCAGACTTTCCTCGGGAAGAATTACAAGTGGAGCATTTTTTGCAAAAACTTGTGGCCATGTTTGCTAAACAGTCAGGCCTAAATAACAAACATGAGAAAAATTCTAATAGTGTGTATCCTTCATGCAGAAGCATACTTCGTGTAATCACTTGGATAGAGCCGAATATGAGGCGATTGATTCGTATGCGCAAAAAAGCCTTAGACAAATGTTTACGCCATCTAGGTCGACATGGGCTCGTTGAGAGCTCAGACGGAACATTAATGAATTTACACGATGCGTTAAAAATTGAACTTGAGAAAGTCGTTGGGCAGTATCGCAATGCACTGCTGAAGTTAGAAGAACTTAATCTCTCGGCAAAACACCCCACAGGGAGTACGGTAGCGTGGGGACCGGCGCCCTCTTCCTCAAGTCACCATCGGTTAATGCAGATTACGCGGGATGATGTGCAAGATCGGATTATCAAAAACCGGACACTTTTCGATTTGACAGAGCCAGCTGTGTCCAATCAGTATTTGAGAAAGTTTATTCATATTTTGGAAAAAAGAATAGAATATGATAAAATTGTGCTATTTCATGATACGGAACTTCGGAAGATTGGAAAACTTGAAAGTGGGGATTCTCAGTTTTTGTCGATGAGTCTAAAGGAATTTTCACAAGGTATGTAATTTTAAAAATTAGATAAGAACGTAAACATCTTGATTCTTAAACGATTTTTAATATGGTCATATGTGTTATATTTTTCAGTATCTTTGATCCTTTTTAGACTTATTTCTTTTGCATATTGATTGGGATTCAGGTTTCTTCCATTTTATTCAATTTTATTTTGATAGTTCTTAGGTTGTATCAGTACTTTGCGCCTAGGAAAGTCCAGAAAGAGGGACCTTTCATGAAGGTCCATGTAATCCATGAACACTATCAGTGGATCGCAGTACCCCTTAATTGATAGACTTCAGTGCAGATGCAAGCATTCATTGGCTTGGAGTTACAGACTCTTTTGATCAATAAATGCTTGCATTTACTATAAAATCCCTATAATCACTTGATGGACCATGATCACAATTTTATGATGGATTGATCACTTTATACTCTGGATCCAGTCAGTGGATGATAGTTTTGGTATTTAACTGCTTATATCACAACACAATTGATATAAACATTACATCATTGTATCATAAAGATACACAAATTCAATATTTACCAAAGCATACCAAATCTCTACTCATTATGAATTTAAAACACTTTCCTGTCTTGTAAACTCTTAACATTCTTGACTTTTGTACATAAGTGTTCAAGTGAATGGTTACCGTATGTGTGTATCCTTAGATTTCTTTGAGAACCACTTAATATGAGGAGCACTACTGAATACATTACGGTACATTATAGTAAAGACTACAGCTTTTGTGTCACCTGAAGTGAATTATGCATAGAAATAGTTTCAATGTGTTTTATTGTCTGGTTCCCTGTCATATCCAAAATCACCATTAACATAGTATAAGAGGGTAGGAACTCCAGCCAGGAACCAACCAATTTAATTTATTGAAACATTGAAACACATTATATGAGCAACTCACCTGTTCTGTAGAGGTGGAATATAGGGATCACTTTTCCCTCGTCTGTCTGTCCACCTGTCATTCTGTCACATTTTCTTTTTGTCATGCTTCTTTCAGCAGGTGACAAAATTAATATGTTTTTGTTCTCTCTTACATACATGTGTATGTACAAAATCTATGTGGAATATTTTGGAACGTGTATCTTTATGATACAATGATGTAATGTCAATATATCAGACATTTTATGATTATGATCATTCATACATTGTAATGATAAACTACCGGTAAAACATTTCCTTTAAATTTATAAACTTATTCTTTTCCATATTAATTATAGTTAACATATCAGAAAGGTCAGTTTTTGATTGAGGGTTGATTGAGTTCAATAATGTTAAATGTCAAATATCTCATGAAACCTATTGTTGATAATAAAATTCAAATGTGCTCTTATTTGAATTTAAGTTTGGGAAAAATTTGAGTAGAGGATACACAGGGGCTGTTCTGAAGTATTCATTTTTGTATGGTGTGAGATTTGAGATTTAGTCTTCAATATGGAATGGAAAAAATTTAAACTTCTTTACTCAAATGGTTATAGACTGATGTGTTCTGTATTGTAAAGTATTAAGTCTGTACTCGCTAAGATGATTTTAAAGGGACATTGACGCAAATACCATTTATGATAGCGTTGTTTTTAGATGAAATTTGAAAAGGTATAATAGTGTCATCGTAGAAGAGTTTAGTTGAGAAATCAGTTGCACAATCTATAAGTGCAAACTACTTTTCAAATCTTTGAGCATTTTCATTGAAATTTGATGATAATTACCATGCACTTTGGGGTTTGTGGGCAAAAAATTATAGTCAAAATTTTCACTTGTATTGTTGGTTGAAAGTGTATATGACTTAACACTTCACACTGGATATTTGGATTTTGGAATAAATAAGCCAAAAAATAATAAACCTTCAAACTTTCAATAACATTATTTAATCTCTGATGGATCATGCGAATAGAACAAATATAACGATTAATGTTTAGATACTGCTATGTTTGGTTACCGAGAGCAAGCCATTAAAATTGAAAAATACAGATGTAACTCAAGTGCATATTTGTTACAATAATGAGAAATAGCAGAAAGACATTAATTTAACTGATGTCATGTTAACAGTGCAATGTTAACATCACCCTGGTGATATTTGATAGATATGCAAGTTATATATGCCCCTTTATCAGGAGTTGAGTAAATGAAATTGCAGCAGCAATTTGGATTTTTACGTCAAAGGACAGCAGCAGCTTGTTGAATGGGGAAATTCATAAGCTAGAAGAAAGACAGAATTGGAAATGGCACAGAGTGGAGATGGTGGTCCTCAGACTCAAGCATATTCGACTCTCCCATAAAGCTTTAAGATGAAACATTGTAGCAAAGAACGTTCCATTGGGCTATGCTGTTTTCCTTATTTCTTATTCAGCTTTAGTGGTTGAAGATTTAACAACTTCAGCAAGCATAAGTTATGTTATATCAGAAGGATGACAGTACCTTGACTTTTTCTCTTTGAAAAAAAAAAATCCATAAAAAAAACACAAAAAAAACAGCCGAGCTATTAACCATTGTTGTTTAGTTACAATGTAGTCAAGATACAGCATCTTGATAGATCTGCACTGTACCAATAACATACCACATAATCCTTTTTTTGTTGCCTAGGTTACACGGTGGTACTGCAGCTGCTGCGGGAGGTCCAGGAGGAGGATGTGTACACAGAGGAGGATGAGGAGGAGGGCGGAGTCCTGTCCAGTGACGAGGACACAATCTCCCCGCTCATGTACAAGGACAAGTTACGTAGCCTCTCGGGAATCAACAGTCTCCTGACCGGCAAGGCGGGACCAGGTCAGTACCAAGTGTGGGTCAGTATGGTGGAACGTACTGGCTCTTTTTGATAACAGTTATAGGTACATGTATTATCTCAGGTTTTTAATTTCAGGGGCCTCTGTGGCCAAGTGGTTAACCCTTTCCCTCATAGAGGAAACCATGAAAAGACCTATGCGAACAACATAAAATCAGATCAGCCTGCGAGTAACTCGCAGGCTGATCAGGTTTTATGTTGTTCGCTGCTCCTCAGTGGTCTGGAAATGAGGACTTTATAATTAAATTTGGTGAGGTTTAACTGTGGTTTTCTGCAGATCAGGCTTTTTGTGGTACCTATTGAGTGCATCAAAATGAGTCTATATTAGGGAAAGGGTTATAGTATTTTTTTTTTTTCAAACATAGCCATCACTACTATTAAGATCAGAGTGTTCATTTTACTTTTCAGAAGACTTTGTTCTTTATCATGATTAATTTTCTTGAGATTATGAACAAATCCTGAGGTAATTAGCAGTTTGAGGGAAAAATGCGGGGGTTTCAAAATGATTAAAAATGTCAGATAAATTTATTTATATTTCTCATTCTAAGCTTATGCCCAGTATTTCTTAATACTGTATACATAGTTTGTATGTTTGTTGTGTTATTGGCTTGGGTTTTAAGTCCCACCAACAGTATTTCAGTCATTAAGAGACATGAGGTGGATTTAGTGATGCCTCAAAGCAATATCACACTGTAAACATGTAACATGATACCATTCCCTGTCATTCAATATTGAATATTGTTTTTGAAGTTCATGAGATGAATTAAATGATTGCATCTTCCACACACACAAAGAAAAAAAATCTTTTTTTATGTTGGAAAGTGTGAAATAATATTTCTGTAATTTTCACTGTGAAATTATCAAATGTAATATAATAAATCCATTCAAAAGCATAAAATAAAACAAAGTGCTTTATTTGTAGTTTTAAGAGTAGATACTGGATTATGGTGAATGGCAATATGAAAATATTTAGGCCTAATTTAAAGTTAACTAAACAAATTTCAGTATGAAGATTTGGGGATCCAGTGTTGTCCTATGTTATATTGGAGTTTTCTTATAATGGAGTGTATTATATTGGAATGTGTTATAATGGGGAGTGTTATAATGGAGTGTTGTTATAATCGATCCACACTGTACTTTCCCATAATTGCCAGACTGTTATACTGTGATTGGTAATTTAAACAATTTAGATAACTGGTGAGCCAAGGAACAAACATCTCTCTTGTAAGTGTTTGGCCACTTGAAAGTCATTAAAGTCAAGATTTGGATGATAAATGTTTAACAGAATGTCACAATTTATTTCTCATGCAAAGAACCAAACATCTCACACTACCATAAATATTTCCAAACTCATTAAAAACCGCTGCTTCAATTTTGCTTTAGGTAGAGTTTTTTGCATTCAACAATTCATAAGTAAGAAGTGCATTGTCATGCATATAATGTATCAAACTGGTGGAAAATTGTCATATTTATCCAAAATGTTCTTCAAATAAATTTTGCAGAACCATTAGTGTAAGGAGTTTTGTTATGTTTGTGGTTCAAAAAGTTCAACCTGTCTAATATGATGTGATAAGCAATGACTGTACTATTTAATTTAGTTCCTCTACCGTCAATGACGTTTGCATGTAATAAGAGATGGATATTTTGCTAATGTTTTTTGATACTCATCAGTCATGCAGTCCAACAATCATAATGTGTTTTAAGGTATTCATTTTTTTAAGGTATCACATGTGCAATTGTTGGTCATTACAAATGCATTTGGGGAATCTGGGGTTGTATTGATAAAGTTGCTGATTTAACATCACTCAGCCTCTCACTGCTGTGGGTTTAAATCTCGGTAGGGTCATTCAGAGTTTTCATGTAAGGAATCCATCTATGTGGTTTGTAGAAGGTTGGAAATTCTTTCCAAGTGCATGATTAGATCCATGTTTATCTTAATTTATTTACTAAACTTTGCTTTTTTATGTATTTCTGAGTAATGAGAAATACTGCAGAATTAAGTATTGATAAAACGGTTATCTTTGAACTAACCCTCTTTTCAATGATTAGTCAGAAAATACTTATTCTTATACTCAGAGTGTGGTAGCATTATTTTGGCAAGAATACAGTCAATACAGTCTGCCATTTCATTTAAACTGCATTTAACTTAAAATATTGAAAAGTTAATTTGAAGAAAATTTAAGAGGGCCATCAAATAATTAATTATTTTTCAGTCAATTCTTATATCTCATGCATTTTTCTAAATATAACATTTCTCTTCAGAGTAAATATACGTGCCCTGCAATGTCTTCATTCCCAATACAATAAAAAGCCTCTATGCTGCTCTACATTGGTAGAAAGCGACCTTAAAATAAGAAAGAAAAATAATAAAATCAATCAATGCCTTTGGCTACCCTAAATACCATGAAGTTTATAGCATCTTGTATTATCTGATTATAGCTCTGTAGAAGATTGAAGAAAATCTGTATGATTGATGTTACTTCAATCTCAGTCATAAATTCACGGAACCCATGATTCAGTCAATAGAGACCAGGTTATTGACATATCATTGTTTTTTTTTATTGTCGTATTTTATGGCCGTCTGATTTGTCTTGACTGAAGTTTCTTTCATTTTGTTTTCTTTTTTCGGCATAATCTAGCTGATCAAGACCCCAATTCATCAATATTTTATATTGGACTACTGTTTAGAATTAGACATAACATATGTAAGTTTCAAGTATAGTGATGGTTGTGGCATATAAGTTGTATTTTTAGCTCACCTGAGCACAATGTGCTCAAGGTAAGCTTTTGTGATCGCCCTTCGTCAGTCGTCTGTCGTGCGTCGTCAACAATTTGGCTTGTTAACACTCTAGAGGCCACATTTTTTGCCCAATCTTCATGAAACTTGGTCAGAATGTTTTTCTCCATAAAATCTTCGACAAGTTTGAAATTGGGTCATGTGGGGTCAAAAAGTAGGTCACGAGGTCAAATCTTATAAAAACCTTGTTAACACTATAGAGGCCACATTTTTGGCTCAATCTTCATGAAACTTGGCCAGAATGTTTTTCTCCATAAAATCTTATAAAAAGTTTAAATTTGGGTTATGTGGGGTCAAAAAGTAGGTCACATGGTCAAATCTTAGTAAAACCTTGTTAACACTATAAAGGCCACATTTTTGGTCCAATCTTCATGAAACTTGGTCAGAATGTTTGTTTCCATAAAATCTTGATTAAGTTCTACTTTGGGTCATGTAGGGTCAAAAAGTAGGTCATGAGGTCAAATCTTAGAAAAACTTTGTCAACACTACAGAGGCCACATTTTTTGCCCAATCTTCATGAAACTTGGTCAGAATGTTTTTCTCAATAAAATCTTGGACAAGTTCGAATTTGGGTCATGTGGGGTCAAAAAGTAAACCAATATGAAAAATCCAACATATGTTGCTCAATTATAATCAGGTGAGCAAATCATGACCCTCTTGTTTGAAAGCAGTAAACATTATTTGAATGTAGGAACTTCAATCAACTCTAGTCAGGTATGGTGAATGTAGGAACTCTAGTCAGGTATTATCATGGTGAATGTAGGAACTCTAGTCAGGTATTATCATGGTGAATGTAGGAACTCTAGTCAGGTATTATCATGGTGAATGTAGGAACTCTAGTCAGGTATTATCATGGTAAATGTAGAAATTCCAGTCAAGAATTATCATGGGGAATGCAAGAACTCTAGTCAGGTATTATCATAGTGAATGTAGAAATTCCAGTCAAGAATTTTCATGGTGAATGAAGAACTCTAGTCAGGTATTATCATAGAAAGTGAATGTAGAAATTCCAGTCAAGAATTATCATGGGGAATGCAAGAACTCTAGTCAGGTATTATCATTGTGAATGTAGGAACTCTAGTCAGGTATTATCAGGTGATGAGAATATTCAGGTATATCATAGTGAATGTTTATGGTGAATGTAGGAACTCTAGTCAGGTATTATCATAGTGAATGTATGAATTCTAGTCAGGTATTATGATGAATGTATGAACTCTAGTCAGGTATTATCATGGTAAATATAGAAATTCCAGTGAAAAATTATTATGGAATGCAAGAACTCTAGTTAAGAATTATCATAATAAATGTAGAAATTCCATTCAAGTGGTGTCATAGTAAGGGAATGTAGAAACACCAGTCAAGTATTGTCATAGTAAGTGGATGTAGAAACACCAGTCAAGTATTGTCATAGTAAGTGGATGTAGAAACACCAGTCAAGTATTGTCATAGTAAGTGGATGTAGAAATTCCAATCAAGTTTTATCATAGAAAGTGAATGTAGAAACTCCAGTCAAGTATTATGATTGTGAATGTAGTAACCCAGCCAATTATTATCATAGTAAGTGAATGAAGGAGCATCATAATGAATGTAGTAACCCAGCCAAGTATTATCATAGTAAGTGAATGAAGGAGCATCATAATGAATGTAGTAACCCAGCCAAGTATTATCATAGTAAGTGAATGTAGAAAAATTAAAATTATTAAAAATACATGTTTGAGGGCCTTCAATCTAAGGCTTGGTGTTTACTTATTTCCACAGATGTGTAGATTAAACACACACACAACACCCACACCCCTGAAATTTGATTTATTCAATTAGATAATTATGGTTGAAATAATTTTATTTAGACTATAATAATTATGATCATAAAACTCTTACTGTTGAATTTGCAATCATATATCATTGGGGAAAATTTAATAATCCTTATTTTCGATTTTTTTATAACAATTTTTTTTTTTTAATGAAATATTTATTACTTTTTTTGTGAGTGCAAGAATTTAAATTGCGTGCAATCATATGGAGAAGGTAAAAATGGAGACAATCAATAATTGAAGAGTTAGATAATATTCTGGTTGAGTCATGACTGGTCACTGGAAGATGATTTCAAAATTAGACTATGCACTTATAATCTAATTTTAGATATAATCTAAATATGCCCTTAAGTAATGGCATGTATACATAATGATAATTATTTTTCAACTGCTGCAGGTGTCCCAGGTTCTGGGGTAGGCAGCTACAGTGTCCAACACAAAAAATGAAAAATGTAAAATTATCAGGTCAGCTGGCTCCTCCCCATTAAAGTCCTGGTGTAAATAGCAAAGTAATCATGAAGAGATTACTCTCTGGTTGGCATGTGTGACCTTGACCTTCAATTTGACCTTTTTCAAGGTCAAGCTTTTGTCCAGTGGAAGACGGAAAGCAGGAAAGCTATATGGTACAGTGTTCATCATCTATGGATCTTTAAGTTGTGGATTCAAATCCTGGTCTGGCAAGATTCCTTCTAGGCCCTTCCAAACACTATGTACTGGTCCAGCCCCAGAAACTATTGAAAGGTTTTTTTTTTTTTATTAACTATAGATTTGTTTTCCAGCTTATGTGAATTAAATGTTAACTAAAACAATGCAGAAGTGTAAGAAATTTACAAGCATCATGCTATTTTTGTTTGTGTTTTTCTAACCAACAGTTTTATTTTGGTTACAAGAGGCCTTTGGCTTGGTAAGACCTCTCCTGCCTTGTTAAGAGTGACTTGACAATCTTTTTATCTTTAAAAGCCTGTTTATCTCTCAGCCTATGCTTCTTCAGGTTATTAAATGTAGGTGTTACAAATGGGTCGTAATACTAAACATGTCAGCAATACCCATTAGTCAATGACCAGAGCAGCCTGAACGTAATTCAAATCTCTCATACATTATACTGTTCATTACTCATAGTTATTCTTGAGGCAGCTTGTTCACATATAATCAGTAGAAATTTAAAAAAAAAAAACTTTTTTCTACTCTTCGTTGTTAATTTTGATGAAGTCTGTTTTGTCTGACAAATAATCTGGCTTTCTTTTGGTTGAATTCAGGTGAATGTAGATGCAAGAGTATAATAATCATAAATGTGGAGCTGTCTGCTTGCCCAGGTCTGCCCGACCTTGAGGATTACTGAATGTTTATATTTACTATTTACACCAACACCGTGAGCAGTTTATCTGAACAATAATATTTATTGCTGATCTTCAGAGAAATTTAGACCAAAGAAGAAACTTGAAGCTTAACTACCTGTTCTAAAAATTTAAACCTTTATTAAACAGGAGTTGTAAATGTATTACCAATGAGATCAATTTAAAACCAGAACTCGTACAACATAAAAACTCATTTTGACATATTGGCAAATAGAGCAGACCTAGATCAGGCAGCTTATTTTGAGCTGTCTGATCAGGGTTTCCTCTGTTTGTTCATATTATGTTGTAGCACAGATTCTATATACACACAGTCTGCACAGCAAATAAAAATTCATTGTTTCATATACCATTATAAGTTCAGTAAATTAGTATTCATCAATCATGAATATTAATGAGGTTAAGTGACACTGTTTGCTATCTCTTAGTACCCAGGACATCAAGAGGTAATTAACACAGAAAAACCTGCTCTATCTAGGAATTGCTTGCACTTTGATCTTGTTTTTATGCCCCTGGATCGATATGTCACAAAACTTTAACCTTGACCATAACACAGAGGTCCTTCCACCTACAGTCACCAAACTTGATGAGCTCTACCCACCAGGTGACCTTGACTTTAAATTACTTTGATCCCCAAGGTCTATGCCACCACCCCCCACCCCCCGGGCATGGTGTTCAATTGAACGTAGGGCTTGTTTTTAGCTCACCTGAGCACGTGTGCTCAGGATGAGCTTTTAGGATCGATGAATGTCCGTCGTCCGTCCGTCCGTCCGTCCGTCCGTCGTCCGTCGTCCACAATTTGTTCGTTTGCACTCTAGCATCTTCATTTTATGAGCAATTATCTTCAAACTTTAAAACAATGTTTATGACCATAAAATCTCGGCCAAGTTCGATTATGGCTGATATCGGAACATTAGGTCAGGAGTTATGCCCCTTTTAAAATTCAAAAAAGCCAGATTTCACATTGTTTGCACTCTAGCATCTTCATTTCATGAGCAATTATCTTCAAACTTTATATCAATGTTTATAACCATAAAATCACGGCCAAGTTCGATTATGGCTGATATCGTACCATTAGTTCAGAAGTTATGCCCCTTTTAATATTCAAAAAATGCAAGATTTCACTTTGTTTATTCTCTACCAACTTCATTTTTTTAACAATCATTTTTAAACTTTAAGACAATGTTTATGCCCATAATCTCACAATCGGGTTCAATTATAACTGATATTGACTTGTAAATTTAGGAGTTATGCCCATTTCACGAATAAAAAAAGCCAGATTTCACTTTTACACTCAAGCATCTTTATTTCTTAAGCAATCATCTTTCTCAGGTGAGCGACCAAGGGCCATCTTGGCCCTCTTGTTTAGTATACTGTAGTATAAAAATAGTGGAACTGAGCAGTAGAAGGGTAAACTATTTAATATGAAATTTTAGTTATCAATTATATGTTCATATTTACACTTTGTTGGATCTCTGTAAAACCTAATCAGATTGAAAAACTATTCTCAGTCTGAACAAGCTTTCTCAATTTATTTCAAAGGACTTGATAGAAATTTCAGCCTTTAAGTTACTCAAAGGTCCCTTGTTCGAGGGACTAGGCATCTGCCTCATAAAAGAGAGGTTGCAGGACCTGGTCCTTGTGTTTCACTTGTCTTAGGGACATGATGTCATAAGGAGGCAGCACTATATCTGTCTTATGTACCAGTAGACAAAAGCCCCCGAATTATTGAAATGGACATTACCAGCACCTATGGATGTATTCAAATTAACTTACGACCTAGTCTATCCAATAACTAAACAGGGATAATAGGTAGTCAATTGTTGACCTGGTTTACAAAAGGTACATATAGTTTTGTTTGTGATACAGTTTGTAAGCAGTCAATCTGCTTATGAACGAAAAAGGCAGAGCATAAACTTTCACTGCTTAAAAACTGGAATGGTACTGGTATGGCTCCCTACTGGTTGGTGTTAAGCATATAAAGGGTAGTTGCAGGACTGGTTTGCCCTGTGTCTGGATAATGTGACTGTGTAATGGTATCATGCCACATGTGTACGGTGTGATACTTCAGTGTGGCAGCACTATATCTGTCACAAGTAGATGACTCGATTTAATAAATCCAACAAAAACATATAATTTTAAAGTTTATTATTTATCAACGATATCAGGTTAACATAAATAACAACAATAACAACAAGCGGGAGTTACGTCATACGTAATGTCATAACGCGGTAAACTGTACATTATATAAATGTTCAAGTAGATGACTGAAATACTGTTGGTGGAGTGTTAAATCCAAGCAGATATCAGCACATATATATTACCATAACTATTTATATACTATATTTTAGCTGATAATACATTCTCTGTCATGCATTAAACAGTTTTACATTTGATATTGGTATTTGTGAGTACATGTTTATTACAGCAAAGTAAGTAATATATATATATAAAACTAATATTTATACCGGTATATTTATACCCCTTTTTTTAAAGGATTTAGTTTCATGCCTGCACAAGACCTTTCTCCTTTGTGCAAATACATTTGACATTTCATGTGTGAAAATGATAACTATTAAGTAAAGTTTGTGTCATTTAATACATTGTATAATCGTAACTGTCAGATAAATATTGACTGCACTGATCTTTTACTATATCATATGTGAGGTCAAAAACCTATGTTGATAAATATTGATAGGTTTTAGGATTTCTGCTAAACCATTATCATTAAAAGCTTGTTTATTTAACTAGTGTTGCTTTTAGGATTTCCAAAATTCATCAGGTGGAAAAACTCAGAATGTGGCAGTATAAATAAAGTTTAACTTAGCATATGAACATATATTGAAATGGTGTGTCACGCCTCTATTTGAAATCAGGCACAAAGTCTGGATTACGTAAAAATGATTATGTCATTGGATACGTTAATCTTCTGTCTGAAGATAGGAGAGAAAGGTGTGAAGGGTTGAGCTGGTACATTTATTGAGTATTTTGATATCATGGATTGAAGCACTTCAGTTCTGAGTCATTATCATTCAAGGTTCTAATGAATTCAATGTATACTCGCTTGCAAAAGAAAGTGTTCACTCAGGCTTTTGTGAATTATTTATATAGGGGAGACATATTGTTTTTGTCGAAGTTGTCTGTCTGTCTTTCCATCCGTCTGTCCGTCTGTTTGTCTGTCACACTTATTGTTCAGAGCATAACTCAAAAAATATCAAAGCTCTTAACTTGAAACTTCACAGGTGGATAGAAGTGTCATGCACAAGAACTGTAATTCTGCACATCATATTTTTGCAGTTATAGCCCTTTGTTAAATTTTATTCTTATTTTTTGTCAAGAACATTACATATGCACTCGCCTCAGGAGCAGGAGGTCGTGGGTTTGATCCCTGGCCATGACATACCAAAGTCATAAAAAATGGTACTGTTATAGCTCCGTTGCTTGGTGCTCAGCATATAAGGGTAGTTGCAGGACTGGTTGGCCTGGTGTCAGGATAATGTGACTGATTGTGGTATGCCACATGTCTATCGCGTTATACTGCAGTGTGGCAGCACAATATCTGTTAAATTGAAGTTAAATTTCATTTATGGAAAGAAATTTATGAAAAATGTCATGCACACGTTTTATAACTCTGGTCTAAGTATTTTGGAGTTATTCCTCCTTTTCACAATTTCATGACTGCAAGATTAATCCTGTTCTACTTATGCTATTGAAACAAAACTTCAATTATTGAAAGAAATTGATGAAGGAAATGTCACACACAAGGTCCATAACTCTGGGTGGAGCTTGATCAATATAGTTAGCCTTTGACTATGTACTCCATGAATACTGATGACATAATTACCGAAATAATTCAATGAATATTAAACAACATGAATTAAAAACAATCAGATTTTTGGCATGAATGTACTCAGTTACTGCAATCATCTGCAAACATTTTGTACCCTAGCCACACAGGGCTTACCTGTTGCTTGTCATTCTAATAAATCTTTTACATGTGAAAAATTATAATGTCAAAAGTGAGCTAATGTTTGAACTGAAATCATGGTAGATCTACTTTTCAAAGCAAATAATGCGTATGTCACTGTGTGCCTCAGTGTATGTGTGAGGGGATGGGGCCATGGGGAGACATCAGTTTTGTATGAAAACAAATCCCTAGTTTAACCTGTACCAGGCTAAAATTCTTAATTTGACTTGTCCTTTCTTCATTATGGACTGTGCCATTAGTTATTATGGGGGGTGCATGCTGAAAAATTATTGACTGAATAGTGAACATTGCAGACCATGATCAAAGTGTTAAGATGCGCAGGCTGATCTTGGTCTGCACTGGTCGCATATGTAGAAATCAAAGTGCCTGCAGCATTGTAAGATTAAATTTGTACAGACATCATTTCATTCAGACTCAGGAATATATGGTTGGACTGCAAACAATCTCCTAAAATATTGATACTTTTGAAATGGAAAAAAGAATGCACACAATATGAAGTACACATATTTGAAATGAAATAAACATTTTTTTTATATATCAGACATGATTTATATTGAAAAATCCTTAAAGACCTCGAGAAATGTGTATTTACTTGAACGATACCATAAGCAAAAACTCAAGTTGTAGTTTTTCTCTTGATGTATTAGCTCATGACAACATTAGCATGAAATGAACAGTGCTAAGGGTGAGCTATATGAATACTTGAATGTCTGTCGTCCATAAAAAGTTTACAACATTCTTTACAGCTTCATTTCTTGAGCATTGACAATATCTTTGGCCGTTATCTCTCAGTCTAATTTTAATTTTGGCTTATCTTAGACCATTAGGTCAAGAGTTGTAGCCCTTGCATTATCATAAAATGCCAGGTTTCATTTCATAATTCATTGTCAAAAAAGTTTTTATGATCACTTATTCATATTTATTTCTCTCAATGCATTCAAGATGGTAAAGAGTGTTAAAATCATCTTTAATAATGTTTTCATCATCGTCATCATTTCCCACACCAGGTGGCAGTGCTAGTCGTCGAATGCGCCAATACAAAGGAAGGTCATTCACTGAAGGTTGGTTACCATGTTTATAGCATGGGTTATGGAGACAAAACAATTTGCACGGTGGTGTGTTGCCGGATGTACACAAATGTTTTCTAACATAGCGTAGCAGAATTTACATGTAACCAGAATGCAATATACATGTATATTTGTTTTACATATGTATATACCCTTGCCATTAGATTAATTGCTTTATTTTAATGTTTGTTTGATACAGATTTTATTTACATAGCATTGTAATGCCAGTTACAATTTCAAAAAAATTTAATGGTTTAATGTTTTTAAATAATTTTTTTTTTAATTTAAGCATTTAAAGATTTTAATTAAGAGACCAATATTGGTATATTGACATTTATTGAAATAATTCTTAGATATTTATCATCCTTGCTTAACTGATCATTTTTATCTGTGTAGGCACTGGTTTTATATTTTAAAGAGAACAATCCAACAATCTAAATGCTTACTCGGAGTATGGGGATGTGTGTTACTTTTTTACTTTATGCGTTTTGGGGGCTGTATCTTTTGCTTTTGAATTATTTCTTTGGAAAGATGGTGACATAATATTTATCTTTCATTGTTGCTTTGAGTAATTGTATTCATGATTAATGATAAAAAGTAAGGCATTTGTGTATACAAATTATTGTATAATTTCTTCTTTGCAGGAAAATCAGAATTTGATAACCAGATTCATTTTGCATGACAATAGTTGTTAATAATCCCTTTACCACAAAGTTAGCCATTTTTGTGCTGTGTTACAAGCCAAATCAGACTGAAATTCTAATTGTAAACCTGATTGTGTTTTAAACATCTCCTTCTCTTCTCAAATTCACAGATGAGTAAAGAACTTTATATATTTGATTTACTTCTTTTTACAATGATTAAGGCCCTTAATAGATAATTTTGAATAGTTCACAAGTTACACCATCATTTCTATGCAGAGGTCATGAAATAGTCTTGCCCAGTAAGGTTCAAATTGAAAACCTTTGCAAGGATTGACAGTCATATTTACTATTGTGAAAATAGATCCTTTAAGGTAATCCATCAATCATTAAATTGTGATCATGATCCATCAAGTAATCATGAGAATTTTATAGTAAATAAATTGTAAGCCTTTATAGACTTTGAGCAAAATAGCCTATAACTCCAAGTCAATGGATGCTTGCATCTGCACTGAAGTCTTTTTAAGCATTTGAAGGACCATGATTATACTCTAATGAGGGATGGATTACCTTAAAATTTGCAAACTCAGCTTGACCTAATGCTTTAGGTAACTCAATTAGATCTTTTTAACCCTTGAAGGACCATTTTGCAAATCGACAACTTTCGTGTTGTCGTGTCTTCGCCCCGAAAGGCGAAAGGGGAAATAACGAAAACATGCCATATTGTCGTTATTTCGCCTGTCGCCTTTCGGGGCGAAGACACGACAACACGAAACATCTCAGGCGAAATAACGAAATTTTAACAGGCGAAAGGACGAAAAGTTTCGCCTTTGAATGTTTCGTGTCCGCGGGTCGAAACCTTTCGTGATGGCGCCCTTTGTTTGTCGTGTCTTCGTGTCTTTGCCCCGAAACGCGAAAGGCGAAATAACGACAATGTTGCAGATTTCGTGTTGTCGTCCTTTCGCCTCGAAAGGCGAAAGTCGAAATAACGAAAATGACTGTACGTTTTGCCTTCCGGTAGACATGCGCAGAACGTTTACACATATGCTGTATTGTTTTTAGGCGGCCCTTTCTAAGAAAGATGGACGACATCTTAAATGAAATAGGACTGCCCGAATTAAAAGAAAAAAATATTTATTGTTCAGGCACATTAACTTATAATGATTTAAAAAAAGCTAACATAAATTTATACTTATACGTCAGCATCTACATATAATATGTATTAAAACATCAATTTTATTACTCAAAAGGATATTATCGGCGTATATATTCTGCTGCAGTGAAATAAAGCTATCTTCACCTGGCATTGTTGATATTTACAGCAAGTATGCATATGTGTAAACGATCTGCGCATGTCTACCGGAAGGCGAAACCCGAAGCGTTGTCATTTTCGTTATTTCGACTTTCGCCTTTCGAGGCGAAAGGATGACAACACGAAATCTGCAACATTGTCGTTATTTCGCCTTTTGCGTTTCGGGGCGAAGACACGACAAACAAAGGGCGCCAACACGAAAGGTTTCGACCCGCGGACACGAAACATTCAAAGGCGAAACTTTTCGTCCTTTCGCCTGTTAAAATTTCGTTATTTCGCCTGAGATGTTTCTTGTTGTCGTGTCTTCGCCCCGAAAGGCGACAGGCGAAATAACGACAATATGGCATGTTTTCGTTATTTCACCTTTCGCCTTTCGGGGCGAAGACACGACAACACGAAATGGCAGAAATCAGCCACCATAATTAGAAATAAAATGGTAAGGGGTAAAAGTCATTGTTCACTGTAATATCACAGGGACATATTTAAGAATGATATTACAGGTTGAACAAAATTAATGATAATTGCTGATAGTACATGTCCTTAATTTTGCAATGAACTCTGCTAGAATTATTATAGAAAACTTAACATGCATGCTTAGAACTGTCAAGGGGGTTTAAGAAACACAAAGGTGTTTAAGCTGTTCAAACGGTTAGGTGGCTTATACAGGTTGGATCTTTTAATTTATCTTTCATAATACATGTATTCATTTTATATCTAGTGTTGTGTTATTGATTAGTTGTAGCTAGGCAAATTTTTAAATTTGGATTTGATAATTAAGTCATGATTAACATTAGATTGTAGATGGCAGACATCAACTAAAAAAATGTGGCCATAGAAAGGGATAAAATATTGACCCCTTTAAATCAACTTTAACTTTAATATATCCCCCCTATCCTGCTTCCATAAAGCAACATCCCCCACCCCCTTTATCCATTTGAACCTTAATCTAGCCTCCACCCATCCTCACTTCTTGACCCAATCAGCTAAACTTAAAGGGGCACCAGTGGTATTGTACATCAACTGCGGATCAAAAGGTTGCAGGTTTGAATCCTGTTCAGAGCAAGAATCTTTCATGAGAATCCAAGGTGCAAAGTACTGATCCAACCTAGGAACATTTCAGAGGGACTGGTATAAAAATTTTGAAGCTTGTTCCTCAGTTTACGATTTAGAATAAATTTAACTCAAATCATTATAAAGAAAAATCAAATACCTTAACATATTCAAACCACAATACAATTTATGCCTGATGCATTACATGTATGACTCAACAAAATTACCTGTCGCAATACATGTATGACTCAACAAAATTACCTGTCGCAATAAATTTCTTCAATTATTCAATAAGTAACTAAACTAATTTGTGAATTCTTCCAGCAAAATGAATATCTGAGTTCTTTTTGAACAACAATGATGCGTAAAGGAATGCCATATCGCTTGATAAAGAAAGATTACATTAATTTTCATGATAAGTACAAATATTGACCTGCAGGATAAATTTCACCGCTTAACAACTTTCTTTACAAAACCTTTGACTCTCTTTCAATTTTTCCTCACGCACAGTCAAATAATTCCTTTGTTATCCTCATGCTGGTATAATAACGTGTGTAGATATACGATAATCAAACAGGAAGAGATATAATAGACGCGTCATATCAGTACACATTTTTAAGTTCATATAGATAAATAAATACTATTTATGAATACTGGGTAAAAATGAGGAATTAAAAAATGGTGCATTTTATAGAACTCAATTAGAACTTTTTTTTTTCATTTCATTTTTGAACTTAATTAGATGGAATTCCTATGTGAATATGATAAAAGAGGATTTTTTTTCTGTCACAATTTAGACTGTTATTTCAATACTTTTCTCTGCAGTTCAGTCTTTTTTTATTATCTTTTTTTCATTGACTGAGGTGAGAAGTAGGGCATTTGGAATATGATTAATTTATTTTTATTTTTATTGATGCCTGTCTTTATGAAATACAAATGTTGGTAAAAATTAATTATTGCCTGCTTTTAAAACCCTGATAAGCTCTGTGAAACAGCCGAAGGTAAACAAATATAGTCTATGCAACAGGCAGAAGTGGATCGAACCATTTCAGGGCCAGCCATCAATTAACAAAATGCAGCAGTGTAGAACCCTATGATTTTAATTTTTATTGAAAGATTGTAATTTTGATCAAACAGCATCGATCCTGACCAAATTGCAGATATTGGTCAGGTCAGTTCAGTATCAGTGAGGTCAGAACTGGTTACCATGGAAACTGGTTTAATAGAATCATCTTCCAAGGTGTAATGCACTTACTGGTCCAAGCCAGGAACTATCTTGAGAATATGCTTGTCTTATACATTATTAAACTTATAACTCTCAATGGTTCCTGTGTTGTAACAGTACTTTGTGTCTTGGAAAGTCTTGCTTATTACTTGCCCCCAGCCGGTTTGAACTTGCAACGTTTGGATCTATAGTCAGTTAGCGCTACCACCAAACTATGGCTCCCCTTTAAGAACTTGTTACAAAACTGATGCAAAAGAAATATTATAATTTAAAATGGTAATATAAATAATAGGATGAACAGTAAAACTATTTGAAAATAATATCATTCAGAAATTTCAGGATACTAGTTAAGCATTAGAAAGTATCAATTGGTAACTTAACTCTAGACCTCATGAATATTCATGAACACATTAAGACTTGATGAATATTAATTTATGCTACAGTTACATCAAGGCTACGATGCTTGTAAAGTAGTTTTTCCTTCAAAAGTGGGAAGATTTGTAAGAATTCTGTGCAACTCATAGTAGCATTATTAAATTTTGAAATGGTACATGAAACAATGGATTTTTATTTGCCATGGAGATTGTGTAGAATCTTAGCTACTGTGTTTTATGAGCAAACAGAGGAGAGACCCTGCTCTGAGCTTGGTTTGCTTTGTTAATTTGTCTTTATGAGGTAAAGGGTTAAAAAAAAAAACACACACTTGTATAATCGGCTAGCAGGGAGACCTCTCATAAATTGAGAATTGTGACACTATAGCAGAAATACGTGTAATTAAAAAAGGCTCTTGATAATCAATTGAAGCTTAACTGTTTAAGACACACAGAAAAAAAGTAAAAGCTCATTTCAAAATATGAAAAGAGAGAGTGAGAAACTTGAGTGTCATTGGTCATGTGAGAAAATTGTTTACATAAAAGAACAAAAAAATATTGAAGCATACTGAAAACTAATTTTGGTAATATAATGCCTGTGAAATGCTAGTCATTTGAATATTTTAATTATTGAAATATGAAACGGACAAATACAAGAGGATGGAATTTCCCTCTGGGTCCTTTTTGATAAATTGAATAATTTTGACAATAGCATTTATGTTTATGATTATTATTATAGAATTCCTGTCCGGTTATTAATATAATAATTAAGTTCAATATAATTTGCATTGTACGTGGACATCATGACGATGAAAAATGATTTTATCTTTTGTATGCAGTGTTAGCAAGAGAACATATCATTGATTGGCCATATTGTAATTACAATTATCTTTCATAGAAAGAAAAGAATCTCACATATTTGAGCGATATCCAATTACGATTCAGACATTCCCCTGCGGAGAAGTAGAAAGTGGCCGAATTTACATGGCATTTTCATTCGTATTGTAGTTTAGTCTCATTTTCTATAAATTCATTGTCCTGCCTGAAATCTAAAGATTTTTACGTTAGTGATTATTTAATCGACTTTTCTTGATAATGTACATTTAGACATAATTTACCTGTTTCTCAACAAAGAAAAGCAAATGACACACTAGTAGATTCTACGTATAGACCACCAACATGGGTACAACTTGCCAGGGGAATTTTTTATTGTAAAAATCCTTTTTTATAAATCTTTAATTCTGGTATTAAGGGTCTCATCTAGAATGTGACCCTGGCATGCAGTTAGGAATTTCAGTTCTTAAACACAAAGATTTCCATTTTACCAACAGACTGCATTTTCATGGCTTAAATAATTATACATTTCAAACTGGTGAACAAATGAAAGAGGAATTTTCTGAACATATTTTTTACTGTAGAATTATTGAGAAAATAATCAGTTGGTAAGCTATCAATCTTGTATGCATCACTGTAACACATTTCATCATCATATAAGTTGAAATAATTTGATTCTCAAAAAAATAAATCTTTAAAAAAGAAATGTTGAGATCAAAGTGGGTTTTTACGATTCAAAAGAGCTTTTGCATGCATCTTACAAGACTGATATGACCTTTTCAGGTACAAAGCCCTCAATAATCCATGTCGGACAGACGTTCAGGAATGGCACAAATGGCTTCAGCAGCAATGGACTTTTTCCATACTCCCTCAACAATGGGACCATGCCAGCACGGATAGGTTAGTCCTCATGTGTTTGCATTTTTGGAAAGTAGTGATGTAATGCAATTTAAGATCAGATACCCACAGCTGACAAATGTAATAGTACTTTGCTAACACTTTATTATTATAAGGATATTCATAGAGGTATGTTGACCAATCAAAATGCTGTTTACACAAATGGTACTTGTCAGTTAAAATCTGTTCGATAGTAACACACTCTTTATACTAATCAAGTAATTTATACACTAAAAAATAAACAAATTTACCGAAACAGACTTAGGCCAAAAAATAAAATAGTTCTGTTTCTGGTCTCCAGCCAAATAAAAAGAGGGTAGGTAGGTTGGGATTTTTTTTAAATTAAACAAAAGGTAAAAAAAAGGGAAATATTTTAAAGGCGGAAAGGTTAAAAAAAAACTTTAGGGTCGGTCCTTAAAAAAGACTTAAGGGTCGGTCAGGAGACCAGAAATGGAGCTATTTTGTTTTGGCCCTACTGAAACTAAATTAAGTGAATTTTGCACCATTACTTTAAGGGATATAGTGAAAAAAAAAATAAAATCAAACAATTAATACCTGGGAGAAAACTTTGTTATTTCATTATTAACTGAACACCCATCGTATTTGTGTAATACTATGAAAAAATTTTAATTATGTAAACTATAAACTTAAAAGTAAGTCAGTCAGTCATGTTTATAAATTATTACGAATTGTTTCTGAAAGTTCCATAGAACATTATGGAATCATTATATATATTATTATTATATCTATGTATATCATTTATTAACCCTACCATTAGTACCAAAATCTTTCCAGTATAGAGTCATATTTGTTGCAGGCAAGCTTCTGAGCTACACAGATGAGCAGAAAAAACATGAGCAGGAGCTTGACAATCTCAAGGCCCAGCTGGAGAAAAGCCAAGAGATGATCAAGCATCTTCAGGACAGGGAAAAACAGTGCCTGGAACAGTAAATAAAATACTTATCACTCTATTTTTATTCTGTCATCTATTGTGCATTGTTGGTCTTCCACAATTTACTTTAAACATCTCCTCTGAAACCGCTGTGTAGAAATTGGGAAACTTGGCATAAATGATCCTTTGGTGACCCTTCACAAAAGTTGTTAAAAAAACAACCAACAAAATTTTATTTAAAAAAACAACAACTTTAAAAATCTTCCCCTCATAACTTCTTTTCTGTTGTTAGGGTTTATGCACCTTTCAATATTTTGTCCCAGGGTGGGGGCAGTGGGCTGGCCTAGGAGAATTTGACATTTCTTTCCTTTCTGGAGTCTAAATCCCCACAAAATCAAAATCCCAAGATTGGAAGATGCTTTGTTGGAATCTAAAATCTGGCTAAAATCTATTTCCTGAGACTTTGGATCATTCTGTCTGATAAATTCCAGCTTGTTGGGAACAGTTTTCTATCAGAAGTCACATGTATGCTTGCTGCTTCCTTCCTGGGGAAAGTATTGATAAGTGCATATCTTGGATTCAAGTTTTCGCCATTGAAAAGTTTAACCCAGCATATTTAATTCATTGCTAGGTAAACTGCTCACAAACAGTATCGCAAACAAAACAATATGTACTTTTGTGTAAACTAGGTCAACCTTTGACTATCAGTATCCCAGTGTCACTATTGGATATCCTTAAAGTCAGAAAGGTGTTAGCTACATGAGAGAGTTTAACCCTTTCCCTCATAGAGGACACCATGAAAAGACCTATGCAAACAGCAGGTTTTATGCTGTTCGCTGCTCCTCAGTGGTCTGGAAATGAGGACTTTATAATTAAATTTGGTAAGGTTTAACTGTGGTTTTCTGCAGATCAGGCTTTATGTGATACCTATTGAGTGCATCAAAATGAGTATATGAGGGAAAGGGTTAAGAATGTATTGAATTCAGCTAGAAGATAATGTAAGTTAACTCTCTATTTCACTATTTCCAGGATTGCTCAACTTCAGGATCAGCTGGGAACGAGTCCAACTTCAGTAACGGATCCGGACACACTGGATGAGTTAATTCGGTCATATGCACGTCTGTACACGGTAGATCGTGACCTGGTGATGCAGGTGCTGAACTCTCTTCCGGACCTGCGTGAGGTCCACTCACTGAAGGGGAAGATTTTGTTCTCTGTTGTTGTTGTAAGTATATGACGGTTTTGCTTTCTTCTTTGGCCTGTTCATACCTTTTTAGCTCATTTGTTTTTCAAAGAATAAAATTGTCATCACTCTGGTGTTGTTGTTTTTGGTGTTGTCTTGTTGAAAAACTTTATCCTTGGCCATAACTTCTAAACTATTAAGCCCTCTGACATCAGACTTCATATACTTGTTCACTATCACAAGGGCTACATTCCTATCAAAGGACATAACTTTTAGGTCCATTTTGACAAAGTTTTTCTCCCCCTTTTTTAAAATACACCCAAACAGACAAGCGTTTGCATCTGCATATGGTGCTCTTGTTGTAATTCTTACCCTCTGTCCCCAGAATAAATTTAAGTGGCTGCAAACATATTTAAATTTTTAATGGAAAAATATTCTTTTGTAGGGAGGATTTTTACAGTGCCCCAGATTAGCCCTAAAAATAGGGTCTTATCATACTTTCCTTAAGAACAAATACTGCCTTTAACCATTTTGCCCATTTGTATAAATTAGAAGTCACCCTTAATTTATGGCCAATCAGAATATTTGAAAATTCCAATTATCAGCAATTTATTTCAATAGAACACCTTTCTTTTTTTACCATAAATGTGCAAAAAAAGATCCATCTTTTTTACAAAATCAAGATTCCTTGTGTTTTGGGTGATTTCTGAGTCAGGTAGAATCTATTTAGACATTTCTCCAGACAACAGATGCCTACACTCATTTAAGAAATATCTTGATAGATTCTATCCTATACTCAGAGCCAGATTATTTTTCAAAAGCAGATGTCATTTTTCAAACAAGAGACATGTAAAATACTATATCCACTGAGACAGTGTTTCTGATTTTTATTCTAGCTTGCCTTCCGTTCTGCCCAGCAAAGTGTGCAGGAGATCAAAGGTCGCGTGCGCCACATCCTCAAACTGCCAATGCTGGGCTCCGCTGATGACACAGCTGCCAAGGAGATTGAAAGACACGTTGAAGATTACCTGTGTCGAACATACAAGCACTTTGATATATCTCAGTGTGTCCAGGTAAGGAAGTAGGCTGTCCATTAATCACATGACCACTGTTAATGATATCACCTATGTGGATAGTACAAAACCAGATTAGCCGTCGATTAATTTGAGATCAATTTTGATACATGTACTTACGTTTTTTTAAGCTCACCAGAGCACAATGTGCTCAAGGGTGAGCTTTTGTGATGGCCCTTCGTCCGGCGTGCGTCGTCAACAATTTGGCTTGTTAACACTCTAGAGGCCATATTTTTGCTCCAATCTTCATGAAACTTGGTCAGAATGTTTGTCTCCATAAAATCTTGGACAAGTTCGAAATTGGGTCATGTGGGGTCAAAAAGTAGGTCACGAGGTCAAGTTTTAGAAAAACCTTGTTAACACTCTAGAGGCCACATTTTTGGCCAAATCTTCATGAAACTTGGTCAGAATGTTTGTCTCCATAAAATCTTGGACAAGTTCAAAAGTAGGTCATGTTGGGTCAAAAAGTAGGTTAATATGAAAAATCCAACATATGTTGCTCATTTATAATCAGGTGAGAGATTCAGGGCCATCATGGCCCTCTTGTTTTAAACATTTTGGTATTTATTATACCCCTGCAAATGAAGTTTGAGAGGGGGTATATAGGAGTCAGTGTGTCGGTCTGTTTGTCTGTTGGTTTGTCCATTCATCCCAAAAACTTGTGACGCAAACTTCTTCTACATTTCTTAACCAATTTGATTCAAATTTTGTGTGTGCTTTGATAATCAGGTGGAGAGGTGCATGACATAAATTTCAATTGAGTTGTTGTAAGGATTACAGAGTTATTGCCCCTGATTCAACTCTTGAAACTTAAAATGTAAGCAAATGGCGACTAGGAGAAGTGCAGTGTACAAGAACTGTAACTCTACACTTTTAAACAACTGGTCTAAATTAAAATGATGCAGGTAAAAAGACACATAAAAAACTGCTTTATTAGTCCCCTACCGGTGTTCACACCGGAGGGGACTATAGGTTTGCCCTCTGTCTGTCCGTCTGTCTGTCTGTCTGGTCAAATCTGGATTCCGCGATAACTTAATAACTAAGCAAGCTAACTTGATGAAACTTGGTTTATGACTAGATGCCAATGTGTAGATTATGCACGTCATTTTATTTTTGTTCTTCGACTAAAATTGTGGTTGCTATGGTAACGGAAATAGTGAAAATATGGCAAAAAATGGGATCCCGCGATAACTAAGCAAGCTAACTTGATGAAACTTGGTATATGACTAGATGGCAATGTGTAGATTATGCATGTCATTTTATTTTTGTTCTTGACTAAAATTGTGGTTGCTATGGTAACGGAAATATGAAAATATGGCAAAAAATGGGTTAAGGGGCCGGGGACTTTGTTATCACAGTTACTTTTTATAGGTGATCTCTTTAGAAATGGGGCTTCCAGGAAGTGAAGGTTTATTGGTCAAATAAGGTTAGCAAATTAAGGTAATCCATCCATTATTGAATTATAATTATGTTCCTTCAAATGTTTAAAAAGACTTCATTGCAAATGCAAGCATCCATTGACATGGAGATATAAACTATTTTGCTCAGTCCATAAAGGCTTGCATTTACTATAAAAATTCCCTTGATGGACCATGATCACAGTTTAATGATGGATGTATTACTTTAAGTCAGATGATTGATTCTTGAATTTGGCGACTGAGTTTCACCTGTTAACAAAAAAAAATTAAATTACGTTTTATGTTTCTCTCAACCCTTAGTTTATATATACTAGCTTTTTCCTGTTGATAATATTCTGTTGCACCTGTTAGATTCTTTGAAGATGACAAAAATGACTAGACAAGAAAATCTTCTTGAATAGCTGTGGTCTCATTATTTTTGATTAATGGAAATGCATGTTCAAGCATTTTTTATTCCTGTCAATATATCCAAGTATCACTCAATATTGGAAACAAGTTTGGTTTATCAGTTACAGATATATACACTGGTAATGCTTATATTTGCCAATGTTACCATTTACTTCAATGGCTTGGATTATATTGACTAAATAAATCTTGCGCATAATCACTTTGTTTATGAAGAAGTGTGTTAAATAACTGCAGTCTAGCCATTAAACGTCTTTTTTAGTGCAAGTCCCTGATAGTTTATTTGTCTTAATATAGTCTGTTTATCACTGAGTGGTATAATTGTTTGCATTATGTTACAGGAGGTGAGTTTACAAATATTTGCAACATTGTACGATTACCCGTGCTTGAAAACTTGCGAAGGACTGAAAATTTACATCGCCAGCTGTGTGCAGGTTGCATGGAAACTCAGTGTTCAGAGACCACCTTATGTTATTCTGTACGACTCCCGGGTTTATTTACCAGATGTGCACACGCGGACTGACACGTCGGACCAGGAATCTGCACAAATACAGAACTTCCTCTGGCCAGCTCTCCTGCTGGCCTCCAACAAAACATGTGTTCATAAAGGCATAGTGGAGACCTGATGGAAGCTTGGCCCAGTCATTTGAATAATGAGTGATTTGTTAACTTTCAGCCAATTGAGAAAAAGCCTATACAAGAAGACCTCCATTCAAAGGAACTGCAATATGATGGTGTTGAAGCATTCCTTTTACATTGTTTCAGAAACAAAGTCTTTCTTATTTATATTATGTCAAATGGGACACAAGTTCTTACAACTTACCGGTATTCTAAGCCCTCTCAACAGTTCCTGTGTTGGACCAGTACTTTGCTCCTGGGAATGTCATGAAAAATCCTTGCCCTCTACAGGGTTTAAACCCATAACCTACTGATCAGCAGTTAGATATGTTACCACTGGACCATAGTGCCCATCAAATTATTTCTTTGCTTTTCGCTCTTAACTTCCTTGGTTGGACCAGTACTTTGAGTCAGAAAGGCCTTGTAAGAATCTTGTCCCTGTTGTGGTTCAAACCCACAACTTAAAGATTTAAAGTCAATGCTTACTTCCACTTGACAAAGGTGTGCCAAGAAATTAATGTTTGAATTAAATGTTAGTCATTCATTTGACAGATCTTAAAATAAAATGTTACCGTGTACTTTGTCATTAAAATAGCAAAGGCTTGTGAAACAATGTGCTTGTGTTATATTGCTTCTAATTTCTGCTGTGTAATTAATATATTGAGTCTCAGGATATTTTTTTCTAGTAGTTGATGACTAAGACATTTTGTTAACTTTGTATATATTATAATCTAAATTACACACTACTTTAATGTGGGATGAAATTTATTTTCGTAATTTTTAATTTCATAAAATAGTGCTACCGGTAACTGAGACTCATTACTATGTATTGAATGTCTACCTAAAAGCCAAAAGTCTTTTAAAACAAATGAAACTAAAGTATGATATGTATTTGAAATTGCCTTTGGGAATATAAATTGAGTATATGTTAGATCTTGTATAATGAAGTTACAGTATTATTGAACTGCAATAATGCAAAATTTTGTTTTCTTGTTGTCAGAGTATTTATACATATGTTTTGTTTGAAGAAATTTTAACAAGTGCAATTTTACCTTACTGTTAATGCTTTAATATATTTTATTAATAACATTCTGCAGCTAACATGTTGTTGTTTTTTAATCTGTTGTTAGGCTATCTTTAAAAAATATGTTTGTTTGTTGTGCTCCAACCCAGAACTTTTTAGGTAAGTAGGTAGGTAGGGTTGTTAATTTTGTTGCTATTTTTCTTTTTCACTCTTGACAATGGCAAAGCTAAATGGCCTTCAAGATGAAGGGAGCTTATTTGCTTTTTCATAGATTTACTTGTTTGAAAGAAAATGGCAGAAAATATCCAATTGAAAGTGGCATGAAAACAGCAGAAAGTACAGAATTAATGAAATTAACCAAAAGAGTGAACTCAGAGAACTGAAGAAAAAAATTTGGGTCTGGTGCTGAAAAAAAAAAATTAAAAAAATTGAGTCGGTACAGATTCCATTGAGTCAGTAGGAGCATGGTAAACAAATATATTTTTAATGTCAGATGGTTTGTGTCATTACAATAACAAGGGAAGGGTTAGATAATTACGAACTTCTTTTTATACTGTTTCTGCAGATATTGTGTAGTGTATTCTGATATATGTACCAGCTGTAAATATGTAGCTGTGTTGAAGTAGAATTTTCATGCAAAATATGACCATAAGATGCAAATGCTGCTGGGTGTTTGAGATTGAGTTTAAGATTTTACAGGCTAGATTTTCCGGTCAATAAATAAGTGCTCAAACACATATGACAGCAGCAGTTAGAGTCTACTGTGAAATTATTTTTTTTCTGGGACACCAATTTTCGTCGATTTCGTGGAGGGTTACATACATGAATATTAATCCCCATGAAAACTTGACTCTGATATAGACCTCACATTTTCTAGAACATAGATCCACGAATAAATGTACCCACGAAATTCCCGTCAGGTACATTATCAACAAAATTTAATGTCATCAAAAATTAATGATTTTACATTATAGTGATAAGAGTGTGATATTTGAGTGCAAGATCGTGACTATGTAAATATTTCTGAGAACTGGGCCATGGGAAAGATACTGCAGTTGCATTATGGTATTTCATTTTTAGATATATCTTTTTATATAATTTTCCATTTGAAATAGATAGTTCCCTAATCAAAAAATATTTGCTAGTCATTTTTATTCATGGTACTTTATTTTCTGTAGATGATTCATTCAACGACATATTCAGCTGAGATATGAAACTGTCCAAGATAACGTTTTATCTCGTGATGAGAAAAACAGGTGAATGGGATTCAAACGAGATCTCGTTGAGGTGCTTAACATTAGCAGATACCAGCAGTTTACGTTTAAGAACAGTATCACACAAAAAAGAGATCTTCAGTGTAATAAGAGACTTACATATCTGGTTTTATCGGCAATAATTGAAAAGAAAACTCAGTATAATTTTAATTGATATGAGCAATTTTACACATTTCACATTATCTCATGGTCATTGTTGTACACCTAACCTAATGAGAGCTTCTCCTGATTTGCTCTTTACCTATATCAGTGTTGCAGATCTGTTAGGTTATTAGATCTTTGATTCATTACATAATACCTAATCATCTTTAGAGATAATAATCTTACTATGGCATTTAATTGTCTCATTTTTTTCTTTATGAATTAAAATTGTATTGACTGTATTTGGTATTGGCCTTCCTTGATAAAAGATCAAAGACATTTGAAAATGCTGCAATTGTAAACCAATTCATCATTTTTCCCCCCTAAGTTTTGCAACAATTCTGTAGTGACAGACATTATCTGTTATAAAAAATTCTATCTGTGATATGCATTTATTTATTTCCCTCTTTATCTATTTCTACGTGTTTTTGTACTGTAGTGTTTTTACTCTCAATATAGTGTTTTTGTATTACGTGTGTGTGTTTGAGTTTTTCAAGTCCTTATCTTCTACTTAACAAATGTATAAAATAAACAGATACTTGTTTATTTTCTTCAAATTCTAAAATAAACAGTGAAATAATGAAATGGATATGTTTTATTTTATGGTCCTTAAAATTACACAATCATGATTTAAATGTTGGATAAACCACTATTGCTTTCATATACCCACAGTCATTTTTTACATTTAACCCTTTCCCTAATAGAAGACCCCATGAAAATACCTATGCGAACAGCATAAAACCAGATCAGCCTGCGAGTAACTCGCAGGCTGATCTGGTTTTATGCTGTTCGCTGCTCCTCAGTGGTCTGGAAATGAGGATTTTGTAATTAAATTTGGTAAGGTTTAACTGTGGTTTTCTGCAGACCAGGCTTTATGTGGTACCTATTGAGTGCGTCAAAATGAGTCTATATGAGGGAAAGGGTTAAGTTGTTCAGATACGACACAATTTATGATATAAATTAAGAATCTTTTTTTTTTTCTGTGTACAAAGGAGCTATAAAACTCTTAAAAGAAATCTCACAATAACAACTGGATGTTTAATGACTTGTATAAAAAAAAACAATTAAATGACACCAATAAAACAAAAATAGGGTTAACCTGAATGAAATGTGGCAATGAGAAAAGTTTTTCTTTTGTTATTAAAATATTCAAATGTTTCCTATGTTTACAACATATGTGTAAAATTAAATTTTCTTAAATTCAATTATAAAAAATGGGCACAACTTTTGGATTTAGTCCATCAGCAGTGATCTCCCTTAGGAACAATTTGGGTCACCTTTGCTTTGCAGTGCTCATTGTTTGTTTTAGTGTAAAAAACCACCCCACAAATATGTTTTTTTTTGTTGTTTTGTTTTTATCAGAATTAAATGGAAAGATCATACCTGTCATAGCAAATAAAAACGTTATATATGCAGAGAGAAATGGTTTCATTGGAAAAAAAATGTAAGAAATGAAATAGTTCTGGATGAAGGGCTGTGTTTATTAATTCATGTTTAAAATGAACTGTTATCCTTTACCTCATGAATATTCATGTACAAATTCATGACTTAATGAATATCAATTTACTGAACATTGAATGGTATATGAAACAAAGATTTATCTTTGGCATGCAGACGCATAGAACTGAACTAGTCATTCATCCTATCACCAAACTCACATTGTGGTAAAAACTGCCTATCAAATGAACTTAGCTTTATACTCATTTGTGATTTTTTATATACTCCGACGTCATACGTGACTTCTTTCTTGTTTACATGTATGACATCACAGAGTTGAAGGTCATGTGATTGAATAGTTTGTTTATGTTTCTTTCTATTCATTTTTCCTGTGTATTGCTTTGAATGATAGGATAAACAGAATACAAGGTATGTGTTGAATAAAGATAAGTTAATCCTGCTTGGCTTAGAAAATATAAAATTATAAATATTTTTTTTCTAAGCAGAGCAGGATAAACTTATCTTTATTCAACACTAACCTAGTATTCTCTATGTATTAGCAAACAGAGGAGATCCTGATCATATAGCTTCTTCTAGCTTATTATTATTATTACTTGAGGTAGAGATATGTAATAATCATTATGTTCATGTAATATGCATGGACTGTATCCATGATGCACTGAGTATTTAAAAAAAAAACTTCTCAAAACTAGAACTGCCATTGTAATGGCGCAAATACCCCCTGCATGTCGCTTTGTCACAGGAATGAAGTTTACAGTTCTTGTTTCAAGTTTCATCTTGATGCCTTTTATACTTTTTGAGTTACAGCCTGGACAAAAATTAAGTATGAAAATTTACAAAGGGCAATAACTCCTAAATTAAGCGACAGAGAGTTATGGTTCTTGGTCACTGCATGCCCCCTCAATGAGATCTATCAACATATGAAGTTTCATCTTGATGCCTTTTATACTTTTTGAGTTACGGCCCGGACAAAAATTAAGTATGAAAATTTACAAAGGGCAATAACTCCAAAATTAGCGACAGAGAGTTATGGTTCTTGATCACTGCACTCCCCCTCAATGAGATCTATCCACATATGAAGTTTCATCTTGATGCCTTTTATACTTTTTGAGTTACAGCCCGGACAAAAATTAAGTGAAAATTTACAAAGGGCAATAACTCCAAAATTACACGACAGAGAGTTATGGTTCTTGATCACTGCACTCCCCCTCAATGAGATCTATCGACATATGAAGTTTCATTTTGATATCTTTTATACTTTTTGAGTTACGGCCCGGACAAAAATTAAATATGAAAATTTACAAAGGACAATAACTCCAAAATTATGTGACAGAGAGTTATGGTTCTTGGTCACTGCACTCCCCCTCAATGAGATCTATCCACATATGAAGTTTTATCTTGATGCCTTTTATACATTTTGAGTTACAACCCGGACAAAAAAAACCGACAGACGGACGGACGGTGAGACGGTAAGATGAACCAATAATTAGTCCCCTACTGGTGTTTACTGGGACTTTAGTTTTACCCTCCATCTGTCCTTCCCGTGATATCTTAAAACTGCTTAAGATAATATTATGAAACTTGGTATATAAATAGATACCTGGCAGTATGGAGATTCTGCATGTCACTTTTTTTCTTAGTCAAAAATTCTGGTTGCTATGGTAACAAAAAAATTATGCACCTCACTGGTAGGGGACTCATGTGTTGCATGCAACACCAGTTACTTGTTTTGCTTTCACTTTATATGAAATGTATGAATTTAGTGAAATCTTAAAACGCCTGGGATCCTATTTCACTAAACTTCGTATTAATTTGATCTTAATCGTTGGATTTCATAGATTTTTAAGTTCTTACTTGCACAATTAAACATTAAGAAAGGAGACCCATTCAATTCTATTATATAAACCTAACACTTATTATGAGGAAACATTACAAGAATAATCCTTCTGTTTACATCATTCTGTATATTTACCTACAAAAAGATTATTTTCGTACAAAAATTTGTAAAAACGGACCCTTGCAACCAATTTCCAAACATATGACTGGTACACATGCATACAACTTAGTAATTGTGTATTTGTACTTGGAAAGAAAGATATAGGGAGATAAATGTGGAGGAACGGGGATTTTTCATCTTTGAAGTTATGTATAAAGACAATACTGGAAACAACTATGAAATCAAAAACATGTTTAAATATTTGTATATTTTATTTTTGCACCATTTTGATATTTTATATACAAAACACACTTAAGAATAGATAAAACAAGCTTTGTAACAAAATGAGATAAAAAAGCACAATATATCAAGTTCATCTTGTAGAAGTTTTACAAAATGTCATTAATAAGATTTTAACAAAGAATCTTGTCAGAAAAAAAACCATTAGAATAATGTATATATTATACTTTTAAATATATAGGCAATATTTATTTACTGGTAATGCTTTTCAATGGATTACCAAAAATAAGTGGATTATATCTTGATAATTTCTCTATTTTGAACAGTGAAATTATCAGGAAAACAGTGAAATTATCAGGAAAACAGTGAAATTATCAGGAAAACAGTGAAATTATCAGGAACTTGAACCCAACCCTACATTATAAACTGATTGGAGCGTCATTTATGCTGGGTTTTATGCAAGAAATGACATCATAAATAACATCACAGGTTATCACGCCAATTTTGACATCTTTTGTGAATAACACAGCTAATTTCTGGCTTTAAAGCATTAAATAAAAATAAAAAAATTGTTTTAGTGAAGAAACAATATAACTTCATTTGTGAACATAAAAAGATGCATTTTTACGTGTGGCGAAGCTTTTTAAGTTCACTCGATCTTACACCAAAACAAACAATTAACCTCTCTATAATGAAATTGCAGAATCCTTTCATTTATCTAAGAAAAATATTTCACAATTACTAATTATCAATACTGCTAGTTACTTTGTGAAACAGGCGCACACATTACTAATTAAGCAGTGTGATACTGAACTTACAGTTAAACAGAAATATATGGCGTCTGTAAAGTTCATAGTGGGGCAGGCATATGGTATGTACCAAATCTAATAACTGATTTTTTCAATGACCATTTTTTGTGTAATTTTCTTCATTTTAAATCGACCAGCCATTGTTGACTTCAAGCGAGTTATGTTAAGGTCACTGTACTTTACAAATCTTACATACTCAAAATTTACATTTTACACTTTTTCCAGTATCGATAAAATTAATGTGCATTATATTTCATGACAGTGACAAATACATAAAATTGAATTCAAATTTTGCACTTATTAGAATAAGTTTCAGACGCCATTTTGTTTCTACTGACCTTATATGGATTTCTACTGATGCGACATAGAAATACTGGGAGTCAACACATGGCGGCGATTTGACCAATGAAAACACAAGGAAGGAAGTTGAAACAAATTCAACAATTACTTAAACTACTTTATATGTATTTTTTTTTAAAAATTACACACTGAACAACCATGTTATCACATACTAAGTCTACTGCAGCTATGTATCTGAACATCTGAAACCAATTTGTTGAACCAGTACTGGAAATTTAACAAGAGGTGAGAAATTCTGAGAATCACAAACTGGCTTGTGCTTTTATGAAACATCAATTTGAGATTCCTGACAAGTTAAAAATCTAGAATTCAATATCACAACTTTTTTTTTAAATTTTAAAGAATTCCAAGAGCATTTTCAGTAAGATGACATGCATGCAAGATTTCGTAAGTAAACAAGGTATGTGTAGTTTCTGTACTTTCAAAAGGATGAGCCGAGAAACTCACCGGCTGATCTGGATTTTATACTTGTCACATGTCAATCCCTTGATAGCCCCTTAAGGTAAATGGATACCAAGCAATTGTATCTATCAATGTACTATCACAGTCACAATAAAATCACCTCTGGTAAGATACTGTTCAATGATAGCAGAAAATTCTGCAAGGAGATCATCTGTAGATCAATGGTACAAAATTCCTTAACTCAACCAGATAACTATTATAAAAGGAACACTTTATACCTTACTAAATGCTTAGCACTTGAAAACTACTCCTCCGTCACTGGATTTTATAACATTCAGGGTTGCCACTCTTTCTTCGGATTAAAATTCAAGGACTTTTCCAGGACCTAAATGTGTTTTTCAAGGACCTTTATGACTAAGAACAGTATTTGCATGATCTTAACACTATACATGCCATATTTCCAGCATGTCTCCCAGGGAGGTTTTGAAATTTTCACAGGGAGATTTTAGACATATATCGAAGAGGCGTTCTTAATAAAAATTAAAGAAAAATACACATTTGATTACCCCTTCGATAAATTTATTAACAGTTTATATATTTACTGTTATTGCATTTAATGAAAATATCATGAAAAAAAATATACTTAAAAAATCACAAATTTATTAATAATTCAAAAAGAAACTTAACTTTCCACAAGCACTGTTTCACATTAAATGCAACACTACCTTGTCACAGATCAGAGATGCACAGATCAGAGATCATGCCATTTACGTCAAACACATTTAAATTGATACAGTATCTTTGAGTACTTTGATTTCTTGAGAGATTTCTGATCATATATTTCATATTAAGGAGATAAATATAGATAAAGATTTTTTAATATATTTTTTTAGCTAAATAATTATTTAGTTTAATTAATTTTTCATATTTCATTTTAGTAAATTATTCAGCAGACAACTTCTGTTGTTTATCAAATCAATGTTGGTGTGAAAATTGCCCTTCATTTGCAATTTACCGCTAGCTGAGATGTACTTACTATGATCATGAGTTTTGTTAATGTTTAAATGATCAGTAAAGAGCTGATCTAATTATCATTTATTGTTTACACTTCCGGTAAGTAAGGATTAGCTAAGAAACAAAACCAACAGCTAAATAAACCAATTCTTCACACTTACATCTTCTTTCAGAGTTTTCAAACCGGCATGTGGTCTCAATCTTCTACATAACACAGATTTTCCTACATTATAATTTCATGAATTTCCATCGCACCGTGCATCATTACAAAAACTTTCTATAAATTTTCAGAAAACAAAATGTTTTGGAACTGGCTACTGTACTCAAAATTACAAACATACCAGCTCAAAGATGTAATACAGCAACAAAAATATGCCTACACAATGAACAAGGAAGGTAGCTGCAAAAAATGCACCATACTGAACAATGTTAGTATCTTGGCCAATAATGGTTGCATCGAAAATAGCTGAGAGGATCCAAATGCATTTAGTGGTTGGGGCTAATTCCCAGACTTTTCTGGGACCAAGTCCAGATTTTGTTGAATTCACGGTGTTTTCACGGCCGGGAGCAAGACAGTTTAAATTCCAAGACTTTTCTTGTTTTCCTGGTAGCATGGCAACCCTGAACATTATGCAGGAAGACTCTTCGGTCCATCATCACAGATGATAATTATTTTACAAGACTATCACATCTGATTATATGTTAAGCAGTATGGCTGTCGTGGTATACCAGTTTATTGCGATAATGAGTAAAGTCAATATTGTACTGCAATTCTAAATGACCATATTGATTTTTTCCGACATTCTATGCCGCTCCCTTTTTTTGCGTCTCAAGTCAACGATTCACGTAAGAATCGCAAAGTGATTGTCAACAAATGACAATGGAAGTGAAAATGGTGTCTGGGGTCAAATCCATGTCAGGGGAGATAATTCTAAACAACTCAAGAAACACTACATACTCAATCTCAGAGGATTTGAAGTTTTCCGAAACAACATATTGTTTGAAATAGCCCCTGATTATAGAAGATGAAATATGGCAAGATATTGTGGTACTTATTGCAATACCCTCTTTATATATCGCAACATATCATGGTACATTTGAAGTGCATCGTGACAGCCTTTATTAAACACACACTGGAATGTCCCACTATCACCTCTCCTGGTTCTGTCCTTGTAGATGATAATGTCTAAGCACCAACTGTCGCACCTTCTCGTAAACTCCCAGGAATATTGCCCCTCCCACAGATATCCACACTGTACGAGGCACGATCCCGCTGAATAACCTGGGGGAAGTAACAGAAAATTGAGTTTTGAATATATGAGTGGGGAATGCATTCTCAAATATATAAACTGTACTGAAGTATGATTTTAATGCTCAAACTCAAATTCTAACTCTATCAACAAAATATACTATATAAACATAGGAGTGAGACGTGTATCAATTTCTGATATATGCACAATTCAAAGATAACATAAAATGACATTGCATATCACCTAAAGTAAATGCATAATAAAGTAATAATAAAGTAAACAACACATGTATATTCCCTTTTAACCCTTTCCCTCGTATAGACTCATTTTGACGCACTCAATATGTACCACATAAAGCCTGATCTGCAGAAAACCACAGTTAAACCTTACCAAATTTATTTACAAAATCCTCATTTCCAGACCACTGAGGAGCAGCGAACAGCATAAAACCTGATCAGCCTGCGAGTTACTCACAGGCTGATCTGGTTTTATGCTGTTCGCATATGTCTTTTCATGGTTTCCTCTATGAGGGAAAGGGTTAAACTTTGCAGTCTAGTCATCGTGACAGAATAGCCTTTGTGATTAGATCTTAATACTGTGCATTATTCTGAGATAAATCACTCAAAAAGAAACATGGCTGATAGGTCCAACTGGGATTGAGTATATCTGCGTTTGAGCCTCTGATTGTACACAAGTAGTTTGTGAGAACTAGGGCCAAAGTTTTACTTTATACTCACAATTATAATACATAGTTTTAAATCAACAATCCAGTCCTGTTTAATACTTCAAAGGAAAAGTCAAGATTGAAAGAGCTTGTTTAGGATTTGTGATAGGAAAAAAAAAAAGAAGACATGATGATTATAGGTAGACTGTTTTTATTTAAAAGAAGAATGTGAATATAAAAGGAAACAATAAAAAGGTTGAAAATTTCTTTTTTATATTAGACTTCTATGATTCATTTAAAAATTAAAAATATTCCAGAAAACATTTATATTCCTCATTTATCATTGGAATATATCACATTTGGAAATCACATATGGCATATTTTAAACCAAAGAGAACATTAGTAGACTAACTTCTGATAAATGGTGAATCATATTGAAATTTTAACTTCTCCACTTTTACCATATTGTTGTGGCCATATGACTCATTCTCATTCATAAGGAAGGATTTGGGGTCAAAAAGCTAGGCTTTTGCTTTGACATTTTCATAAGTTGGTGTAGCTATTTAATCTTCGAGCTGAGTAGAACTCAGGTGACTCATTGCTTAAAATGTGGCATCCACTCTATTCCACCTTCATTGCATTCTATACTCAAGCTACAAATGAGTTCAACAATTTACAGCATTGAAAAATGACCCTAAAAGGCATGTAGGACTTACCCCCTGACTCCTTTTTCCTGGTACACCACTGAAAGGGCATGGTTTATACTGCCTTTGGAGAGGGCACTCCCAGTCTGTAATGTGCATTTACACCATTGTTAGCTTTGTCATATATTTAGTTTAAACTTATCTATCTTATGGTGATTGGGAAACAAGTTCTTACAACTTATTCTAATCCCTCAATGGTTCCTGGGTTTGACCAGTACTTTGCACCAGGGAAGGCCAAAAAAAAAAGTTTGAACCTACAATATGTTTCTCCCTATTTATTACAAGACAAAAGCTTTTTTTTTTACCCAACAAAAATCCTCTCTTTAAAACCAAACATAACCTAGAACTATGGGACCATTATTTCTTGTTCTTGACAGTCAAATTTCTCATGTATAAAAAGCTACAAAGTAAGTCCAGCCCTTAGTGAAATGGAGATATGTAAGAATTATACAAATACATCAAATGTATTGATTTTATCGTGCAATGTTCAGGTCCATGAACTTCTACATCCCAGACTTAACACCAGTGGTGCTCTCTCACCTCTGCCAACATGATACGCGTCTTGGCAACATCCAATGGAGTCGTGATGCCAGCAGCTGCCCCGCCTGATACTGCCCCACATACTGATGCTTGCCAGGGATCTACTGCCCGACCCTGGTGCTCTGACCACTTCCTCTGTAAATACAGCCATGGCGTTTTAGTTTATTCAGAAGTCCAGCAAAATAAGTCAAAGCAAAATATGAATGTGGTTTAACTGTGATGGAACTTTCAATAGGGGAGGAACTAATTATAGAAGAAAGTAAGACAAACAAACAGGCTTATGGACAGATTAAGGTTAAGAAAAATAAAGGGAAAATAAGGCAATGGAATTTATCTAAATTTCATAAGATATCGTACTATCAATGTGACCATACCACATCGTATATGATGTCATTTTAAGCTAACGCAAAAAAAAATATTTTGCATTAATTCAGAAGGGAAAACTGTTGTATTTTATTTCTTTATCAATTTTAATAGTAAATAGCTCATGCGAAGCGGGAAATTGGGCCTTACACCTAGGTTCAAGTGATTCTTTTGTCAGATGTATAATTTTTCCTAACATTTGGGAAAACCTTCTGAGTTCCTGAAATTTTATTTGCTAACACATAAAGCACATCGCTAATTAAGTTTTCTCGAATATTTGGAAATACTAAACATCTGACTAAAGAATCATTAGGGCATATATGTAGTGGACAATTTTCCACTTCGCATGCGCTATATCCCATTAAAATTGGTGAAGAAATAACATACTTACAGCAGTTTTCTTTTTCAAATCGAAGTAAATTCTGCTGCTTATGATAGCTTAACCCTTTTCCTCATAGAGGAAACCATGAAAAGACATATGCGAACAGCATAAAACCAGATCAGCCTGCGAGTAACTCGCAGGCTGATCAGGTTTTATGCTGTTCGCTGCTCCTCAGTGGTCTGGAAATGAGGACTTTATAATTAAATTTGGTAAGGTTTAACTGTGGTTTTCTGCAGATCAGGCTTTATGTGGTACCTATTGAGTGTGTCAAAATGAGTCTATATGAGGGAACAGGTTAAAATGACGTCATATACCACGTGGTATGACCACACTGTACTATGACTGAAGGGAGGTCCAAGAAGTTGGTTGTTACAAAATTAAACCAAATCAGATGAAATTTTGAGAAAACTTGGACTCAGGTCAGGAGTAGAGAAAACCCCAAATTAATCTGGTTTTACCCTGCTGCCTTGTGGATGCAGTCAGGTTATGTTTTATATGACTTTATCAAAAAATATTCCTGAATGTGTTTCTTTTTTACCCCAGTTAATGCATTGTTACTCATTAATTAACAAATTGAATTGAAAAACATAAGGCAAAATAATTTCAAAATTTGTTATTATAAAAATATAATATATAATTATATATATATCCCAAAAAATAACTTATTCATAAAAATACAAAATGTATTAACAGAAATCTGAATAAATTCTGTCATTATTTCTTTAAAAGAAACAAAAGATTTACATAAACTGACCTTCAAATATTCCCAGATAGGAAACTGCAGGAAGGAGAAAGGAAACTCTCGGAGAACTGTGCTGACGTAGCCTCTATACAGCCCCTTGAAACCCTGCAATTTGTGATCAGTACTGAAGTATCAGTCTAGATCTATTCTGAATCACAGTATCTGGCTTTGTGGTTTCTGACAAGAAGGTTTTTCAAGTTTTCCCTATTTAAGTGTAAGTAGATTCAGAACCAGTATATCAGAGCAGGGGTGTAAAAAATTTTTTTAGGTCACTTGTCCTGTAGAATGAGTAGGTGAAAAATCTTACTCATCCTTATACAAAGTTTGCTTGCCGTCCATAATAGAAAATGTTAAGAACAGGATTTTTATAGAAATATTCGCCTGTGCGGATAATTTACAATAAATTTTTTAACTTTCGCTTTTC
>CM037777.1:10060564-10110564 GCA_021229015.1 Solen grandis | reverse complement strand
CCAACCCTTGCTTCCCAGCTTAAAAAAAATAAGCAAGGATACTAGTTAAAATAAGTTTAAATTATAGGTGCATGTACCCATATTTCTTTGGTATATTAAGCTTAGAGCTGCATTCATCCAAATTTATAAGGTATGTTCAGATTAAATTTTTTTCCCTGTGTGCCCTTTAAAATCCAAATTTATTAGTTATATCGAGTTTTGAAGGTGCATGCATCCAAATTCCATAATTATGTTTAGATTAGACTATTGGTGCTTATGCACAAATTTTTTAGTTATGTGACATTCAACGGTGCATGTGCCGAAATCATTTTATATTATTGACATTGAAGATTCATGTGCTGAAATTTACAAGCAACATCAGTATTTTGACTGAAAGGCATATATGCTTAAAATTTTAGCTCACCTGAGCACAGAGTGCTCAGGTGAGGTATTGTGATCAGTCTTTGTCCATTGTCTCGGTCGTCAACTTTTTCTTCAAACGACATCTCCTCCTAAACTGCTGATCAGTCCGATCCGCCAACCAAGATGGCTGCCAGAGCTAAAAATAGAAAAATCTTTAAACGACATCTCCTCCTAAACCGCAAAGCAGATTTTAATGACACTCAATAGGAATGATCATTGGGTGATACTGCATAAAAATAGCTAAAATCTCTCCTGTCCACCAACCAAAATGGCCGCCAAAGTTAAAAATATAAAATCATTAAATGACATCTCTTTCTTAATGATTGATCAGATTTTCATGAAACTTTACCAGAATGACCCTTAGGTGGTACTGAGAAAAAATAGCTAAAATCATTTAGGTCAGCCTACCAAGATGGCCACTAAAACTAAAAAAAATAATAAAATTTAAATACTATATTAATTTATCATGTGTAAATTTTTTTCCGTACTTAAGCATTTTCTCTCTTGCAATTGAATTCAGGTGAGCGATTTAGGGCTCTCTTGTTTTAAAGCTTTTATTTAGTTTTATTACTTTAGTTCTATCTTTTAAAGCTTTAGTATGCATGCTGAAATGTTGATTTGCATATTTTCAGGGAGCCATTGCGTAACATTTATTGGTAAGTTTGACCATCAGCACTGTTTGCTCTATGATATATTCTAGTCATTGCAGGCTTGTAACTAACTCCACCCACTTTGTAAACAACATGTATTTCCCATGGGTGTAGTTGCCTCGCATTGTACCCAAATACTTGCTGTATATTAAATCTATTGTAGAAATGCTAGATCTTCACATGTACTCAGTACATATAGAACACATAAACGGATTTTTACGTTCATTCTTTTTTTTAAAGTAAAGTCCCTGTGATGGTTCCGGTACATTTGGGACCTCATGGCCTTTCACGGAGATAACCAAGGCTTCCTAATGTTTCATTAGGGTGCCTTGGTTATCTTGGTAGAGATTAAGTGGTCCAAGACATAGTGGAACCATTACAGGGACTTTACCTTTATAACAAAAATATGTGTAATTTTTCAACTTTTATTTCAGCAAAGAAATGTCCACTTCACCCCACTTATGTAGTGTAGTAGCATCTTTTATTGCCATTGTCTTAGTTGTAATAGCTTATTGAGCTTAAAATCATTCTTTTTATTTATTATTAGGAAAATATATCCTGAACCGGCACATATGTTTCCAATTTTGTCCCTCTGCATTCTCTTTTGTTTAAAGAAAAAAATGATTCAAAGTTAATCTACGATTGATAATCCACCTGCTACCGGAACGATTAATTTACCATCTCCTTTCAAAGGATATGTCCCTACTTGCTGAAAAATTCATATCTAACCCTGCTGATATATTGGTTGTATCTCCATTCAGCTGTCAGGTAGGAAAAACACATGATGTAGTGTGTCAACAGAGTGTGATGGCACCATGGGTTTCTTGTTATGAAAAGTTTTATGGATTGGCATGAATAAAAAATTGTTCACAGATTTTTCTGGAGAGTTCACTTTAAAGTTTAAACTTTAACGAGAAGGAAGTGGCAAATAAGACTGATTGATAGGGGAGGAAAAAGAGTAAATTGATGGTTTGCAAATTGATTCAGGATTTAAATAGTATTTCCTGGGAGACTCGGTGTGGGGTGAACGATTGATGCAGATTGGATTGAATTGCATTCAGATTTGAGAATGGCTTAATTTTTGTTCTTGATGGTGCTTCTTTGTGAAAAGTCGTAAAAGCATATTTTTCAATTTAAATTTTTTCGATTGGGGATTTTTTTTGTCGCATTTCTTTAACCTTGCCTAATGAACTTAACCTTGCCTAATGAACTTGAACTTATGAGAGTCATTGTATACAAATTGTTCCACAACATAATTTTCTCCTCATGCTGGGGTTTATCACCTGTCTAGCGAAAATCTGGTTTTCGTTCTTGCAATGACAGTCAATGGGTTTGATGCTTTACTGGAGGGCTTCTGTTTTTATTTTCAGTTTCTGTTTTTATTAACCAGTTTGGAAGTAATTTCTAAAGTTAAAACCAGTGGAAGTTTAATAGTATTAACTTTTACCCGAAGGCAAGAACTGATGACAAAATCTCAGAGATGGTAAAAATAGAATTTGCTTAAGAGTTAGGATCCATGTGTGTGCCCTTAAGAAATGTTTTTTTGATTTTCCAGTTTCTCAGACTAAGATTCTAGTGTGGATGTTAGCTGTAAAACTCAAGGATACAACTCCTGCAAGATTTTCTGTGTCATTCGTCATTTGTCAATTACAATAGTGATTATGCCATTCTTGAGGGGGGAGCAACAAATTTTTTCTGAAATATTTGTCAAACTTGCAGCATTTCTTAGAACTATATTATTATAAGATCTTACAAAGACCTAAACCAAGAGATAAACTACTCAGCAAAATATTGTTGGCGCGAATTGTCGGAGGACTGTGCTCCAGAACGAGAGCATTAGAAAAACAATGATTAATGGAATTTGATTTGTTTGATGGGAATATGTTGATGCATTCTGGATAATTCCGGAATTATCCTGACCATTTATCAAAACCTCAGATAGCTTCACCATATATCTAAATAATTTCACCATATTATATTGAAACATTAAAACAACTTCACCACTTATCAAAACCACAGCACCATACATCAAAATGACTTAATCACGGGACAAGAGACAGATGTCTTGCTTTATTCTGTAAAAAAGACAAAAACAATAAAAGCAACAAAAAAAACCAACTTTTTATTGTGATAGTTAAATGGAACAAGAGGACATGGACACTGGAGTAATGTCATGTTAACACATTTCGTTGTACCATAAAAAGTTCTGCATTCCAATATCATTAGCCAATAATGGCATTGGAACCCACAAGGGATCACGTCAATCAATACAAAAGGAAATCACAATCTACAGCCGTAACAATTTTAATAGCACATAGACTTGTATTCTCTCTCCAACCATTGAAATAACACAAAAGTGCTCTTGATATAGAACATTCTAATCAAATCTCTATTGCAGATGTCATGTAGAAATAGATAGCTAAAATGTCACAGATTTGATTTGTATGTCCAATTTATTAAAGTTGTATTTTCATCAATATATTAGATGCATGTTCATCATTTTCTGCAGTGATGTAAAGTTGGCTTTACAAGTGCATTGAGGTAATTTTTCAAAATTTCTAGAATTACTGATAGCAAAATCGCTGAATATTGGAAACAAAATTGCAGGTTACTCGAAACATTTGCATTTACAACCTGATGAGGGTATTTTATGTCTTCAGAATATGAAATTGCAACTTGTGTTTTCAGATAATAGGATTTAATGAATGGCTTATAATTGCTTTTCAGTTTGAGTGTCATTTTATAAACCAATCCCTGCTTAAAAAGATCTTTTCTTTTTTTTCAATTTTAGAAATAATTCCTTCAGAAATGTAAGATGCCATTTTTAAATATAGGGTAGTACAGTAATGAATAAAATATGATGATGAATATTTGAATGCAAAACTTTGAATTATTAAGTAGATATTCATCTTTTCCACTTATTGTGCATAGACTCTATGATGTAAAACAATGTATGGTTTGCATATTTTAGCTTGTCTTTTTTAAAAAAAAAGAAACAAAAACTAGCTATTGTCGTAACTCCGGCGTCTGCGTTGTCATCGTCAGGCATTGTCCGGAATCTTAACGTTTGCCAGAATTTCTCTAATTTTCCATATATAACTTTTATTTTTTGGTATGCATATTCATCTTGACAAGGCCTATCCAGACAAATTTTTCACCATTGACCTTGACCTTTGACCTATTTTTGCTGTACTTTTTGAAAACATTAAAATGCCTGTCATTTCAGAACAGTTACCAACAGGGCACTGATATTTCACATGTGAATTCCTTGTAGCAAGACCTTACCATCAATGTTACACTTTTGGACTTTTGACCTTTGAACTTTGACCTATATTTGAAATGTTTAACAAAAAAACATTAATGTTGGCCATAACTTCTTTACTATTTGACATGCAACTTTTAATTTTAGTCTGCATATTCATCTTTGCAAGGGCTGTTCAAATATACCTCAATATTTTATCTATCAACCTTTACCTTTGACCTTATTTTGCCATATTTTTGGACAAGTTTTATAATAGATATTTCTTTGTCATTTTTCATTATTAAAAAAAAACAAAAAAACTTTGTATACTGGTTTGTTATCACATGAACCTCTGCAGGTGTGATTTTGGTCATGATTTAAGGCAAATAAAAAATAACTTTTTTTTTTTTTTTTTTAAATGTCTTCAAATTTTACAGTTTTGTGTTTATCAAAAACTCAGTATTAGCAATTATGATTTTTTCTTTACATATTTTACATCTTTGTGTTGTATACATTCTAGTCCATGCATAGGTCAAGGTCATCCTTCAAGGTCAAAGATCAAATTTAAAGGGTATGGTACTTCAACTTCGCATTTAATGGCTTACAGTTTTAGTTGTAATTTTCAAGGTCAACTTTTTTAAATGTTCAACAAAAATCTGTTACATTGGCAAAAACAGACGATCGTTGGCACCCGCATGCGGTGCTCTTGCTTTATCCCTCCTGGTATATCAGTGTTAGATCCTCACTTTTTATGCAATAAAATTATCATTATTAAAGAATGAAAGGCCTTAATAACCTATGTTTTGGGGACAGAAACTGGTACCAGTATTACTCAGTTTTTAGCTCACCTGAGCACAACGTGCTCATGGTGAGCTATTGTGATTGCTTTTGTCGTGCATCCAGCCTCAACAATTTTCTTTAAACAACATCTCCTCCTAATCACTTGGACAAATTGGATGAAAATTGCCTGTGATGTTCCTTGCATGCAGCTCTACCAAAGTTGTTCAAATAGTTTCAGTCTGTTGCATATCTGGGTCAAAGGAGCTAAAAATAGATTTTTATAGTGAAATCTTTAAAAAAATTCTTCTCCGAAACCGCAGGGCCTAGAGCTTAGATATTTGGTGTGTGGCATTGTTTTTTGGACCTCTAGCTACCAAGGTTGTTCAAATAATGGCCCAGGGGTCTAAATTGGACCCACCCAGAGGTCACTTGATTTTACATAGAATTACATAGGAAAAACTAGAAAATCTTCATGTCAGAAACCACAAGGCTAGAGTTTAGATATTTGGTATGTAACATGGCCTAGTGAACATCTACCAAGTTTGTTCAAATCATGGCCCTGGGATCAAAATTGGCCCCTCCTTAGGGGGTCACTTGATTTTACATAGACTTGTATAGGAAAACCCTCATAAAACCTTCTTGTCAGACACCACAAACCCTGGAGTTAATATGTTTACTAGTGGACCTCAATCAAACCAGATCTGTTCAAATCATGGCCATGTGTCAAAATTGGTCCTACCCCAGGGTCACATGATTTTATATAAACTTATTAGAGCTATGACCTTCAAAATTTAGATGACAGGTACAGTTTTTGTGTGGAATTAGTTGATCTTGCTGTATTTCTGCATGGATTATGTATTCAGTATGACTCATAATACAATAATTGGCAATTAAGGCAATGTTTCTCAGGTGAGCGATTCAGGGCCATCTTGGCCCTCTAGTTTGTGTCACTTTTCCGTCGTCTGTTAATCCATCAGTCATTCTGTCTGCCTGTCCATCACACTTTTCCCATCATGCTTCAGCAGGTGACATGTGTGTTCCAAAGAATACTCTTGTTTCAGCTTAGTGACCAAAAATATTTTGTTGTTTCTTTTCAAAATCATTTGTTATCATCTCACTTCATAAAAATGGGGGGCTATAAAGGTATCGTGTTTGTCATGTCCTGTCCTGCTGTCAAGTCTTACTCTCACATTACATGAAAACAGGGTGGGATAGGGGTGGGGGTATTAATCACCTGGTTCAAAATGTACAAATTTTTTGTTTACCGACAGACAGTATGAAACATATTCAAAGAAGGAAGGGGAAAAATGCTGTTAAGCACTGGGTCATTTAATTTAAATTCCTTATTTTACTGACAGCCACAATTCAACCTATTTGTAGGAGGCAAGAGGAAAAAAACACTGTTAAATACTGCAATTTATCCATTCTTAAACAAAATTAGGTACTTGATTGATAGAGTTAATGAAAATCAGGTTACTTAATTGTGGAACCAATCACAGCATAAAAGTCTGAAACAAATTTCATTATCCTCTATTAAAACATATTTTTTTAACACTGGAAACTATATAATTAGAACAACATTAAAGTTTCCCTCATTTTTGATTCTCGGAGGCAAAAGTAACAAATCATGACTTACTGATGTTAATTTTTATGTTTATTTAAAAATGATTGCTTTTTAGGAAATATGGGAATAATTGATGATGAAGATAACTTGTTAATAAACTGTAATATATGAGTAAATGTGCAAGCAAGACAATAAAGATTTCCTTTAGAGATATTTGAACTTGTTGTATTTACCTATACATGGCATATTAGCTCATTTGGTGAGAGTGCTAGTTAAACTTTTTTTTATTGCATTATTTGTTCTGGAATTATTGCCCTTTGCAGATTTTTCTATGGAATTATTTATAAGGATAACTCCTCCTTTATTAGTCCCCTACCGGTGTTCACACCGGAGGGGACTATAGGTTTGCCCTCCGTCTGTCCGTCCGTCCGTCTGTCCGTTTGTCTGTCCGTCTGTCCCATCAAATCTGGATCCCGCGATAACTTAATAACTAAGCAAGCTAACTTGATGAAACTTGGTATATGACTAGATGGCAATGTGTAGATTATGCACGTCATTTTATTTTTGTTCTTCGACTAAAATTGTGGTTGCTATGGTAACGGAAATAGTGAAAATATGGCAAAAATGGGATCCCTCGATAACTAAGCAAGCTAACTTGATGAAACTTGGTATATGACTAGATGGCAATGTGTAGATTATGCACGTCATTTTATTTTTGTTCTTCGACTAAAATTGTGGTTGCTATGGTAACGGAAATAGTGAAAATATGGCAAAAATGGGATCCCGCGATAACTAAGCAAGCTAACTTGATGAAACTTGGTATATGACTAGATGGCAATGTGTAGATTATGCACATCATTTTATTTTTGTTCTTCGACTAAAATTGTGGTTGCTATGGTAACGGAAATAGTGAAAATATGGCAAAAAATGGGATTGATTACCATATTGAGTCAAGGTGGAGCCGGTAGGGGACTTTATGTGTTGCATACAACACCAGTTACTTGTTATTGTATGGAATGTCTTCATATTTGCTTGGAGGATTGATATTTGGGTCCAGTTGTGCAAAAAGGTGAGATAACTTAAATTGAGCTATTTCTTTTGGAGTTATTGTCCTTATGTACAACAGTATGTACAGTTCAACCTCTGAAGAGTTCAAGAAGTTGCTATATTTAGGGTGTTAACAGCATTGGTATGTCATGGCCTTGGATCAAACTCATAATCTCCAGGTTCCTAGACATGTGACACTCAGCCACTGTTAAGTCGCGATTTGTTATTATGGATTCTAGATAAATCTAGATAGATCAACAACGAAAGAAATTTTATCTTCAATTTTCAATGTATAATGATCCATTGTCGAAAATTTGTTCCTCTTGTCAATATTCAGATAATCAGATTTTTCCCTTGCGTTTTTGAATAAAGACGGTTCTAATTCTATTATTTTGATCAAAAATGCCAGACAAATTCAATTTTAGATCTTTAGCGATCTTTAGCGCACCAGAGCTTGTTTCATTGTTTTATCCCATGAGGAATTTTGCCACAGGATATTTTTTTCTTGTGAGCTTGCGTGTTTCAAAGTTACTTGAAATTAATGTAAATTTAAAGTTAAACTTATTTGTTTAACATTAATTCCAAACATGTTGATTCAGAGAAACTTGTTTTTATAGCCTATACTTTTTAAATTGTTTTGTATTTGCAACGCCTTAACCCTTTTCCCTATACATTTTCCCTATACAGAGACCATCCCTGGTGGCTGAGTGATTAGAGTGTCTTGCCTAGGGAACAGGCCACTAAGCATATAGGGGTAGTTCCAGGACTGGTTGGCCCATGCAGGATAATGTCCCCTCTTCCAAGCATTTGTGATGGATGAGGGTCATTATTGGAGTAAGCCGGAGGCTGAGCATGTATAAGTCCCACCCGATGCCATGATGCCCTCCCATATTATTTTGGCAACAAAATTATTGTCTTTGAAAGGATGATTTGGGGTTTCACATGTGTTGTAGAACGGAAGCGAGAAGGGGTATTTCCGCTTCCTATAAATAGCGCGTCTATAGTTACAGCAAGATGATATGCAATGTTATACATGCGATAGGCCGGAGGCTTATGAAAATAATGTAACTGGGTGTGGTGTGCCACATGTCTACGGCGTTATACAGCTGTGGCAGCACTATATGTCTCATGTAGACATCATCTCTAAATGACTGAAATACTGTCGGTGGAACGTTAAACCCAACAAATAAACAAACCTCATATAGCCTCATTTTGATGCATAGGCAAATAGAGCAGACCCAGATCAGACAGGAGCTATCTGATCAGGGTTACCTTTATTTGCTCATGCAATATTATAGCTAAGATTTTGCACAGTCTACAGGGCAAAGAAAAATCCCTTTTTTCCAGATACTAGTTAAAGATCAGTTAATTAATATTAATAAAATCATGATTTTTACATAAATACCATGAGGTAGAGGGATTAAAAGAAGAATCTAAAAAGAAGTTAATGTCAAAGTAATGGTGATGATTTATAACCAGTAATTTTTGTACCACTTATCATTTTCTGAATGTAATATAAAATTTAAAAAAAAAAAAAAAAAAAAAAAAATGAGATTATTCTTTCTCAGCAGTGCCTTGATTGGGCCAGTACTTTGTAGCCCTGGGATATTTTTCTAAAAATTTCTAAATTACTGCAAGCAAACAAATTGTTGAGCCCTGGTGCAGATTGGGGATAAAGTTCCTAGATGAGGTCAAACCGAGTCACACTGCACTAGGTATTGAAATTAAAGCTGGACCATTGATTATGGAAGTAATTGATTTTGTCCAGTAAATCTACTATTGTATTACCTACACAGAAGAAAGATTACCTTTTTTAATCTGCCTAAGCCGATGTTTCACATGTTTGTACTCCTCTAAGCAATTTTAAACACTGTTCTATTTTTCTGACAATTGTGTGCTCAGTCTTATTGGTTAGTGGAAGAGTCTCTGTAAGACTTTTCCATTTATCGTAGGGTTTCTAACAGCGTCTTTACTGATTTGCGACATACAGCCAAGCGTCACATGTGATATAGAAGATGCCCATGTGCGGTAATTGAAGAAACTTTGCAAGGCAGATTATGTCTCATCAAGGTTTTATGTGTTTCTTAAAGAGCATGTTCTTGAATTCAAGTGGGGAAATCGCTGGGTTGAAACTGGAATTAGCTTTTTTTTGCTAGTCATCTCATTTAGATTAATTCTTTTTGGATTAGAAAAAAGAGAAGGAGGAACATTTCTCCAAGGACAGTAACGGATGAAAAGAGTTTGTATACTACAATCTTGCCGAGCGTACACTTGTGAATTGTGTGTCAATGAATTGGATATGAAAGAATAACATGGAAGAGATCTTTTATGTTAAGAGAAACTCTCTGTTCACAGTGCTGTTATTCTTAGATGGAATTGAGAATTTTTCACAGAAGAGCTGGCTGTTTTTAGAAAACAAAATCAATGTTGATCTATTTAGTCTGGGAGCGTTGTGTATCGTAATTGTGTATAAAGAGTGGTCAAACCAAGGAAACGGGTCTGAAAGTGATCAGTTGTAAAATGTTTCGCTTAAATCTCATGTTTGCAACTTCATTTTTATTTAACTAAATTAATGGCAAGAAAAAATATATTTGATTTTTTTTGTTTTTTTTGTTAAGAAACTAATATTTTATAACTACCACAAATTCCTCTTGTCAGTTCCTGGGTTGGAGTAGTACTTTGCTCCTGGGAAAGTAAGGACATTTGGTTCCCGCAGTAAGCATCAAACCCTAAACCTTAGGACCTGTTGTCAGTGAATTCTGCAATTGGACCACAGATTAATTATAATGAATTTCAGATGAAAATAAAATGTAACAAATACATAATACTCTTCAGATCTTTTTGAAGTTTTTTTAAGAAATAACTTAATGATCTATATCATTTCTTTTTTTTTTTTTTTGAATTTCAGATTTTATAAGAAAATCCCATTCTTACAAATTAAAAAATAAAAATGCAACAAGAACAATAAAAAAGTCATAAGTTCATACCCATAAGTTAAGCTGACATTATTAAATTTGATAAAGAGATTTGTATAAAAAAGTTTTATGCTGTCAGTATCAGTAAAACATAGACCTAGTGCTGAAATTCCATGTTGAATTATGAATAATTCATGTTTTATTTTTCTTTGTACTTCCATCTTTGGCAATAAGTTTGAGCCTACATGTCTATAAAATGGAGAATTAGAATGATGCATAAGTAAATTAAGTCAGACGGGATTTTATGATAACTCTGAAAGACACATTTTTTTTTTTTTTTTTTTTGAAACTGATGTATATTCTAACCAGACTTGCGAAATGATCAAAGGCTCAGCTTATTTATGTATCTTTTAACTGGATCAGTAACATATTTACCCTTTACCTCATGAATATTCATGAGCAAATATATTACTTGATGAATATTCATTTACTTGGACTTTCAGTGGTTTATAAAACACTGGGTTTTCTTAAACATGCAGACTGTGTAAAATTTGAGCTACATCATTGTATGAGCAAACAAAGAAGACCCTGATCAGACAGCTCCTCGAAGGAGCAGTCAGATCTGGGTTTAAATCTGTTTGCCAGTGTGTGGCAGTGTCAAAACAAGTCTATATGAGGTTAAGGGTATTACAAGTCGTAGAGATCAAAATAATAACTAGTCCCTAGTCAACCCTCTTTGTCCAATTACTTGTAATCAGTATCAGGGATCAACCACGAGTCCAAACCTTGACAATATGTATTGTTTTTTAGGTCTTTGTATCATTGCCTAACCCTTGGTTTACAATCATATCTTGAGCAACTTGTGTCATCATTGTGCCCCTGAGTCCATCGCAGTGCACCCACCCTTTGTTACGATACGCTGTTTGTGTAAAAGAGCAGCTTTAGATTGATTGCTCCCTCGGATCAGCTGATTTATCAAAAGCAGGATTAACCTTGTTCTGGTGATATTGATTTTGATATCTGCATTGTAGTCTTAGTGGATTTAACTATTATCCCAATAAGGTTTGTGCACACGGAAAAGGGTATTAATGACTTTGCTGTGACAGAAGGGTGCCATAGTCCTTTGGTAGTGAACGTTGACTTTGGATTTGAAGGTTGTGGGTTTGAGCCATTTTTGGAAGAATTTTTATATCCTACCCAGTACAACCTAGAAACTGCCATGGATTAATGTAAATTGTAAAAAGAAAAAACACACACACACACAAAAAATGATATTTTAAGAAAGTTTTAATTGTATAATAAATGGACACAAGACTTTTTGTTTTCATTCAAACTTATTTAACTTTAATTTGGAGAAAAAGTTCTTAAATTATTCTTTTCCCTATTGAGGGTTTCTGGGCCAGTACAGCAATGAAACTTCTTGCCCTCAATAGAGTTTGAACCTTGATTACGGCACTCTTTAGCATCAGGCTAGTCTAGTGGTTCAGTTTTAGTCTTGACTGCCAGAAGTTGTAAGTTTGAATCCTGCTTTGGATGTTTAAGACCTCCCATTTAGCATCAGTCATACCCATATATTACAATGAATTGAAATTTTTTGTTCCTAATTGACATGATAATAGATACAAATTCAAGGGATATATGATATGATGATCATGTTTAAAAGGAAACATATTAACTGTTATATATCTCCTGTAGTCATACTTTTTTGTGTATGAAAGCAAGCTATATGTGGTGCCTCTTTATTGTGATAAATGTGTCATATGACTTTAATATAATTCATAATGCTTGATTTCATCCAAACAAGCTTGTTTCTGGTCTGACATGGCATAATTTGACAGCAAATGAGCTGCACTGCATGTGCCGACTACATCACACACCAGCAGACCTTGCTTCAAGTTGATCCTACATTTCATTTCCCTCAGAAATGACTTTCAGTCTCAATTCATCATCGGCACAAAATTCTGATGTCACCGAGGACTTTAGTTATGGATCGATTTCTCAATAACTAGCTTTGATTACTTCTCTGAGATTACCTGAAGTTCATTGAATATCGCTAATTTAGAGGCATGTTTGAACCGGGGAGATATTCAGTTATCATCTCTTACGTTTGTCATAATAAGGCCATATTAAAACCCATCATCATTGATCTATCTTTCTACGTAATGAACAGCACTTGTAAAAAATTCAATCCATACAGAGGTAGACGAGATTCTGTCATTGTTTATTTGTTACAGGTCAGTGGATTCTAGTATTTTGTTCGGATACTTTATCAGGAAAATAACAATTATTGAATAATTGTGAAGTTGTAACAAAGGCAGGCATGCAGTCCTACATATACTGTTTAATTCATTGATACTTGCAGACCATAACGTTGGAACCGTGTACTCGGTCAACAGTCAATATCTAGACAGAACCCACAGGTAAACTTCGTTATCATTCCTGATGAGAAGGAAAATTGGATGTGTGCCCTTGTAGGAAAAACTGTCAATATGAATGATAAAATATGCAAATTGGAGGAGGTTTTTATTGCTTGTTGAATAAGTGAGAAAGGACAACGATATGTACATTGGGTACTGGTGAAATCTTGAAGTGAGATGCTGGATGTTGGACATGTATATCAACTGTAGATGATTCTTCTATCATCTTGTGTGGGTCATGAAAGATAAACTGTGATCATTTATGAATGAGAAAACAATTTGATGCACTTCATTTGTATGAAGCGAAAATATAGAATTGGAAAAATTTGGACATTAATAATTCAATTCTATGAAAATGGGATGAAAATGAATTTAAATTAGCAGCTCATTATATGCATTTTTTTTCTTTCATTTTATGTATTTTGAATAATTGTATATTATACATAATAAGGCAAGTGGATTTATTCACTGTAGTTAATGACAAATTGTGGAATTTGTGTGGAAAAAAATAGTTCCAATGAGAGAACATTGTGTAGGTCTACATGCAAAGTAACAGTGGATTTGATACTGTGGATTCGTTGCAAAAGAGATATTCAGTTTGCAAGAGATATATTCAATAAAATTTTAATGTTACAAAAATCAAGAATTTGGTGGCAATCAATAGCTGGGAATAATAGCTAAACCTGGTTTGAATGGTGAATTAAAGAAATAAAATACAAATTACCAGTTATATATTCTCTGAAGATACGCTTTGCATTAATTGGATTACACAATTGAATTGGGGCAATTAAAATAAGGATTATTGTATAACTACAATGTCACACTACAGCATGTGGAAAGCGCTCCTGAAAAAGAAGCTTCCACGGCCCTTTAGCGCCAAATTTGTCGACAAAAACGAAACAGAAGTACCTCAGCTACGGTAAGTTCTCTCCTACCATATTTATTTCTTCATATCTCAGCTTTATACAGACCTTAGGCCAGTGTTCACCAGACTTAAGTATGATATATTCAAGATTGAATTCAAATACCTTCAATATAGAGTGCAGATCCTTTATAACGCTGTTTCATGAGTCAGAGTAAGTTATTGTGTTATATTGGGCTGCTTTTTGTGTCACCTGCTGTAAGTAGAGGTGACACATAGGGATCACTTTTCCGTTGTCTGTCCATCCGTCTGTCCATCTGTCTGTCACACTTTTTCTGTCATGCTTCAGCAGGTGACACATGTGTTCAGAGATCACTCTTGTTTTGTTTTTTTTAGCTCACCTGAGCAAAGCTCAGGGTGAGCTATTGTGATCCCGTGAGTGTCCATCGTGCGGTGTGCGTCGTGCGGCGTCAACAATTTTTAGTGTTTACACTCTATCACCTTTATTTCTTATGCAATCATCTTCAAACTTAAAGACAATGTTTATGACCATAATGTCTCGATTGAGTTCAATTATGGCTGAGATCCATCAATTATGTCAGGAGTTATGCCCCTTTTAATATTAAAAAAATGCCATATTTCACGTTGTTTACACTCTAGCATCTTCATCTTTTGAGCAATCATCTTCAAACTTTATGGCAATGTTTATGACCATAATTTCCGATTGAGTTTGTAGGTCAAGAGTTAAGCCCCTTTAAATATAAAAAAATGCCATATTTCATGTTGTTTACACTCTAGCATCTTCATCTTTTGAGCAATCATCTTCAAACATTTTGGCAATGCTTATGACCATAAGGTCTCGATTGAGTTCGATTATGGCTGAGATCCGTCAATTTGGTCAGAAGTTATGCCCCTTTTAATATTAAAAAAATGCCATATTTCACTTTGTTTACACTCTAGCATCTTCATTTTTTGAGCAATCATCTCAAACTTTATGGCGATGCTTATGACCATAAGGTCTTGATTGAGTTTGATTATGGCTGAGATCCATTAATTAGGTCAGGAGTTATGCCCCTTTTAATATTCCAAAAATGCCATATTTCACGTTGTTTACACTCTAGCATCTTCATTTTTTGAGCAATCATCTCAAACTTTATGGCGATGCTTATGACCATAAGGTCTTGATTGAGTTTGATTATGGCTGAGATCCATTAATTAGGTCAGGAGTTATGCCCCTTTTCATATTCAATAAATGCCATTTTTCACTTTGTTTACACTCTAGCATCTTCATCTTTCAAGCAATCATCTTCAAACTTTATGGCAATGTTTATGACCATAATTTCCGATTGAGTTTGATTATGCCTGAGATCAGTCGATTAGGTCAAGAGTTAAGCCCCTTTAAATATAAAAAAAATGCCATATTTCATGTTGTTTACACTCTAGCATCTTCATCTTTTGAGCAATCATCTTCAAACATTTTGGCAATGCTTATGACCATAAGGTCTCGATTGAGTTCGATTATGGCTGAGATTCGTCAATTTGGTCAGAAGTTATGCCCCTTTTAATATTAAAAAAATGCCATATTTCACTTTGTTTACACTCTAGCATCTTCATCTTTTGAGCAATCATCTCAAACTTTATGGCGATGCTTATGACCATAAGGTCTTGATTGAGTTTGATTATGGCTGAGATCCATTAATTAGGTCAGGAGTTATGCCCCTTTTCATATTCAATAAATGCCATTTTTCACTTTGTTTACACTCTAGCATCTTCATCTTTCAAGCAATCATCTTCAAACTTTATGCAATGTTTATGACCATAATGTCTCGATTGAGTTTGATTATGGCTGAGATCCGTCAATTATGTCAGAAGTTATGCCCCTTTTAATATTCCAAAAATGCCATATTTCACATTGTTTTTACTCTAGCATCTTCATCTTTTGAGCAATCATCTTCAAACTTTATGGCAATGCTTATGACCAGTCAGGAGTTATGCCCCTTTTAATATTCCAAAAATGCCATATTTCACATTGTTTACACTCTAGCATCTTCATCTATTGAGCAATCATCTTCAAACTTTATGGCAATGCTTATGACCATAATGTCTCGATTGTGTTTGATTATGGCTCAGATCAGTCGATTAGGTCAGGAGTTATGCCCCTTTTAATATTAAAAAAATGTCATTTTTCACTTTGTTTACACTCTAGCATCTTCATCTTTTGAGCAATCATCTTCAAACATTTTGGCAATGCTTATGACCATAGTGTCTCGATTGAGTTCGATTTAAGCTGAGATCTGTTGATTAGGTCAGGAGTAACTCGCAGGCTGATCAGGTTTTATGCTGTTCGCTGCTCCTCAGTGGTCTGGAAATGAGGATTTTGTAATTAAATTTGGTAAGGTTTAACTGTGGCTTTCTGCAGATCAGGCTTTATGTGGTACCTATTGAGCGCGTCAAAATGAGTCTATATGAGGGAAAGGGTTAATGTCTTAAAAATCATATATTTGGGGAATGAAGAAGAACAAAAGAAATGCAGCAAAAAAAAAGGGTTAAAGTGAAATAAATTTCCAGTACATTGGTTGGATGAACATCTGGCTTTTGTCGAAAAAAGCTTTAAAACTTCAAACTTTATTTTGACATGAATAATCATGAGGTAAAGGTTAAAATGATTGCATTGAAATTAGTACAAATGTCATGGCAACATGATGTCCAAAGATGTTGAAATTGCATTGAATTTAGGACAAATGTCATGGTAACACCATGTCTAAAGATGTTTAAAATTGCATTGAAATTAGTACAAATGTCATGGCAACATGATGTCCAAAGATGTTAAAATTTGGATTGAATTTAGTACAAATGTCATGGTAACACCATGTTCAAAGATGTTTAAAATTGCATTGAAATTAGTACAAATGTCATGGGAACACTATGTAAAGGTTAAGTTCAGTACTGGTTGTTCCATTACAATACTTGATTTGTGGTGCAAATCGAGATGTCATTTTATATTGGATCATGCTGTTACTATATTCAAACAGTTTATTTTTTAATGTTCATGTTTAAACCATGTTGTGTTGGACCATGAATCTATATTACTTTTCATACCTTTTCATTAAGTGGGGGCCATATATGAATTACCGTTCCCGGTGGCTGAGTAGTTTGAGCATCCACCTTGGGAGCAGGAGGTCATGGGTTCAATCCCTGGCTAGAACATACCAAAGTCGTAAAAAATGGTACTGATATAGCTCCCTTGCTTGGCGCTCAGCATATAAGGGTAGTTCCAGGACTGGTTGGCCTGGTGTCAGGGTAATGTGACTGTGTGTGGTATCATTACACATGTCTACAGCAAAAAAACTGCAGTGTGGCAGCATTATATCTGTCTCAAGAAGACAGTCTCCAAATGACTGAAATACTTTTGGTGGGACCTTAAACCCAACAAACAAACAAACAAACCATAAATGCAAAATGCGCTCATTTAATCCCATCTCATCAAGTGACCCAACACTTGCAGACATGAAGGTGCGATGTTTGGATATTAATCCCCTTTAGTGTTAGTTTTATTTAGATTGGGGCTCCATGATTTGGAACTATGTTATATCAACATCTGTGATATAATGGGGCGTGTTAAAATGGATTGTGATTTAATAGAATATGTTATACTTTAGCATATTTTGCTGGAACTACACTGTATCACATGTTAGAAATATATCAAACTTTTTAGCCAATTCTCTTAGGAAAATTTCTCTCCCATGCTTATCAAAAACGAAAGCCTGCTGATCAAACCAGATGGATTCCCGGAGATGTGAGAATTCAAAATCTAAATTGACACAAGATAGCTCAAGCTTTAAACAAAAGTTAATAAACTCTGAAGCATTTTAGACTCATTATCGGGATATTAGTTCCTGACTTATTATGCAGATTATGTCTTTTGACATTTTGAATGTGGCGTTAATTTAGAAGAGGTATTGGTTACATGGACACAACACTCGGAGGACGTCTTGTCATTAGGGACTCATTTACTTTCATTTAATGACCACATAAAATGGGCAGAGTTACAGCTCTGTGTATTAAGTCCATACAGTGGATTACTTCCAAATCATTTGTGTCTGTCCAAGAGTCAAAAGCAGAGGATAAAGAATTTGTGAAATTAGAATTGATTGCTTGGGAATGTGACCTTTAATAAGATTTATTTTTATTTTTTTTTTTTTTGTGAGTGTGTTTCCTTTAAAACATAAATGTTTTCAAAGTATTTAAACAAATTATACTTTCAACAAATGTAATTCTGTCTTTCCATCTGTTTCCTTGTCTGTCTCTTTCCAACCATCTGTTTGTTGACCACTCTGTCTCTTTTTTTGTGTCTTTCTCTACCTGTCCTGTTCATCTGTTAGTGTGTGTATTTTGTCTGTTTGCCCTGACCGATTTCTTATTTCAAAATCTGTTTGCTAATGTCAATACATATTAAAACATGTTAACCATTGAGAACTAGATCAGACATAAAGCATGTCTCTTTGGTCATTTTTGGGGCCATTTTTTCAATTGAGAAATTCTCAGTAAAATTCTCTTACTTTTCCAAATGTAAATGAAAATATTTTCTAAAAAAAGGTTAAGTGTAAAAACATGGCAGAGACTTTGTTGTTCTGCTTGACCTTCAATATCGGTGAATACATGGCTGTACAGAAGCATTCTTATGCCTTGGTCAATCAGACCTAACAGCTGGTCAATACAGACTCATCCTTGCTTCATCAAAAGTCAATAATCACAAATTTCAGAAATAGCCACATCACCTTAGGGTAAATTCTATGCATTGCAGAGCCAATTTAAGGCTATATATTCAGGGCCCAAGCTTGAATAATGGCATCAACAACTCACTGGTTTGGGGTCCTTGGTTTGAACCATGGTACATTGGTGTTATATAGGAGTGTTCGGTAATGGAACATGTTACAATAGGTGTGTTATAATGGAAGTTGTTTAATGGAGTGCATTGAAATGGATCAGTGCTGAATGACAGTATTTCATGGCAAGTCTTAACCATGCATAATTGAATTCAAAATGAGGGAGAACTAGCTTTGCTGAAATTCAGCTGCTGGTTAGATTGAACAAGACAATATTTTAATACCATATAGCATATTATTACTGTGGGTTTAATATTCTGCGGTTTTGTCTTAAATTTGGTTAGTTTTTTTTCTGCGGATCATTTTTCTATGATTTCTGCCCCATTAAGAATTGACTCTGTGCTTGCTTGCCTTGCTGTTTAAAGCAAAAATAAAGATATCTAATTCTAAGTAATTCTCTTAGTTATTCCACATCAGAAATATCATTCTGTCCCATGGACAGTATTTCAGTCATTTATAGACTATGTCAACACCCAGTCACATTATTCTGACACCAGGTCAACCAACCCTTACATGCTGAGCACAAAACAATGAGCTATACCAGTACCATTTTTACAACTTTGGTATCTCATGACTGTGGGGGATTAAACCTACGACCACATACTTCAGCTCCCAAGGCCAACACCCTGACCACTCAGCCACAAAAGTAGAGGCAGCTTGTCTTAGCCATAGTCACTAGGTATTGAAGATATGGTACAGATTCATTTTAGCACTCTCCACAATTACTGGGGTTCAAATCATGAAGCTTGTGACTGGACAAGGTATTTAACCCTTTCCCTCATATATACTCATTTTGACGCCCTCAATAGGCATCACATAAAGCCTGAACTGCAGAAAACCACAGTTAAACCGTACCAAATTTAATTACAAAATACTCATTTCCAGACCACTGAGGAGCAGCGAACAGCATAAAACCTGATCAGCCTGCGAGTTACTCGCAGGCTGATCTGGTTTTATGCTGTTCGCATAGGTCTTTTCATGGTGTCCTCTATGAGGGAAAGGGTTAAGAGAGACAAGATAATCAACAAAATGTTCCTCTTAAAACGGGGGCCTCTGTGGCCGAGAGGGTAAAGTCGCTGACTTTAACACTCACTCAGCCCCTCACCATGTGGGTTTGAATCCTGGCAGGGTCATTTGGATTTTCATGTGAGGAAGCCTTCCAGCTGGCTTGCGGTAGGTCGGTGGTTCTACCTGGATGCCTCCGTGCATTCGGGGTCTTCCTCCACCTGTAATTAGCTGGACGTCGCTATATGACTGAAATACTGTAGAAGCGACGGTAAACTCAAATAGTCTAGTCTAGTCCTCTTAAAACATTAAACGAAAGTCTCTCAAAACTAAGGTTCACATGATTAAATAAGGTGAAATGTACTTGGCTCTGATTAATAACCCAGACTGGTATACAGGCGTCTGGCACCAGTCTAATCTGTGACACAAAGCTGAATTAACAATGTGGTACCAGTCTACAGAGACAGTGGTAAATAATTACTGATTAACTTGACATTTTCCCGAAATTGCCACTCACGCACTCAGCAGACATATATTTAAAGCAAAGTCAGCCATGGTAATAAGCAAAAGGCAACATGGTGAAAAGAAATAAATGAATGGGTCTTTATTACAGGATATGGCAGATGAAAGGCCGTCTTATTTGTATGAAAAACTATTCTGAGTAAATTTACTGTATTTGACTAGGAGTAATCTCCCTTGAAGAGGTCACTGTTGCCACAGACATCATGTGATAATCCAAACTCACGCAGTGATTTCCCTAGTACGCTCATCACTTCATTCACAAATGATGATGGTAAGCTAATGAAATGGCTGAGGTTTACTGTTTATACATGCATGGAAAAAGATAATATTTTTTATAATGATTTTTTAGCACAAGGTGATAACTGATGTTTATTTAAAAAAATAAACAATGAAAAATGCCTCTTGTAGTAAAATGAAAAAGAAATTCAAAAAAGAAAAGGAAAAAAAACCACTAAATACTATCAAGTTTTATTTGTGGTGGCAGTGGTTATCTGTAACTGTAAGAAGAGGTAACTACTGCTATAGTTTAGTGATAATAGTGTGTTCATGGAATTATTTTAAATGGGTATGGTGATCTCTCTTGAAGATGTCACTGCTGCCTTTGACATCACTTTTAAGTGGTTGTGGTGATCTCCCTTGGAAAGGTCTCTGTTTCCATAGATTGTGTTGTGATAGTCAAAAAGTGGTAAGAGTGATTTCCCTTGAAGAGGTTTTTTCACAGATGATATTTGATAGTCATATGATCATAGCTTGCAAAAATAAAAAAAAAAAGTGGTTAGAGTATTTGCCCTGTAATTTAGATGGTGAACCCTGGCAGAAAACATATTACATGCTTGGCGCTCATTACATAAAGGAAATTCCAGGCAGACAGCACAGTGTCTCGCAGATTTATTGCACTATTGCGGATGTGCTAAAAATGCAAGACAGCATGATTTGATGCATTAATACCCCTATTCATTGGAGACTCTTCAGTTAGAGGATTTAGACTGATACTGTCTGTGTGAATCCTTGCAGGGGATTTGTTTCCTGTTTCACAGGGACCATATCCTCTGCCTAGTTGTGGGGATTATGGGTAATCCAATGAGGATTTATCACTTGGAGATTATTAACCCTTTACCTCATGATTATTCATATACAAGTAATTTAATAAGAAAACAGAGAGGATCCTGAACACTTTTGAGCACTTATGACTGCCATTGCAACCAGTGCAAATCAAAGATCAACCTGAACATCTGTGAACTGTTCAGTCAATAAATTCTCAGCAAGAACCCCCCATAAATAACTCATGGTTCAGTTGGAAATGAAGAAAGGACAAGTCCAATTATGAATATCAGCATGGTAAGAGTTAGAATATTGGATTTACAGATGTCTCAAATAGTGCCAAGCTCATTCTGCAATAAAAAGTCATGGAATATTTCAGAATTGTTTTAAAGATAGAATCTTTATAAATAGAACAAGAGATATAACTATGATTCTAAAATGTTTTGTTTTCACCTCATGTAATTGACATCTCTCAAGGGCAAAGGAAATTAGGAATCTGGTGCTGGTTTTACAGTTATTGTTTTTAAATTATCTCTTTTTACAGCAATGCCAGGATCTGCTGTGAGTAACACTGCAGTCTGTGAAAGAAGTAATTGAGAATTAAGATTTTTAGCGCAGCTGTTTTTCATAGTATTGTCATCACTTTGGTAACATCATCCTTGACCTTAATTTCTAAACTATTTTTACTACTGTCATCAAAACTTCACATACTTGTTCACTATCTCAAGGGCTTCATTCCCATTAAGGGCCATAACTCTTAGGTCCATTTTAGCTATATTTATCTTTTATATCCCCCACCCTTTTTTTTAGCTCACCTGAGCATTATGTGATCAAGGTAAGCTTTTGTGATCATCCTGTGTCGTCCTTTGTCAACAATTTACTTTAATCGACATTTCCTCTGATAACGCTGGACAGAATTTGATTAAACTTGGCAGGGATGATCCTATAGTGAACCTTCACAAAATTAGTAAAATAAACTTGATCCATGTAGAGCTCTGGTTGCAATGGCAACAGAAAGAAAAAAAAAACATTAAAAAATCATCTCCTTCAAAACTACTAGCCAGATTTCAAAATGTTTTAGTACAGATGTTCCTTGGGTAACCCTATACTCAGGTGAGCAATCAAAGGCCTCTATGGCCCTCTTGTTTCTCATGAAAAACAGGCAAGCATTGGCCTCATCGACATACAGTGCTCTTGTTATGTTTAATTAACAGAACTGACAAGTTGGGTATGAGTGTAGAGAGTTATTCCCAAGGGTCAGGATAAGTTAATGGGGGGACCAAATGATTATTATCCAATAGGGTTTTCATTGCAACATGATTATCTTAACCGGCCATTATTCTTATCAAAAAAGTTGTAAATAAACAATCTCAAGACTGAAGTTGGTGACAGACTTCAATTATAACCAACATTTTGACTGTATGGTAGTTCTCCTTCAGAGTTTAAAATCAATACAAATAATTCAACTGATGTAGATTAATGTGTAAGTACTTTGATATCCAGGTATGTCTAAAAAAAACAACATTGTCATGGTGATATAATTATATAGCTACATAATTATATCACCATGACAATGTTTTTTTTTTTAGACATACCTGGATATCAAAGTACTTACACATTAATCTACATCAGTACACAGATAAACAACCAGATAAATAATCTTATTACGTGACTTATTTTATTATGATTCATACTTAGTCTGCTGTCAGACTGATTGTTCCATAACACGACCTTGACCATCATATGACCTTGACCTTTGTGTACAACCAGTGAGAATATTGTAAAATGACTTACTGTCATGATATACCCTTAAAATAAGATTAATCAAGTCTTTTACTGCTTAATTTTTTTTTTCATCATTTTAAATGGGAAAATAAATTCAAATCAGCTAGAATTTTAAGCTGGAAGTCAGTTAATTTACTAGCAGTAATTTGTTGATTTGTAAAATTACCACAGCCATTTTCACTGCACTGTATCACTTCTTGCTCAGTAGCATTTCAATTTAATGTGATAGTGTGTAACAGTTTCACTTAAACTGAAGTAAGGTAATGGCTTTCTTAGGTATACAATTTATGAATGGAAACTCACTCTGGAGCATCATGAAACAAATCAAAGCACTCAAGGTACTGAGAGACTGTCAGCGGATTTGGTGAGTTCATTTGACTGATTGCAAGTAACTAGTGTTACAGGAAAACATGTTGGGTTTTTGGCATCAAATGACCTTTGACTCTATCGAGTTCAACCCTGCTTAAATGCTGGAATTAGAATTACATGTATATCTACTTCTTTATGTAAATCCTGCCAACATTCCTTCAGTACATTGTGTGCTTTGATTCATTTTAGATTAGGATTTTTAATGGCCGAAGGTCATGCATATATTTTAGTATGAATATTTAAAAAAAAAACCTGATCAAGATGCAGTACAGATCCATCTAAGTGTTCTAATATCTGATTCTCTCCGAGAACTCTCCCATGAAGCACTTTCTGTAATGACCTTCACCTTTCAATTTTGTTCTCTTGTGGAAAATCCAGAATTAGTTATTGGGGTTCAAGTCTTGAAAGTAAGCTAAATCAAACTTTACCTCATGAATATGCATATACAGATTTATGACTTGATAAATATAAATTTACTGAACTTTGAAATTAGCGGTATATGAGACAATAGGTCTTCCTTTGCCGTTCAGACTGTATAGAATCTGAGCTAAAATATTTTATGTGCAATGAGAGGAGACCCAGATAAGACAGCTCCGTCATTCTATTTAAGGAAAACAGTTAATGTGACATCCTGACTTTATAAACCAAAATAAGATAGTTTTTTAAAAAAATCTATTTTTTTAAAAAAACAATTTGGGGGGGGGGTTTTTTAAAATTTTTTCTGAAAAACAATACATATTTTTTTAACAGATGACTTCAGTGGGTCATTAATGAAGATCCTTGTACAAGTTTTTAAATATAGTTAATTTTAAACAATATGTGGACTTCATTACTGGATCGGGCTGGCAAAATGTCTTGGCAATTTAAGCCTTTATATCAGTAGCTGGCAATATGCTGCCTACAAAAACTACCCTTTAAATGTTGAACTCCTCACAAAGGCAGAGAGAGAAAACAATTTGCCAATCTTAATCTGAAAAACAATTTTCCGCTTTTTTTTCTTCTACTTTTAAAAAAAGATTATGGTCATTTATTTTGTGTAATTTTCTCATAACTTTTTCATTTGAACTGGTTTCTTCCTTTTTTTATCGTTGAATTGCGCACAAATGATTTTTTTTTTTTTTTTAATTTCAAGAATCTGTTTATTTCAGTTGCTTAATATTCCCATGAAAGACTGAACATTACCCCATCTGGCTTGTATTGAATGACACTGGCAGTTTTGAATATCCAGTCTGAAGTGTTTTGTCCTTGGGAAATTTGAAATGTGCAGTGATCAATTCCAGTTTAAGTGTTTGTATCTCATGATACTGGCTCGTAATTTCTAAACTATGTCCAATCAGATGAGAAATGTACGAGGTCAAATCAAATCAATTTGCTATCGTTATTGACAAGAAGTATTGCATTTTTTTTACTGGAATTGCTTGCTTTGTTATGTTTCTATACTAGCATGTATAGCGATACAAAAAAAAAAGTTTAATGTAATGGAATGCTTTTACAATCTTTTCAGGAGCATTTCTGCCTAACAAACACAGTTAATAGAATAAATTGGCTACATGTATTTGCAATCAAGAATTCTCTGTTGATATTTTCTGTATGTTTCAGATGATAGAATTTATTAAGTAACCATCAGTGTCATATAGTTTATTTGATTACATAAAAAAATATCAATGGTGTAATTAATGCACACACAAAAGCATTAAATATTTTATAATTTCACAAAGTGTTTGTTTCATCAGTTATATTGGGGAGAAAATCATTTGCTTGCATGCATGAACTGTAATTTAATCATGCTTAAACATATTTTTTATCACACAAGAAAAAACAAAAAAATTATAAGATATAAAAGACGTATGACTCAGACTTACTAACCTTACCATGCTAAATTTCTTAACTGGACTTGTCCTTTCTTCATTTTGGACTATACCATTTGCTGTTAATGGGGATGTATGCTGAAAATATTTATTTACTTAATAGTGAAATGTGAAGACCATGATCAGATCTTGGTCTGTGCTGGTCACAAAGGCAATCACAAGTGCCAACCCTCCCTTGGGCTTTGCAATTTAGATCCTCATTAGATTAAGGTTGGTAAAAAAGACCTCTGTTGAAACATTTTGATCAAATATGTGTGAGGGGAATGGGGTTCATAGTAATATTTTTTTAAGTTGATGTTTAGGAAATCTTTCTTTAAAGGAATTTATCAAAGAAAGGTAAATCTTTTGTCAGTTTGTCAGTCGGTCCATCGGTCGGTCTGTTGGTAGACCAAACCTTGTCTAAGTGATAACTGATAACTTAGTTCTATTTTACCCTTAAGTCTCAAACTTAATATGGTTATTGCTTATGACTAGTTGAAGACCCCTATTAATTTTTGTGTCAATACCTCAAAGGTCAAGGTCACATGTGAACATATGTTTATATGAAATTCCAGTGATAAGTTTAGTTTTATTTGATCCTTAGATCGCAAACTTTGTATGCTTGTTGCTTATGACTAAAAGAAGACCCCTATTGATTTTGGGTATGTACCTCAAAGGTCAAAGCCATGAGGTAATAAGTTGAATTCTCACAAATACTGTGTTAAGTAAGTATTGTCCAACTGACCATGAAACACTTAAAATCTTTTGGTTGTATATTATTGACATTGTTGCTTTACTTAAAATTTCATACACTTATGTAAATCATCTGCAATTCATTTATTTCAGTGAAAATCAAGTTTCATCTTTTTAGCAGTGGTCATAATTATCAGTAGTAAACCTTCACCAAGATAAGTTCTGAACTTTGTAACATGCCCACGTTATGGAGTCAAACATCACATATATAATATAGCTATATAAATACTATTGCATATAAGGGGGACATATATGTTTTATGAATATTTTTTGTTTAAAAATAATATTGAAAAGATGAAAATTAATGAAAACTTATTCCAATATAAGTAATATTCTATTTTCCATTGGTTGTTGTCTGTAATGTTAACAGAAGTGCAATTACATGTATAATTTGTGTTTGAAGTTCATATATTTTGTTATCTAAATAATGCCTGCAAACTATTGTGACAATCTGAAATTGTATAATGAAAGAGATGTTTACATAGTGCAAACATTTCATAGTGCTTCCATTTGACTAAAAAGCGCCAAGACAGATAGGTATGTTTTACAGAAGAATTATCTCTGAGAAATGTCACCAGCAGTTAAATTAGGACGCCACACTAATGGAAATTCTGTGAAAAGGATGACACAGACCTGACATGATTATTTTTCACTTCCACCGCTAGCGACTGAACAACACATTGATAACTGTCAGCCAAATTGTTCACTTAATCGGCAGCACCATGACAGAGTTTCGCAGATTATGGGAGATTGCATCTCTCACACCGAAAATGAAGCCTGAAATGAATAGCTGTTGGATAGACATCCATCATTGATATATTTTCATGTACTATAAAAGCTGATTGTCTTGGACATAGAAAGTAATGAACTTTAGGTTGTGCCATTATTTCGGTTTTCAATGTCAATGGATTTTTTTATTCTCAGAACTGAATACATACTTTTGCTCAAAACAGTTGTGAACACACTCCAGTATAGGGCAGATCCATTATAACACAATCCAGTATAGGGCAGATCCATTACAGCATACTCCAGTATAGGGCAGATTTATTATAACACAATCCAGTATAGGGCAGGTCCATTACAGCATACTCCAGTATAGGGCAGATTTATTATAACACAATCCAGTATAGGGCAGGTCCATTATAACACAATCCAGTATAGGGCAGACCCATAACAGCATACCCCAGTATAGGGCAGATTTATTGTAACACAATCCAGTATAGGGCAGCTCAATCATAATACAATCCAGTATAGGAAAGATCCATTACAACACACTCCAGTATAGGGCAGATCCATTATAACACATTCCAGTATAATGCAGATTCATTATAACACACTTCAGTATAGGTCACATCCATTATAACACACTCCAGTATAGGACACATCCATTATAACACATGCAAGTATAGGTCACATCCATTATAACACACTCCAGCATATGACATGTCCATTATAACACACTGCAGCATATGGCATATCCATTATAAAACACCCAAGCATAGGGCAAATCCATTATAAAACACCCAAGCATAGGGCAGATCCATTATTACACACTCCTGTGTAAGGCAAGGTATATCATTTTTGACTATTATACAAGGTATGTGAAGGCAAGAATTGAAATACATTTCATTACAAGCATTTTGAATAGTCGAGCTGACAGCTCTTGTTTTACATTTTTTTTTTTTTGAAAATAGTACCTACCGAATCAAGCGCACTGATCCACGCTTCTTTTTTTGATTTGTCATAATGGAATGCCGTGATCTACGTTTATCTTATCCTCTTATTTTGTCTTACCAACTTGTGTATGCTGGTTTGTTTACTTTTACATGACATTTTCCCCGGGGGAATTAAACAGCGTCTACAATAATATTTACCTTTCAAGTTTAGACTGTGTACCATAAATGGGTTTAAAAAATAAATTAGTGTTGTATATATTTCTTACTTATGTAAAAGTGTACACATATATTTTATATCAGAAATGGAGAGAAATGTGTTGATTATTTATACAATCCATCAGTTAAACTTAATAAAACCTTTTCTGGGTTCTCTCTTAAATGGAAGGATGAATTCATGACTGGATATTACTTTTGTTATTTATGTAAACCAGTCTCTTCCTCTACTAGGAATCATGTACCAGTTACCTTCATACGCAACTTAATGGCGCTCGGATGCTCAGATGAAAGATGGATGGATTAAGAGACAGAAAGGAAGCTAGGCAGAGTAGAATATGATTAATTATATCATTTAAAAATGAATTTTGTTTATATATATTTTTTTTTTTTGAATATCAGACTTTAAAATGCACTCGTCTTGTCAGACTGCCTGTTCCATCATTCCACTCGCCAATGCAAGCGGATGAGAGGAATTTTATACCCCTGCTATCACTGAATGTCACTGCTGATTGGTAACTATGAATTTATCGCAGGATTTACAATCTTATCTTTGACACTTTTTGCACGTAAAATTGCATTGATAAAACACAAAATTTACTTAAATGTCATCTGGATTTCAGAATTTGGAAGTTCCAGATTTCAGAATTATGGTTTACATAGACAACAGAAGGAAAAAATTCAGGATCCAGAAAATTGTCCACATTTCAGATTTCAGAAGGTCAGGAATTTGAAAGTTAAACTGTACACTCTAGGATAGGGCAGGTCCATTTGAATCATTTTCAATAGAAAAATATTTTTTCCAAAAGCAGGATGACCTTGGCCTTAATTTTTTCAAGTGTATTGAATTGATGTGTTTGTTGGGGTCTGTCTTACTTGTTTATTGATAATTCAGTTTAATTGAACTTTAATTCAAGTATAAATTTGATTGTTTTAGCCATAAAGAAATTCCAATATTGTTGTTGCATGTTTATGGACTATTAAGTATATTTGTAGCAAACATTAAGAGCATACTGTAAAATGCCATGTTCATGCAGTGTGCATTTATTTGACTTCTGTTTTGATTTCAGAGAGGGGATGCATGCATGCAATACACAAGAATTCAGATTGTCATTTTTTCCCGTTTTTTTTTTTTTTATTTTTTAACTCAGGATGAGCTATGAGGATCAATGAATTTCCGTTGTCTGTCAGTCAGTCCATATCCGTCCCCAATTTTCTAGCATTTTTTTATTTTTGCTATAACAAGTTCGATTGTGGCTGATATCTGTCTATTAGGTCAGGAGTTATGTCCCTTTAAATATTAAAAAAAGCCAGATTTCACTTTGTTTGCACTCTAGCATCTTCATTTTTTAAGCAATTATCTTCAAACTTTATGAAATCTTTATTGCTATAATACCTCGGACAAGTTCGATTGTGGCTGATATCTGTCTATTAGGTCAGGAGTTATGCCCCTTTAAGCAATTATCTTCAAACTTAATGACAATTTTTATTATCAAAATTTCTTGGCCAAGTTTGATTATGGCTGATATGGTCTATTAGGTCAGGTGTTAAGCCTCTTCTAATATCATTAAATGCCAATATTCAGTTTGTTTGCACTCTAGCATCTTCATTTCTTAAGCAGTCATCTTCAAACCTTATGACAATATTTATAACCATAATATCTCAGCCAAGTTCGATTATGACTGATATCAGCCTCTAAGGTCAGGAGTTTTGCCCCTTTTAATATTAAAAAAATGCCAATCTTCACTTAGTTTGCACCTTAGCATCTTCATTTCTTGAGAAATCATCTTCAAACTTTATGACAATATATATGACCATAATCTTTTGGCCAAGTTCAATTATGGCTGATATTGGCCCATTAGGTCAGGAGTTATGCCCCTTTTAATACTGTAAAATGCCAATATTCACTTTGTGTGCACTCTATAATATCTTCATTTCGTAAGCAATCTTATGCCTCTTTTAATATTGTAAAATGCCACTATTCAGTTTGTTTGCACTCTAGCATCTTCATTTCTTAAGCAATCATCTTCAAACTTAAGAACAATGTTTATATCGATATTCTTTCGGCCAAGTTCGATTATGGCTTATATCAGCCTATAAGGGCAGGTGGAATGCCCCTTTTAATGTTAAAAAATGCCAGATTTTAGTTTGTTTGTACTCTAGTATTTTCATTTCTAAGCAATCATCTTCAAACTCTATGATAATGTTTACAGACATAGTCTTTTGGCCAGTGGCTGATATCTGTCAAGTAGGTCAGAAGTTATGCCCCTTTTGATTTAAAAAAAAAGAGTCATATTTCACTTTATTTGCACTCTAGCATATTCATTTCTGAAGTATTATCTTCATCCTGAAGAACAATTTTTATAGCCATATTCTTTCTGCCAAGTTCAATTATGACTGATATTGGCAAATAAGGTTAGAAGTTATGCCCCTTTTCATGTTTAAATTTGTGTGTTTAAAGCCGTAACTTCTCAGTCAAGTTTAACTTCAAATTTTAACCACAGGCACTGTTTAGTTCTTGGAATTATAAATGATCTCATGGATTATGTATTCACTATGCTATAATTTAGTAACTTGTACAGGCAATGAAGGCAGTTTTTCTCAGGTGAGCATCTTTAGGGCCATCTTAGCCCTCTTGTTTACTTACATTATTGAAGAAGCCATATCAGCAAAGTCTATTGATATCTTTCTACTTCAAATGGATATTAAAGCTCTATTGTATATATTTGCCCTTAAATTTTTGTCTTTCTGTGGTTTCTATCACACTGTTTTGAAATAAATACTTACGAAATTATTGTTCTCATGTGAATATATTTTGTTTATTTAGTTACAAATCTACTGGAACTAAAAAAAAAAAGGATATTCTGTATTGTACTTTCAACATACAACCAGATGCAGTGTTTACATCGTCATTACTGTGACCATCCATACACTCGGTTTATTTTCAGCAAATTCAATATTTTGGACACGCTAGAGGCATTAATAATAATCGCTACATTAAATCTGACTGAAAGCAGTAGAATATCCATAGTGAATTCAAACACTTGCAAACACCAGTGGCAATACAAGATGGTGGCCTTCATGAATTACGAAGAAGGGATGTGCATGTATATACATGTAAAGGATAGAGTCTAGAAAGACTTTTCTACAAACAATTGGAGGCCATTAGCGAGCACTTCTATTGTCTAGAGATGTGTTTTGATAGATTCTATCAGACCAAAAATTATGGCAAACACTGATAAATCACTGATAAATTTGGGTTTTTGATTGGCTACTATAATAGGGTGATTTCTAAGGAAAGAAAGAATTAAAGAAAGAATTTTTCCAAGGTTTTGAACCTCAAACTCTGGGTGCGTACTATACATGGATGCACTCTAAATCTGGCTCTTTACGGTATGCAGACTCGAAGAGAATTTATTGTATAAACAGCAAAATTATTTTGTTCTTAGAATTTGTCCATTGCTCCCAGATGTAATATAATTATGTGATACATCATTGTGACCTAGTTTCAATATTATAGTGTTTGTTACTATGACAGCCAGTGGGATAAAGAACTGTCTCAAAAGTGGGTCCTCTATTTGCCTCTAGTGACAACTTTTGGTGTGACTTATTGCTATATGAATTTAATATCCAAAATGGATTCAAAGAGAAGTTTTATAGTAATCGGCAATTTCTCTGGATGAACCGTCAAGTGTAATTATTGGTCAATATTACTTAATATCAGGGATGTTTTTATTACAAGTTGTCAGAGATTAAAGGCAAAGAAAAATTGGGCAATTTGTAATAATGGAAAATGTACATCAGGGACTTGTGGAGGAAAGAATCTTGAAAATATGGGGAGTACACGTGTCATCACGTAATTAACAACTTTCGATATACTGTCACTTTCACATGTTGCTATTATTACATATTGGAGACAGTTCTTCAGCCATACTATTTGTGAACAAACAACTTTTTATTTTCGGAAATTATTTGTTTTATGTCATGAACGATGTTAATTGTTAGCTTAATGGGAATTCAAAATCATTTCTCATGACAGTTAACTCTGGACATATCTAATCAGTAACCAATTAAAAGAGAAATGGAAAACAATCTCAGCGGAATCATTCTCAATATCTTTATTGATTTCTTTCATTTCATCTTCATCCAGATTTCTTAAATGTTATTCCTTGTCTTTACACAATATTTCCTCTCAAAACTTCATATATGAAGTATTTGTCACAATTTTATGTTTTTATACTTTAATAGAATCATGCAAGGCAAGCAGAAGTCTTAAAGTTCTTTTAATCAGCCACAAAACTGTATCAACTGGCTTCCCAATTAAGACATTAGCTAATTGAATAATAACTTTTCAGAGCTTGGTGCAAAATTATGTTATCTACATATAAAAAAGAAGTAAGTTACAACAGTTTTGCCACAAACCTGCAATATGATAATTTTGTTGAAAAATAAAAGTCCAAATTGCAGCAATGCTGAACACTTGAACTGTTTTTTGGGTTTTTTTTTTTTTCAATGTCTTTATCCATTAATCTCACCTTTACAGAAGCTGAGATAACAGAACAAAAATTAAAGAGAGGAACTTTATCAGGCACTCAGTTGGATTCCTCACATCCTAAATGAAAAAAAAAGATAATAAATAAGATAAGATATTTTAAATTTAAATGCTGATGTATGGACATTTGTGATACAAGCTTGCTGTGCAAATATTGGTTCACATTAAAGACATTTAGATAAAAAAATTAAAAAAAAGCCAGAAAAAAAAGGAAATTTAAGAAGAAAAAAAACACACACACATACAGTTAGCATTTAAAGCAGCTTGTTCACAGATAATCAGTAGAAATTAAAAAAAATCCACTCTGTGTCGTTAATGTTGGTGAAGTCTTTGTTTTCTGACAAATAAACTTGGCATGTGTAGGTCACATTGCACGGGAAAATGCTATTTTTGTAAATACTTACTTTGAGGAAATGTGTTAAATTTAGAATATGGTATTCCCGAAGCAGATGCCTGCGATACCTCATAAAACGTTACACAACGTGGTGTATTCACCAGGTCCAGGTAGTTCCGAGTGAGCGGCGCCATCAAATGTGCACTAAGAATAAATGTGATCAGTCATGTGGCAGCGCATGAAAATAAAATTTCTAAATATAGGTATAAGAATATATTACTAAACCTAATCTGCAGGCAAGTTTCTCTATTAATCTTTTCCTATTTCTCATTATAACATCCCCACCCCCATGACATTGTTATCAGTTTTAGTTGTCTTTCCTGCTGTTCATCTTGCCATTTATCTGTTATTTGATCTGTCTGTCTGTTTGATTCTGTCATCCTTTTTTTTTTCAAATCTGATATTATTTTCATATGGTTTAAGTGATCTAGAAACCCCTATCTGGCACAACATGTTCCAGACTGCTCACATTTTCTTAAAGGCTCATTATATTTCATAATGATACAATTGTCATGAAAAAGAAAAAAATACCATTGAAATATTGTATACTAACACATATGGTACATAATGTGCAAATACACATTGAAAATGTTGATAAAATTAAATATTCTGGAAGATTGTCTGAAATTGCAAATTATTTGAATTTGAAAAGCCATCGCCAAATCACACTTTTGTTTTTTTGCTACGTCATCAATTTTTGCACTCATGATTTGTTAACAGAGACATACGGAAGGTCTATGTGAAACATTTGAAATTTGACGAAGATATGAGGAATATTCAAATTAGGTGTTTTTGCAAACAATTGAATGATCTTAAGTAAAATATTCTTTTTTATTTATGCATTATACATGTAGTAATGTTGTCGTCAATGAGTATGAAAAGGTTGCATCTCTTATCAAATCTGTAACACACATTTTGCTTTTCTGCATTTGGAAGAATAATGAGCCTTAAAACCAATCAGACAAACTACTAGTAATTTACTCTACAACTACATAGTAATAGAGTACCATGGTCAAATGGTAACATCTGTAGATTGTGGGTTCAAACGACAATGATTTCTTATTCATCAATGATTTTTGCATTTTCTGTTTTTAGACGAAGTTTCATTGTTGTTTTTTGTTCATCTGGCCATTTCTCTGTCTGTTAATCCATCTGACATCTGCTGACTGCCCACCTCAGTTGTTATTTTAAAAAATGATGCATATTTCTTTTTGTATAGAGATTTAAAAATAAATAATGTGTCTGTTATGAACTTAGTTTAGAGGAGAAATTTTCCAAGGAACTGATTAGTTTTGAGATGGGACAACCCGTCTGTGTGTATATATTATCTATTATTCCTGTTGTAAACAGATTACTATCTGTCTGATGGATTCTTTTTTTCCCTCTTGAGTTTATTCACCTCTAGTTTCTGTCAAGTTTATCATTTTAAGTCAGGTTGTTTAAAAAAGAAATCACATGAAAACATATTTAGTATAGCCTGTAATTATAGAATTAACAATTTTGAAAAGCGAAACCAAGCAAGCATGCTTGATTGGGGATACTGCAGAGAGGCAGGAAATTAAACAAGCGGGAATTTTGTGTGATTATATTGATTATTACCAATCAAGCCGTCAATGATATTTTGTCACTGTTCTGTATTCAGTGGAGGATATCTCCACATCTAATTTAAATCCCTTGTTTTCCCAGTTGGAATGTTTTGAAACGCAATAATCGATGTTTCAGAAACAAATTTATATTATCAAAAATACACTTTAAATAAATTTGCAGGGGGGCTAATGGGAAATCCTTTGTCTTGTCCCTAGCTTGAAAGGATTCATTAATTATCAAGACTTTTTATATTCTAGCCTTGACACATGTGATTCATTTTTTGTAATAAAAAAAAGGCAAAAGTATTTTTCTTTTGCTTACTTTGCAAGATAAATAGAATTCAGACAAAAACATATATTTCTTGAAGGCTCGTTATTTCTCAAAATTTGAAGTATGTATAATAACTTAAAGGTCATGCAACTCTGTGAGCTAGTAAAGTGTCCTTATTGGTACTAAAAGGTAACAAAACTCCGCTAATCTTTTATTGCAGTTGAACATGGAACTCTTAACCCTTTCCCTTATATAGACTCATTTTGACGCACTCAATTGGTACCACATAAAGCCTGATCTGCAGAAAACCACAGTTAAACCTTACCAAATTTAATTATAAAGTCCTCATTTCCAGACCACTGAGGAGCAGCGAACAGCATAAACCTGATCAGCCTGCAAGTTACTCGCAGGCTGATCTGGTTTTATGCTTTTTGCATAGGTCTTTTCATGGTTTCCTCTATGAGGGAAAGGGTTAAAGAGCATAAAAGAAGAGGTCACATTCTATCTATGCACAAATAAAATTAATGTTCTCATTATGGGAACATTCAGAACTTTGCAGAAATCTACCCAGAAGATAATAAAAAATAATATAATTATACAATGGTATGAAATCTGATAAATTTTCCAAGAGTTATTGATGAATCTGATATTGTAATAGTGAAAAGGTGCTATGATTTTTCATGTCAGGAAGTTTTTCCTGTTTTCTTGCGGTAGTTCTGTGAACTCTTAAATATAATCCTCAACCTGTAATTGATTTGCTGGATGCCCCTTTACTTATGACTGAAATACTGTGAAAAGTCGAATACAACAATAAAAGAATGACTTCCTTCTAAAAGCAGTAAAGTGTGAACATCCAATATATACATTCAGAATGTCAGTTTTTGAGAAGGTATGGGTCTTAAAACCAATGGTACAGAATCCAGAGGTTGTGGGTTCGGCAGCTGGGACATACCAAAGTCATAATAGTACTGGTATAGCTCCATTTCTTGGCAATCATCTTATATGGATAGTTCCAGGACTGGGCAGCCACATGTCAATGGCATGATACTGTAGTGTGGTAGCATTATATCTGTCCCAAGTAGTCATCATCTCCAAAGAACTAATATACTGTCGGCAAGATGTTAAAACCAACAAATCACCTATAAACTAGTTTGAACTCATTTATAGATTGAGTTTAAACATATCTTATTGATCACAGTCGTACAGTTATAATTCATGCAATACAAAATAGGATGAATCAAAAGCTGAATGTTATCAAAGTTTTCCTCCTTAATGATTTATAAGTCAGAAACAAAACACAGTGCACAGTTACCCTCATTAAATTTTCTGGAAGTTTCATCAGCTCTATAAACAGTAGAATGTCAAGTTGACAAGAAGAAGGCTCATTGATTGTCTAGAAAAGGCTGATCTATTTTAGGGTATTTAAAATGATAACAAGGGACTAAGTTATTTCCAGTAGCATTAATGCTGACTTGAATTCCTCCATTTATTCTTACATTGGCATCAAGTAATTCGTAAAATTTTGAATAAGATTATGGAACATATTCCACTAGTCTTGTTTTATGAAATATTAGATTGGCATATTTAAGTTACCATAGTGACAAACAGTTTTAATAGCATAAATACGTTACCTGTTATTACTTCAGGTATGTGTCTATTTGTGCACAGCTTCCAAAACAGAGTCCGCAAAATAAACCATTCCCTAAACCCCCTAGTTACCGGAAGTGTAACCCCCGTTCTCCAATTGTGTTTTGGAAGCCATCGAGTTTCAGTGGGTTACCTTGTGTGTCCCTTTCTTGATAGCTTCTGTGTGCTACAGCTCTCCTTTCTTATCTTTTCATAGCCTCGGCTGTGTTGTTTATATTGTTCTCTTAGTTTTATTCTATATTCGTGTAGAATTCCCTATTTCCGTCCCGTATCGGGACCTTTTGCCTTGTGTCACGGGTTTCCGTGCTTCGGCTCCCGTGACACTGGTTTTATTATTGATTTTGTATATACTGTTGTCTCGTTTCGAGATTTTTTCTTTGTACGGGTTTTCTTCGGTCTTCCCGTCTTTTATTTTGCATACATTGTTCTTTTGTATAGCTATTTAATATGTCGCAGTCCCGGGGTTCCTGCGGACATGTTAAGGCGTCCTGGGATTCCCATCAGTCCTGCCTATCATGTTCAGGGTGCTCTAGGGTCGACACCTGCACCGTTTGCGCTTCGTGGACAGACGAGATATGGAAGAAAGCCTCCTCCCGTCGGTCTTACTCTTCCCGGAAAAGGAAGGCCTCATCTTCCTCCTCCTTCTCCGGGTTCAGCGCTGCTGGGGGTCGGAGTCCCTCTCCCCCTCCTAGGAAGAAGGCTTCCCGCCCCTCTCCGGAGAGGCCGCCTTCATCTCCTGGCTCCCTGCCCGGCTCTCCTTGTGTCAGCCCAGGGCAGAAGGGACCCCACCGGTCACCGGTCGGGCCGCACTGCCAGGGACCGGTCACCGGTCAGGACCGGTCACCGGTCACCGACCACCGGTCACCGGGCACCGGGCACCGGTCACCGACCACTACTCACCGGTCACCGGTCAACAGGCACCCGGTCACCGGCCGGGCCGTCATCACCGGTCATCGGCAAGAGATCTGCACAGATCAACGGCCAGGTCGGCTCATCACGCTAGACTGTGGGTCGCCGGTCTTCGCCGATTTTGTCCGAGAATTCGGATTCGAGTTTTTCCTCAGGCAGCCCTGCGGTTTCTCCGCTTCGGCCACCTCCTCTTCCACGTTCAAGGGTGCCCAAGAAACGGTCCCACAACCGTTCCCCGGGTCTTTCCGGTCACCGGTCCCCTAGCTCTGCTACTCGGGACCGGTCCCCTTTACGCTCCACCACGTCTTCGAAGGTTCAAGGTGCGGATGTTTCAGCGCAACCCCAGACCTTTGACCCTTCCACATGGTGGTCCCACATGATGGGGGAATACGCCAGGCATTTCAGCTCTGCCTCCTCCCCCGTCATGCCGGGTGAACCTTCTTCTTCTAGGAGGGATCGGGTTTCTCTGCCACCAGAGACCCTTGATCATAGACTGTTCCTTCAGTCTCCTCCCTCCTCGGGTCCACAGGGCTCTTCTTCCACACAGCCCCCTATGTGGCCCTTTTTCCCTCCCTTTCCTTTCATGGGTTTTCCCCCTCAGGATGCTCCCCCTTCGCGCCCTGAGGCTGGGTCTCCTCCCTCGTCTCGCAATCCCCCTACTAGTGGGACTGCTACGAGCGGACAATTGGAGGATGAAATCTCCCTTCATGCTCCGGAGGAGGACTCCTTATTTGCTGAGGACGTGCCTCTTTCGTCCACCTCGCGCCGATCCAGCGCTCATTCCGAACCTCGTACTGACAATCCTCTCTCTGGAGGACGAGGAGTCAGACGAGAATCGGTTTTCCATGGACAGGGCTGTTCAGGAGGTCTTTGCTACCCTACCTGCATCAGTATGCAAACCGGCCCCTCCTCCCTCCCGGAAGAGGTGCGAAGGTTACCTTGACCTTGTCGGTAAGCCTAAGGAGTCCAAATCAGTCGAACCGGAGTTACACCCTTTCTCTCCGGTCGTCCGTTCGGCTCTGGAGGATTTTGAATCTTCATCCTCCTCTAAGCCAGGACCGGGCTGGTTTATTCCAACTTCGGACCTTCGGCCTTTGGGTTTTAACCCCAAGACCTACAAGTTTCCGGAGGGTGATTTTTCTATCCACCCCCCGAAACTGGACCTAGATGCGAGTCGGCTCCGGCTCAAGGTCCCCTCCTCTTTACCGCTTCAGCAGAAGGTCTTGGATCGCTGGGAGCAACGCTCCCGTTTCCTTTCCGGCATCTCGTCGCATACTGACTCCTTCGTGGCCGCTCTTTCGGTCAAGCTACAACAAAAGGATGCTTTATCTGCTTCCGTCAGGCTTCTTTTAGAGGCCTTAGCAGCGACGGCAAAACATTCGATTTTGCTATCTCTCTCTCTCTCTTCCGAGATGACTCGCTGCAGGCGGGATGCCATCCTGGACGGCCCCAACAAGCTACTTCTCTCTTCTTCTCGAGAAAAGCTTAGGTCGGCCCCTCTTTCTTCTTCGTCCCTCTTTGGGGGCCGAATCAAGGAAGTAGCGGATGCCTCCAGGGAGGAGCAAATGCACGGCGCGGTGGCCTTCCAGCCCCGCACTCCTACTTCGGCTCCCCCTAAATTCCGGATACCGAAGAAACCTTCGGCTTCTTCCGGTAAATCCCCGAAGGACTCGGAAAAGGGCAAGCCTCAATCTCCTTTCAGAGGCAATCCCTCTTCCAGGGGCGCTTGCCAATCTGGTCCGCAGCGACCACGATTTCCTCCTTCATCGCCCCCCACCCCTTCTTCTACCTCTACCAGTCAAAGGAGTAGGAGTAAGCCCTAGGGGTACGTCCTTTCTTCCGCTTCCTCTTCCAGACGTTCGATTAGGAGGAAGAGTGTTTCTGCCCCTTCCAGTAGGCGGCAGACTCACTCATTTCATTCATCATTGGGAGACAATCACCGACGACCAATGGGTCCTGTCTATCGTGAGACACGGGTATCGGGTTCCGTTCAGTCGTCCCCCTCCACTATCACGCTCTCCCATTCATCTCTCCTCCAATCATCCTCGTCTGGGACTCGCCATTTCAGATCTTCTGGAAAAAGGAGCGGTAGAAAGGGTCTCGATTCCAACCTCTCCGGGGTTTTACAGCCGTCTCTTTCTGGTTCCCAAGAAGGACGGCGGGTTTCGACCGGTCATAGACCTGTCTCATCTAAACTCCTTCATTCCGAAGGAACACTTCAAAATGGAAACAACTTCGTCGATCAGGGCAGCCGTCCTCCCCGGTCACTGGGCTGTTTCCCTGGATTTATCGGATGCTTACTTCCATGTATCTATCCATCCTCATTCCAGGAAATACCTTCGTTTCACGGATGGCCGAACTGTCTACCAGTTCAAGGCCCTTCCGTTCGGCCTGTCTTCGGCCCCCAGAATCTTCACCAAAATAGTTTCGGTTCTGGTCGCCAGGGTTCATTTCCGTGGCTCACGCCTCCTGGCGTATTTCGACGACTGGCTTCTTCTTCACATGGACCCAGTCGCTCTTCTCGACGAACTTCGATGGGTGACAGACCTAGCTCTCCGGCTAGGCTTCATCCTCAATTCCGAGAAATCGGAGTTGATCCCATCCCAGAACTTCACGTTTGTCGGGATGCGATTTCTGACCGACCTAAACAGGATCAGAATTCCGGAACCCAGACTTATGTCTCTTCTAACTCTGGTTCGGGGGTTTTCGCGTCGGCAATCGATCTCAGCCCGCGAATTCCTATCGCTTCTCGGAGTACTCAATGCAGCAGCGGATCTTGTTCCGCTGGGCCGCCTTCACATGCGACCTCTTCAGTTTATACTACTCTCGATCTGGCGTCCCAGTCGAGACCATTTACAGACCATTCTTCCGGTTTCTCCGGAATTGGTTCATCATCTCAGTTGGTGGAATTCCCCTCGTTTCTCCGAGAGGGTGTTCCTCTTTCTCCTCCTCAACCGGAACTGTTCCTCTTTTCGGATGCCAGTCTGTCAGGCTGGGGTGCTCATCTGGAACCTCTGGGTCTCACGGCCTCGGGTCTTTGGTCCCCTCAGGACAGTTCTCTTCATATCAACAACCTCGAACTCAAAGCGGTTCTACTAGCCTTACGACAGTTTTCTCCTCTCATTCGAGGCAAATCTGTTCTAGTATCTACGGACAACACGACTGTTGTCTCTTACATCCGCAGACAGGGGGGGACGCACTCGCCTTCTCTGTGCATGGAAGCATGGCACCTTCTTCATTGGTGTCAGGTGTCTTCGGTACTCATTCAAGTCAGACATCTTCCGGGTCGTCTAAATGTTCTAGCGGACCAACTGTCCCGCAGACATTCTCTTCTCCCCTCGGAATGGAAGTTACTTCCTCGGATCGCGACAACTCTGTTTGCGATTTTCGGGTCTCCGTCTGTCGATCTATTTGCTACCAGGCTGAACAACCAGCTTCCGCTGTTTGTGTCACCGGTATCGGATCACCGGGCTTGGGCGATAGATGCTCTGTCTGTAAACTGGGATCATCTATTTGCTTATGCGTTTCCACCGTTTTCTCTGATTCCCTTAGTTCTAAGGAAAATCCTGCGATCTCAGTGCCGGATCCTCCTTGTAGCTCCACTTTGGCCAACGCGATCTTGGTTCGTGGATCTTCTGGATCTTCTGATAGACGATCCTGTAGAACTTCCCCAGGTTCCGGACCTTCTGTCACAAGGTCGGAACAGGGTCCTTCACGACAATCCTTGCGCTCTTCGTCTTCACGCTTGGATGTTATCCAACAGCGAGTTAGACAGAAGAAATTTTCGGCAACAGTTGCCTCTATTATCTCTAAAGCCAGGAGACAATCTACTCGATCTGTCTACCAGGCAAAGTGGAAGGTCTTCCGTGATTGGTGTATCGCACGGCAGATTAATCCGGTCAAAGCTCCTGTCAGAGAAATTGCTAACTTTCTAGTTTTTCTTTTTAACGAGAAAAAACTTGCGGTCAGTTCTATCAAGGGTTATAGGTCTATGTTATCGAACACGCTTAAGTTTCACAGATCCTCTTCCCTTGGTTCGGATCCTTATCTTTCGGAAATTATTCGTTCGTTTGAACTGTCTAGGCCAGTTTCTCGTTCGTTAACTCCGAAGTGGGATCTTTCTTGTGTTTTACTGGCTCTTACTAAGGCACCTTTTGAACCTCTTTCTGAGGCGTCTCTACTGCACGTAACATGGAAGACGGTCTTTCTTATAGCAATGGCGTCTTCTAAACGTCGTTGCGAAATTCATGCCTTTTCTACTGAGGAAGGCTATTTACGCTTTAACAAATCTGATGGCTCTGTATCTTTGAGCTTTCAACCTGGTTTCCTTGCGAAAACCCAGCTCCCTTCGGTCTGTCCCCCTCCGGTAGTTATTCCGAGCCTTGCTAGGTCTTGCTCCAGGGGAGATCCTGATCGGCTTCTTTGCCCAGTTAGAGCCTTGAAGTTTTACCTCCAGAAGGTTAAATCTTTACGGGGTCGTCGTCTTCGACTTTTCCTCCCAATAAAAGGGGGGGGCGAAGTTTCGGCAGCATCAATATCTCGTTGGGTAGCCTCAACTATCAAGTTTGCCTATTCGGATCTTTCGGACAGGGATCTATCCTTTTAAGAATTAGACCACATGAGCTCCGTGCTTTGTCTGCTTCTTGGGCTTTCTTGAATAAATCTCCCATGGACGATATTCTCAAAGCGGCCTCTTGGAAGTCTTCTACTACGTTTTCTTCCTTTTATCTCCGCTCACTGGCTAACCAATCACAAAATCTTGTGGATTTGGGTCCACTTGTAGTGGCTCAGACAATAGTTTAATCATCATGTCTGACGCCTCGGCGGCTTTGGTCGTTTTCTACTTCGGGTATCGCTACAATCAAGGTTCTTTGTTAGCAACCTCCCGCCTTAGCGACGAAGTCATACCTGAAGTAATAACAGGTAACGTATTTATGCTATTAAAATGAAATTTTTGAAGTAAAATTAATTTTAATTAGTAAATACTTACCTGTTATTACAGAGTCCCACCTCCCTCCCCGCTTGCTGGCGGTTGTATCCCTCGATGGCTTCATATACAATTGGAGAACGGGGGTTACACTTCCGGTAACTAGGGGGTTTAGGGAATGGTTTATTTTGCGGACTCTGTTTTGGAAGCTGTGCACAAATAGACACATACCTGAAGTAATAACAGGTAAGTATTTACTAATTAAAATTAATTTTACTTCAAAAATTTCATATTTGTGAAGAAATAACATAGTTGGCTATACTTATTTGAAAAGAAGGATAAGGACAATCAGTGCTGCCTACCTAATATCATACAGTATTTCTAAGAAAGCTATAGTATTTTGGTAGTGTTTAGCTCAACTGAGCACAATGTGCTCATTGTGAGCTTTTGTGATAGCCTTTTGTCCGGCATCCATCAGTGTATCCGGTGTCAACAATTTCCTTTAAATAACATGTCTTCCTGAACTGCTGAATGGATTTTGAGCAAACTTTACAGTAATCATCCTTATGATTCCCTCTATCAAGAGTGTTCAAATTATTTTGATTGGTTGAAAAAGTAGGTCACAGGAGGTAAAAATAGATTTTTAAAACTCTTCTTCTGCAAAACTGCAAGGCCTAGAGCTTAGATATTTGGTGTGCAGCATTGTCTAGTGCATCCCTACCAAGTTTGTTTAAAATTGGCCCCGCCCCAGGGGTCACTTGATTTTACATAGGCTTATATAGGAAAAAAACTAGAAAAATCTCCTTCTCAGAAAGGCCTGGAGTTAAGATATTTGGTGTGTAGCATTGTCTAGTGGATCTTTATCAATTTTGTTTAAATCATGGCCATGGGGTCAAAATTGGCCCTGCACCAGGGGTCACTTGATTTTACATTGGCTTATATTAAAGTCCTAGTTTCTTATAGATGTTAGACCTAAATCCGAATGCACTTACAACATATATAATTCAGTTTTAATTTCACCACTGAAAGACCTTGAGAAATGCCTAATTTACAGGAAGATTCTATTAGAAAAAATGCAAATTGTGGCTGTCTCGTTCTATATTTAGCTCAGAACAATGACAGCATAAAATTAACATAAAAGGATTTTTCAGAAGTTCATGGATTTTCTTCCTATCTCCCTACTACCGTGTATCAATATTTATTCAGTCTATAGAAAAAGTCCATGAACTTCTGGAACACCCCATGTACACCGAGACATCGGTGGTTTTACTGAACAGTGTGTTTCAGGACAAACTCCGCCCATCTTTCTCACTATTTTGCCCTGTCTGAACAACTAAGACTTCCGGGCAAATATTTCATTATATGGGCTTAATTAAACATTAAGAGGTTAATCAAACATCATTTGAGGCTTTGCTAATTAGAAATTTTGAAAAATATATTTTTCCCAGCTAAAACGCACTGGGGCTTTAAGGAAAAAAAATAGAAAAAATCTTCTTCTCAGAAACCACAAAGCCTGGAGTTTAGATATTTGGTGTGTAACATTGCCTTATGGACATCTACCAGGTTTGTTCAAATCATGGCCCCGGAATTAAAATAGTCCCCGCCCTGGGGTCACTTGATTTAACATAGACTTATTGAGGGGGGGGGTATCTTCTTCTCAGAAAGTTTAGATATTTGGTGTGTAACATGGCTTTATGAACATATCTACCAGGTTTATTAAAATCACTGCCCTTGGGTCAAAACTGGCCCTGCCCCAGAGGTCACTTGATTTTACAAAGGCAATTATAAGTATGAAAATCTAGAAAAATCTTCTTATCAGAAACTACAAGGCCAGGAGTTTAGAAATTTGGTGTATGACATTGCCTTGTGGACACCTTGTGGTCACTTGATTTTACATAGGCCTAAGTAGGAAAATATAGAAAACATCTTCTTCTCAAAAACCACAATGCCTGGAGTTTAAATATTTGGTGTGTAACAGGGCTTTATGGACATCTACCTGGTTTGTTCAAATCATGGCCCTGGGGTCAAAATTGGCTATGCCCCAGGTGTCACTTGATTTAACATAGACTTACATAGGAAATGTTTTTAAAAGATATCCGTGCCAGAAAGCAGAAGATCATGGGTTTAGATACTTGAAATGTAACATGGCCTTGTCAACCAAGTTTTCAAATCGTGGCCCTGGGGGTCAAAATTGGTCCCACGCTAGGGTTAACTTGGTTTTTTGGACCACATGTAAACTTTTTGAGTGGAATTAAGATTATATTCTTCGGTTCTTCTGCATGGATTTTATATTCAGTATGACTATGTTGCAAAAGGCAATGAAAGCAATATTTCTCAGGTGAGTGATTCAGGGCCATCTTGGCCCTCTTGTTAATGATAGTTCATGTGCCCAACACAGGTGCCTTCTGATGTCAATCCAAGCATCAAATTCTCATACACTGAACTTCATAAATTCAGATTTTTTTCTTCTGCTGACGTCTTATATGCGGTTTCAAGAGTATAACCTCATTTTAACACCCTGAGTCCTCATTAAATGAAAGTTTCAAAACAGGCTTCTGATTGACAACAGCTCATATCCACTTGCTCCAAAGTGTTTTTTCTTCAGCAACGTTTGAGCACATGAAATGTTTTGAATATTGCATCAAGACAGTACTGGAATGGTCCCCTGATTAATCTGTATAAAATTGAGAACAAGAAATATGTATTAGAAAGAGACAGAGACAGGGGGGAGGGGGGGGGGGGAGAGAAGGAGAGAGCAGGCAGAGAGAGAGGGGGTTGGGGGGGTGGAAGTAGAGGGGGGGGGAGAAAGAGACAGGAAAGAGTAGAAGCAAGCAGAGAGAGAGAGAGAAGGAGGGGGAGAAATACAGTGGGGGGAAGGAGAGAGAAATAAAAGAGAGGGGGAGAAAAATTGGGTTTTATACATTGAATCTCTGTTAGGCCATGCTTCATCTCCAGTGAAAGCATTAATTCTCTATATGTCTCAACTTTCTCAGCATAAGAAATCTGTCTTCATGAAGATGGTACCCACATTGGAGATATGACATCGATATTTCTCTGTATATGTTTTGCGTAAAACTTTCCGTTACTGTCATACAAACTTGGTTCAACGGAGTAAATAATTTACGACCTTACGAGATTAATCCACTCAAGAAATATGGTGGTTTCCCCCAGTGGATATTACTTTCATTGATGTGTATATGTATTTACTGGTCTTCCGGTCAATATGTCATCATATTCCCTTTAGTCCTGCAATAATTGTTGATGATGATGTTGTTTTTATCAGAAAGAAATTAACAGAAACTATATATTTATTGACAAAACAAAGGAGAGAGTAAATTGAGGACAAACTGCGATATTGTTCTAGGTCATATTGAAATAAAAGTTAATATTGTTAATATTGCCCTAAGTTACATTTTGATTTTGCAATATACGGTAATATTTAACATGCTAGTTCAACTGTTAATATTGCCCGAAGTTACTATTTGATTTTGCATTAAACGGTAAGATTCGACGTGGTAGTTCACTTGTTAATACTGCTGAAGTTACTTTTTGATTTTGCATTTATGGTAATATTCAATGACAACTGCTAGCTCACATGTTGATATCGCCCAAAGTTACATTTTGATTTTGCATTATACGGTAATATTCAATGACCACTGCTATCCCTTTTTAATATTATTAAATGCGAATTCACATGTTAATATTACAATTCTGTATCCCTGTAATTACCCAACATACGACCTTCATGTATTAAATCAACTTTGACATGACTAGGAATTCCGATGGTTTCATTTCCCTCACATTTCAGGAGTTGATTCATAGTTAGTGAGCTTATTCTGAAATGTTTCCATTTTCAGGAATATTTTCAAAGGCCTCTTTATAGATCTCTCATCAAGAGAAATAATATCAAGTTATTCCCAGATATTGATTTGAAGAGAACATTGAAGTGCAACTGTAGAGTATCTGATGCTTGTTTAATGGAATATATATATATATGATATTTATATATTATAGTAAGATTGTGTTTTATTTCACTGGTAATCATAAAAAGATAACAGTAGTTTTTATGAACGTGAGGGAAATGAAATAAAATCTTACAATAAATTTTTCTTTTATTTTGTCTTTTTAAGATAAAGTCCCTGTAATGGTTCCACTACATTTCGGACTCCATGGCCTTTCATGGAGATAACTAGGTTTCCTAATGTTTCATTAGGGTACCTTGATTACCATAGTAGAGGTTAAGTAATCTAAGACATAGCATAACCATTACAGGAACTACCTTAAATATTAATTACTTGATTTGATGTCTTTTTTTTATACAATTTCATTATCTTTTTTCATATTTTTGTATTTCTTAGTACTTTTTAGAGACCCCATGTCAAGCCTTAATTGCCTGATTTGATGTCATTTTCTTTGTTTTTATTGATTATAAGTATGTTGTTTTACTCTGAAGCACAATGTTTGGGGGCATGACATCTTCATCTGACAGTGTTGCTTAGACTTTTTACTATTTATTGGTATTAATTACATGATTTGACAGGTTTTTTTTCGTGTATTTATTTTTTCTGTCATGAATATCTCGGTTTTTAAATGTCAAATGCATGGAAATGAAAGAAAATTATTTCATCATCATTAAATTTATATGTGTGAGACTGCAAAGGTAGCTACAACTGTGTAGCCCTTCTGAAAAGAAAACATGTACCTCTGTGGAAAAAGACATTCCTACAGGCTGATCAAGTTTTGTACTTTTCTTCGATATCTTAGGGATGAGTGAACAATATAATATATTCTAATGCTTTCTGCTGTTTGATCTGGCTTTACTGAGGTCATTCTCGTATACCTATGGTTGGTTGATAGATCATCTAAAGGTCGTGGGATTTTATGCCTGGATTTTTGAGTTTTAGAGTGTTAAATAACACCATTTCATTGGTCATATCACATTTTTAAAACCAATCATAGAGGCCATTTTAGACCGCTGCCAGAAGCAGCCATTTTTATTGTTTAGATGACTTTCAAGCCTCCATGTCGAAGAGTTTTGCATTTATAAGGCGCGTTTTCATTGGTAGATAATTTAATCAATAACTACTGTATTACGATAGTTTGCTTGCCTATTTCTCCATGGCATGATGTCATGCAGTCAAACGGAATAAGTCAGCTGGGCATATTTGACGATGTACTGGGGTATGCTCTGGTATCTGGTATATTATTGAGTATCTGAATGGTGGAGAGTTTATAAGGCAATCGCGAAACCTTGATCCAACCCAAAGATAGATTCTATCTTTTGACTTTTTTATGCCCCCACCAAAAAAGAAGGAGGCATATAGATTTGTCCACCCGTACGTCCATCCCGAAACTTTTTGACACACATAACTACGAAAGTGATTTCATTATAGACTTGAAACTTTATGGATGTATTATTCAGGAAATGAACATGTGCACCTGGGAATTTTCATTTAACCATCGTTGAAGTTGACAGAGTTTGGGCCTTTGTTTTTTAAAAATATGGAATTTTATGCTTGCGACGCATGTAACTCTGAAATTATTTGTACTTCAGACTTTAAACTTCATGGATATATTATTCAGGACATGAACTTGTGCACCTGGGTATTTTTATAGAACCTTCATTAAAGTTGACAGAGTTATACCTTTGTTTTAAAAAAAATATGAATTTTTATGCTTGTGACGCACATAACTCTGAAAGTATTTGTCCTACAGACTTTAAACGTCGTGGATATATTACTCAGGACATGACTTGCGCACCTGGGTGTTGGCCTTTGTTTTGCAAAATGTGATAGGTGGGGGCATCTGTGTTCACTGGACACATTTCTTGTTTTTTGAAAAGTCATACAGCCTGGGGATAATTCTGTCTGAATAAAGAAATCATGAGGAAAGAAAATTCTCATTTACCCAAAACAAGTGAGAACTTGTTTGTTCATGTCCACTGAGAGATTAAGAATTTATGTACAACTGGTTTGCCTTTTTGCCAGGTATTTTTCTCTCACATAGCAGATTGCAATGAGTTTTTTTAGCAGGAAATAGAGCAAAACTCTCAAAATCTTGCTCCTGGATAATCCCTGTAACTGTAAGTTGTTTGGAAAAGTTACCACTTAATTACAGAAGGCTTAATCGCCAACACTCGCTTAATCATCAATTCAAGAACAGTTGTGTAACTATGCATAAATTGACCAAGTATTTGACAGAAGTGGCGATACAAAATTACAAAATTCACACATCTTAAATTTTGTTCTCCAAATGGTTTTCTATCAGTTGATATTGAGGAAAAATACCCACAATCCTCTTAAAAAAATGTTTGGAATCCCTATGATTTCCTCACCCCATTAAGTTCACCCCATGTTTGATGCACTGATAACTTCCTAAAGCTGACATTTTAAAACCCTAGCAGACTTTAGCGCCTAAATGGGTGGACAGCCTGTCTGTTTCCATCATAATCAGTCTGGATTTATAAGTCTGCCTAATATAGATTAGATAATGAGAAGCAGAAACAGCAGACGGTCTCAATTTTTTTAATATTTTTTTTTTATCTTTTTTAGCTGCATTTTATTAAACTTGTTACCTCATGAATATTCATATTTTTTTTTTTTTTCATTTTACCTCATGCATATTCATGAGATGAATACTAATTCCAAATCTTGATTAGTATATGAAACAATGGATGTTTTCTTTGACATCTTGACAGACTCATGTATAGAATTTATATGAGCAAACAGGGGACTTCCTCCTTCCAGGAGTTGTCTGGAAAGCTCTCTGCTCTCTTTGCCAAGGCGTTAATACCGTCATCGTTTGAATATAAGCCGCATTCGTAGATAAGCCGCATCCCAAATTTTGTCCCCAAAACAGCTAAAAAACGCCTAATACTGTATATAAGCCGCAGACAAATCGTCAGGATCGGCCATTTTGGTAACCTATTATTTTTACACGCTGCGTAATTTACAGTTGTCTTAACCCGTACCCGATTTTTAAAAAAATATCCTAACAGATTTCATTGTATGACAATTGTGACATGGTACACTAAAATTTAAAGGAAAAACAACACAAAAACACTAAATTACAATTAAAAAATATTGATTATAATGATTTATATAAAAAGTTTAATTAAAAAGTATTTTATTTCATTGAACTGTCTTATTTTATGTGATTGCGCATTAAACTTGAATCACTACATCCGCAAATAGTACACAAAATGGTGCGCTTGTAAACAAAGTACCGATTCTCGTAGGTTATGTTGGGAAAAATTCAAACTATGTTGTAATACCATATATAAGCCGCATGCACAGTTTAGATTGATGAAATTAAGCATGAAACCGCGGCTTATATTCAAACGATTACGGTAAGTGTGTATCTGAGGTACATCAGCAGAAAATCCATGTTTGCTCAATACATGTTGCTTCTTAATTGACCAAGGGATATTTGGTTTGCAAAACTTTGTACTCATGTATTATCAATAAGGCATTTCATTGGATCCGTGGCTGAGACAGCATGGTTGCAGCAGGGATCATTAGATTTTGACCAATGAGACGGTGTGGGATTTTGAATGTTTGCTTTGTTCAACCATGTATAGGTGACCTTACACTCCTCGTCTAAGTGTAGCAGTTTATTTTGCAGGAACAATGAGTCAAAAAATTTTTAATATTCATGAAAACGAAGTTTTGCCACGGTATACAATTGAATCTATAATAGCGGCCACCTGTATTAAGCGGTCAGTTTGTATTAAGCGGTCA